>VWZX01009114.1:0-237753 GCA_013399015.1 Galbula dea | reverse complement strand
AAGGCTGAGGGAGCTGGGTCTCTTTAGCTTGGAGAAAAGGAGGCTAAGGGGTGACCTCATCTATGCTTTTAAATATGTGAAGGCTGAGTGTCGGGAGGATGCAGTCAGGCTCTTCTCAGTGAGGCCCAGTAACAGGACAAGAGGCAATGGCTGTAAGCTGAAGCATAGGAGATTCCGTGTGAATAAACATAGAAATTTTTTCACAGTTCAGGTGCCAGAGCACTGGAACAGGCTGCCCAGAGAGGTTGTGGAGTCTCCTTCTATGGAGGTATTCAAAACCTGTCTAGACGCGCTTCTGTGTGACCTGGTCTAGGGAATCCTGCTGTGGCCGGGGGGTTGGACTAAAGGATCTTTCGAGGTCCCTTCCAACTCCTAATATTCTGTGATTCTGTGACACATCTGAATTTTGGGCCTGGTTTCAGCCATCCAATCTGAGACCCTAGAGTCACCACCTCTTCCTGCTGCTCTTCCACACAGATAGTTTTGAGAGAACCAGTCCCAAGCACACGACTCCTCTCTCAAAGTTCAGTTCTAAACATTAGGTAAAGGCAGAGGTGCACACCAAAGTATCCAAGGGTCACAATAGTTTTGCATGGCTATAATGTTTTCCAAAACTAAACTAAAACCATTACTAAAACAAAGAAAAACTGCACAAAACTGAAATCATGGTTCTGGGCATTCTGCACTTACTGAACTCAAGTCCTAATGTAAAACACAAAAGGCTCCTGTTCTACACATATCCCATGCTAGATTAAACTGAACACTATCCATCCATAAAGACTAACGTTTTAGGCAAGGATTATTTCAGTTCACAAAATATTTGAAGATAGTAGTTAAAAGCCCCAATGTTTCTACACATCTGTCCTAATTAGCTGTCTAAAAACAACTCCACTGTCATATTGTCTTTATTATTGATTTTTACTTGGATCACTATCCAAGCAACTCCTCTTCCATCCACACACAAAAGCTCTCTCTCTCAACATTATCGCTACCAATAGCCAGAAAACTGCTAAAAACACAGTACATCTACTTACACTTGCTAGTAGTAACCTGAGACCTTTCCCTCCTGCATTCTAAAAATCGCACCTAGCCAGCGTGGGGCTTATCATTTCAGAAACAGAAATTTAGGCAAAAATAATGAACATCAAGGATAAATAGATGTGTCACATCAGTTGGGAGTCACAAAGGATCCTGAATAATCCACA
Source organism: Galbula dea (assembly GCA_013399015.1). Taxonomy (NCBI): domain Eukaryota; kingdom Metazoa; phylum Chordata; class Aves; order Piciformes; family Galbulidae; genus Galbula; species Galbula dea. The sequence goes on along the minus strand of VWZX01009114.1, from coordinate 236,548 downwards.
CAGCAGTGTCAAAGTACTTTCATTCCTGACTCAAGCTGTAAAATTAACTCTTCCTAGAAACCCTCCTGGCACTACTTTATTGCTGAAATCCGTATGTGTAGCTCTTTCAAGTTCATTGAAAGGCTACTGGCATCAGAAACTGCAAAACACAGTATTCAAAGCCAGAGCTCTAAACCCAGCTCTTACAGTAATTTCCTAAACCATGCAGTTGGACATATGCCAGCACTTTCTGCCCCTGTGAAATCCAACTGATCTCAACAAAGCCTTAGAAGTTGGTAAGCAGCTCTCCAAGGAGATGGGCAAAACAACTGTGTGAAATGAAAACAATAATCACTTGTATTAGAGCTGTACTGTGACATCTGTTTTTACAGCAGTATTATTTTATATGTAGAAACACCTAGCCTTTAAGTCTTTGTTTTCCTATTTTGTAAATCCAATATGCTTTCTCAGAAGCACAGAATTCTTTTCTAACTATCCCCACATGGTGCCTGTTACTTTGCTGAGCCTATACAACTCTTTGTGTGGTCATGCCTCCAGCTGGGTAACAGCAGGTAATTTATAAACAAGCTTTCCCCATCCCAACCTGCAATCAGATCTGTTCAACAGCAGCTCCTGCTCTTAAGGGATTTCAATAGGATCTAATATGTTTGCATACTTAAATGTCTATTGGGCCACACGCAACTCTCACTTTGTTGGAGTTGTTCAGCAACAAAGCATCCAAACAAGCTTATGAAATCCAACAGAAGTCCTACAAAATGTATTCTATAGGGCCATATGATAAATGACATAGACCATCCCATTTTCAACATTACAGTTACCTGTCTATGTATATCCAGATACCAATATATTCCATCATGTCTCTCCCAGAAGTCCCCAAACAAGATCTATGCAGTCTACATAAGGCCATTCAATTCCAGCTACCTTGGAGCCAGAAATTAGTTGCTTTAGACTATAAAATGTATTTACTATTTAAATGAAAAAACTGGCAATTCTAATGCTCAAATATTAATCCTAAAGTTCACTTAATCAACTGCCTGATTCCATAATGAAGAAATCTAGTAGCATTCTCTTCTATACGAAGAGTTTCTGTAGGCTGCCAGAGGAAAAACTATTTAGGGTTCTACAATCAAATGTCAAAGCTTTGCCAAAAAGGTAAAACTGCCAAGCTCAAACTCATGGTTTAAGTCTTCAAACATCCTACTAACCATGGCCAGTGTTATCAGTTTAGGCTTTACACCATGAAAAGTTACACATTTTAACATTCCATGTATAACTGATATAAAAATATGTAATCTTACTTTGCACTGTGCTAAACTCTTGTCTGTAATACTACCCTGCAGCAGCTAAGTTCCTTGGGCTAATACAGAATACGACTTCTTAAAAACAGTGTTTTTAACCTACTATGTGTAAACAAAAAAAAATCATAAAGAAACTTCTCTGTAATGTAATCCATGGTTTTAAATCTATTTTTGACCTTACAGTACCAATACATTTTTCTATTCCACTTCAATTTGCTTTTGTCATCTGTCTTCTCTAAACTAAACCATTAACCTTCTCTCCTACCTCACACTTGTCCACTACTTACTTTCTTATTAGTACCAGACCTTACTATAGAATTTTAGAGATCTCTCACCTAAGAACAGGAAATAGTTTAATCTTCCCCCTCTCTATGCTCATGAACCTCTACGAACATCACTAAAATCAGACAGTTTTATGAAGGTGTTCAATGACACACATTAGCAATATATCTCACTAGCTTAAATTATTCTTATGATTCTGTTATCAACCATATCCCCAATTCTTATGTCATCCTCAAGTTATTTGCTCTCCTCCAAATCTCAAGGAACATAGAGAAGACTTTTGCCTCAAATTTAATTTCAGTTTTCTAGATTTTTCATAATACAGAAAGAAATGAATGGTAACAAAATCCAGAGACCCCATTCGCTAGTCCTAATACTGTATCTCCTTGTTGCAAGTTTGTTCTGTGCAGGTGCTACAGTCTCCATCAACTATTCCTCATAATTTTTCAGAGAGAAATTTACCTAATCTAGCAGGTCTTGAAAAGGATGTTATATACACTGGGGAGAGAGGGAACTAAGATTCTTCTGATGTATCCTCCAAAGATCACACTGCATGTTAACATGCATCTTCACTTTATAAAACAGATCTTATGCTTATGAGGCACAGTGCCAACACAAAAATATATACTTCTGAGAACATTTACTTAAAAAGCATGTCACCACCTACCATGACCCAGTATTTTTTTTTTAAATTATCAGAAGTGACTCTCATATGAAATAAGAAACCAAAATGCCAGATCTGAATATGTTGCTGAAAATATAAAGTATTCCAACACTGACTGCATTCCTTTCAGAGCTAGCTACTACAGCACAGGCTGCACCTGCAGGGGATGCTATTCTAAACCACACAATAAGAGATTATTTCAATTTGACTGAGCAATACTCAGCTTCAATTGAGACAGATAAAGGAATTAAAAAAAAAAAAAAAGAAAAAATGCATATGAAGTCAGAAAGGTTTTTCTTCTCTCCAGTGTTTAATAGTATATTTTCAGTTAAATCACCTGGTTCACTGGAAGGGGGGAAATTATAAGCTTCCAGTACCATATACATTAAGCAAACAAGATACTTGGCTTCTCAGTAATTATTTCTGTCATGCTAAGGCAACGCATTATTTACTTTCATCTGACACCTTTTCAGTTACCATGACAAACCATAAACACTCTAGCTGAAAAACGTAGTTTAAGAACAAAAAGTCAAGATAATCAACTTTTACAGTTTTATTAGTGCACATACATTATTTCAAAATACCAGTATTCCCAAATATAAACTTTAAGAAGATGACATCTGCTAAGTCATCCACTCTTTGGAGAGGATTGTCAAACAGTTTCGGACTTTGGATTCGCTTATTACACGAGACTGTCTCTAGTTCACACCCATTTTAACAGTAAATGACAAAAAAGAATGTCTAGATTAAATACAATTTACTCAATATATGTATAATGATGACCACTTCCTGAAGCTTTAAAGTATTAACTATTACTTAAAAGCTTTCAAAATTATAACTGTTGAGCAGTTTCCAAAAATATTCCATTTTGGGATATAACAGCTAACACCAACAAACATGTGCAAAGTGCCATTTAAGTCATTAATGTTATGCCTATGTAATTATTTACCATTCATATTAATCATTATGTGTGAATACATCAATTTAAAGGAACAAGATCTAGTTCTCAGTCTTCTGCATTAGATCTGAAAGCATTAAAATACTGTCAAAATTGTGAATAATGAAAACAAATCTAATTTAAGCACACAGATAGGGCTAGACACTGCTATGGCAATTATTTATGCCTAAAATCAACAGGAAATCCAACTAAGAGCTGAAGGGAAGTGAATAATACACATTAAGCAGAGTCAGGAAGGAACCTTTCAAACATCATTAAATTTCAATCCTGTCCCAACCAAACTACTTTCCACGCTTGAACTTCCTTCCAAAAATGAAGCTTTCTACATGAACATTTAGAACAAGTAAAGCAGAGTTAGCGAATAGGAAAAAAAAAAAAAAGCAGATATTGTACTTCTGCCTCTGTTCTTGTTTGTATAAAAAACATATCATGTCCAGTAATGTAACTACTGAAATAAAACAACCGCACAAATGAGCATTTCTAAGTTCCCTCCTGGGTCTGAAATACCTCAGAAGAAATAGAAGCATAATTTAACGTGTCATAACAATTTGACTAAACTGGAAAAATACTGTAACCTTAGGCAATATTAACTCCCCAATTTGCTGGTTAGTGTCTTTCTATAAGGGAGAGGGCAGTGAAACCCTCTTCTTGGTCAAGTCTCCTTCGAAACCAGCAACCTTCTATGATGTACAGATATGGGAGTGTCTCTCATTAGTGCAAACACAAGCACAACGCTTCCTCAAAAAATGACATTCCAAGCTTATTAGATGGACAGAGTCTTAGGGCAATATACAGGAAGAGCAGGGCAAGACGTAGCAAGATCGTATACAGTGTTTTCACCACATCAACCCTTCAGCTTGCACCGATATTGAGATTTTGGGTTTGGTTTGTCACAGCTCAAATGAGAATTCTCAGAGAAATACGAAGACAATGACATAGCTATGCAGGTGTTGTGGGCAGCTTCCTCCAACCACACAGGACAGCATAAGAACACAACACAGGGCTCATTACTAAATCTGTTGAATTATTCTCTGTTCATTTGGGGTTTTCTCATCCAAAACATGATATATATCCACTACATAATATACAATGTAAAGTATTACATAAAACAGTATTTAAACCATCCTGCTTCTGTAACATCTATTAATCCTTGATATAAGGATTTATATACCTCAGAATGCAACAGGTCTATCAAGAAACAGACCACATGTACCTACTGGTCTTTGGACAGTGCCTGGTCAAGTTATTGTATCATCTCTGACTAACAAGACAGGAATCATGGGAACAAACAAATATTCTGGGTCAAGGAGTTCAAATCCCAAGGTACCGTGGAAAACTACCTGTTATATCTCCTCTCCCCTTTATATAAGCTAACCAGCTCCATCTTAAAGACAGTCTTATTCCACTACTCCTAAGGGAAGGCTGCTGCAGACTCCGTTGCTTAGGAACCATCTTTTCTAATTTCCAGACTAGGTTTATTCTTGGATAGCTTATACCCATTTGTTCCCATGCCTCAAGCTTAAGAAGCTCTTCTTACCCACCTGTTTTCCTTCACCCATATTTTTTATGATGAGCAACCTTTCATGCCTTTCATTCCCAGATGAAACATGACACATTAAGTCTCCCTTACGGAGTGAATTCTCTATTCCCTTACTCATTCCATGAATCAGACCCTGTATCTCTTTGAGGCCAAATGCCCTTTTTACTTGATGTCAGGGGATAGGAATTAGACACAATATTCCAGATAAGCTTTCAGTAGTACCAGAAAGCACAAATACCATTTAACTTCTTTAAAGGAAAATATTAATAAAGCAACTACAGTATACTTGTTATCCTAATACTTTAAATGGTTGCTAACTGCAATAGGTTAGTCACCCTGAAATGTTATAAGATCATCTTCATATTTTTAATGATATTAAATATGACTTTTTTTTCTACTGGTCATGTCCTAAGGCCTCAACTTCATTCTGTCCAAAAGCTTCTTTTGTATTGATGATACTTGGCATCTGATGAGAAAGCATATGATTGGCATAAGAAGTAGGAATGCATCAATGTTTTTAATGAAAACAAAATATTGAAACTGACCCTTGACAAATTCCACTACTAACAAGCTTTCAAAAAATCATCTTCTGGTTGTGTACCCATACTCAACACATCCTGTCACCGCTGTAAATCAACTTTCACAGAAACATCACCCTAGTTTTTTTATGGACCCATATTACACATTATACCACTCCTAAGTTAACAGGTCATGTATCCTCTCCAGGAAGTCAGGTATCTTAGAAAAGGAGCCATTAGATTTCTCTGACAAAGCCTTCTTCAGTTAAGAGCTGTATCACTTTATACCCCATTTTCATCTTACTTCCATATAGAAAAGCTTCTTTTTCTAAGCTTAAACAAATACCAGAATATTAAGGTCACACTAATGATGCAGTAATTATCCCGAGCCACCTCTTCCTCTAAACACTGACTACTTTTGCTGCTCATCAGCCATCCAATACCCTTCCGCCTTGACATTTAATAGCAATTCTTGCAGCTGAGCCTCTAATTACACAGATCACTTACTTAAAAATTCCAGAGTAAATAATATGTAGTCCTACTGATCTGCACCCTCTAAGTTAGACTACCTTTGTGGAATCAATTCCAGAACTTCACTTCAGCAAGACCTATCTGCCAGTGTGTGTGCATGTGTGTGTGTGTTCAAAACTGTCTCAAACTGAAGTCTGGTAAAAGCATAAGCATTTTATACAGTTGCCAGAATTATTTGCATTTATTGCTGTAACAGAAGTCCAGCAACACCAAAAGTGAAGGGACCTCAGCAAATAAGCCCTAAGCATTGCTGTAAAACTGGAATTGCCAGAACATTTGGATGCTAAACTAAGTTATGACCTTCGCAATTTGAATGTTCACTTCCACAGTTAGAATTCTTAACAGCTTTTCTTGACACTCAGAGAAAGGTTTGGGCCTTTTTATTCCCTTTAGTTAGATGTTTGTTTGCTTGTCTTCACCCCTAAATGACGCATACCTAAAACATGAAAAAAATATTAATACCAGTCTGTCCGTAACTAGCAAAAGATAAGCCAAGTTCAGGCTGCTTAGTTTCAGCTTTACCTCAGATGTTACACACAAATGAAAAAAAAAGCACCAACACAACCTGCATTATGAATATTTTGGTCTGAGAAGACAGTGCACAGCTATTACCAAACCTACTTGAGGGAAATATGTCTGCAGGAAAAAGGTTCAAATTTAGGATTACTATAGCAACAGAGAGGAGGGAGGGGAAAAAATACCATATTACTCTCTCAGATCATCAAATCCTTGAAGGAATAAATTCAGATTCCAGTTTCAGTCAAATGAACTGAACTTATCCTATTCATTAATGATTAACATATTAAATGAAGGATTAAATTAAACAAGCAAAAACTGCAGTACAAGAAGTAAAGCAGCAAATACAAAATTTCAGACTGAATGACCACACCTTTCCTTCTGCTATTAAGTATTTGGTATCACAACAGGTCTTCAAACCAGTAACTGATAACAACTAGTGTATTATTTAGGAAGGTGTCTAGTCCTGATTAAAGGTCTGCAAAGAAAAAGCACCATTCAAAATCTACCTTGTGCTTAATTAAGTGACTCCAGTAACTATGCTACTGAAAACATGCAGTAATATGCCATTTGACTTGGAGGAATAATGATTTTTCTGAAGATAAACTATTATAGAACTAACATATTTCAACAACAGATGTGAACACAGTAATGACTTACTGACCTAAAAACCAAAGAATGCAGAAATAAGCTTAAGCTCTTTAAAAAAGGTGACATTATGAAAAACAAGCCCAGGATATCCTAAGTAACTAATTACTTGCATCTCTTTCCATTATGCAATCTTTAACATTCTTTGGATTTTGTGGTCGTTTTCATAAATGCTTAAAAATAATTAGCATAATAGACATTAGTTCAGTATCAATAAATATCATACTTTTATTAATGACTGAAAAAAAAGAGCAAGAAGAGTAGTAGTAGTCAGTCTTTTGGGGAGATCAGCTCTTACAACACTTCAGCCCACTCACATCAGAGAAGATCCCAAACCCACTAAACGTGTGGCTGAAGTGGCAAGTGCAGTTACAAAGGTTTATTTCTGACACTGTGAGCTCTGCTTGAGTCATGGAGGGGCTGTCTCCCCACTTTAGTGGCAAGTACTGAACCATAAAGACTCTAAGCCTCAGGCAACTTCGCCACCAGCCAGAACCTTCAATTAATAAGGCTGCCCTCATAATTTGCAAGACTGCCCAGGTCCAGCTTTTCTGGCTGACATTCAGATTTTAACCATGCTTCCCAGCCTTCTGTTCACCACTTCTGCCTTTCATTGACCAGCTGCCAAAATGCTCTTTATTTTCTGGTGGCTGGGCAGGCCAGAGGACAGTTTCAGAAACCACCTTCTTCAGTATGTGCAGCAAAGTGTTCACTGTGTTCTCTGCTCTTGGCTCCTCCCCAAGTTGCTGCACGAGAGGAAAACTGGAGGATGCTGGAAGGACCATCATTCCACAAGTATGAAGCAAGGGTATGGGTATCTTAACTGGGGTTTCTTTGTCCTTAAATCAACATCTCCATTAAAAGACTGGAACCGAGTCAAAGAAACTATCCTAGATCAACAACAAAGAACACGGTTGATCCAGAAGCAGACATTCCACCTGTCAAAATCCTCACCCTAAGCTGTTATCACAAAAATCCTCTCCTTCTAGAAGACAGGCAAGAAGCTCAGTACAAGATGATCCTCAGAACTCAGCAACATCAAGACTAGCATAGTTTCTAGTGTAGACAGGAGGCATTCTGTTAGGAGTAGCAGCAACCATAGAAAACAATAGGACGGTCCTCTGAGTCCAAGGCACAGAAATTCACCATCTTTCCTTAACACATTAAAGACATAACAGCTTTCCCTTATATTAAGTATACATATTTTATCTCCCTCTCCACTCAAACCATATATGATCCACTTGCTTTGGAAAAGCTGCAAAGAATTTACTAATTTTTTCCCCAAGTCCCTGTATAAGCAAACGGGGGGGGGGGAAATACTCACTTTGTACATACAGTTGAGACCCAAACAAACTTCTAAGATCATTATTATTTGATTTTTTCCTATTACTTGATTTCAAAATAATTTAATATTGCACCACAAATGTTCTACATAACCAAAGAAATGTTTCCTGTGCACTTCTGGCCACAAACAATTTTATGAAAAACACTTTACAAAAATGAACACCACCTTCTTGACATCTTCAACCTGAATTCAGCCATGTTCTGAAATCCTTCCAAGTTATCAGTTATAACCAAAATCACTAGAATATATCTGAAAACTGACTATCATTTTAAAAAGCAACACTTTTGTTGTGTAGAATTTTACATGAAAATCATTAAAAACTTTCAGTAAACAAAAGCACCTAGAAAAAGATGACAGAACTAAAGAAACATGATTTCCTACCAACAGAAGTCTCCTACGCTTCCCTATTTATCCTTTTTTTATCCCAAGTCCTCATGTTCTGCCCCACATACTTGCTCCTCTCTTCACATGAGCACTGGTCCACCCAGTTTGGCCTTGCAAGTGTCACAACAGCTACACATTCAGATGCTCCTGCTCCATAAAACACATCTGGAGCCAAGCAAAGCTTTGCTAGACAAGAATTTTCTTGGAGAAAAAAACCTCAAGTGTACTGCAACAACAGAAACAATGTCTTTTGCTGCATTTTATATGGAATGGATTGTGTCACCTGCATAGATATTTTATAGATTTTCAACAATATTTTCTAGTGACAACACTGAAATAGTTTCATCAAAAGACAACTAAACTCAAAGTATGCCTTCTTCATCACCTCCACAGTCACAATGCAGGAACAGTAACTTTATGCTCAGTAACATGTAACAAAAAAAAACCAAACCAACCAAACCCCCATTGTTCACTTCCCCCTCCCCCAAAAAAATCACTGGGAAAAAACCCAAACAAACAAACAACACCCCATAACCTAAACCCCACCGAACTCCATACACACAAAACCCCAACAACAACCAAAAAAAGCCACAGAAGACAATCTTTGTGGGTCAAGGTTTTTTCTGGGTACTTGCTGGTTTCATGTGGCATTAGCTGTAATAAAGTTATAACTGTGTATCAGACTTCTCAAGATTCAAGATCTAAAGCAAACCAGAGATTAAATAGCATAAAAAGCACCACAGCAAGAAGGTGAAATTTGTATGCACAAAACAAAAACAAACCTAAAATAAACTAAACTAAGTTTCTATTTGGCTGCAAGTCAAATTACAATTTTTGGTCCAAAGTTGCTTTTAACATGTTTACTGATTCCAACCAAATACTTAGAAGATCTTAGGTGTAGTAATTTGATTTCCCCCTAATCTTTGGTGCATAAATGTACCACAACTTAACATTTATCTACTCATTTGATGTGAAAGTATTAAAGATACCATAAAGTGTTACTGATTAACTGCATTTACTGCTCACTGTTTCCATGACCCTTTTTCAACAATCCCATTAGATTTATGGAAGAAAAACAAAATCTCATAACTCTGAAATACTTTAATCCCTAGCTTTTCAGATTTCATGAGTCAAGACCTGAAAGCCATACATACCATATGGCATAAAATCCTACAATTTTAAAAGACAAACTCCAATACATTAGTCAATTAAAAATGCAAAGGAGTATTTAGTTAGTCTGAAAAGCACAGAAACTCAAACCCTCAGTTTCAGAAAGTAGTTCTTAATATCCCAGTTTTAAAATTGACTTGAAATGTACTTTCATGCATATTGACTTTTAATTAATCTGCAGCAAAAATCACTAAAGTAGGTGACACTGGAAAACTCTTTGGATGCCCAGCTTGCTAACACAACTCATCCAACATTGAAAGGTTGATCTTTCACTGAACAATAACTGCACCCAACAGAGCAGGCAGAGATCATTTCTCAAACTACAGTCTAATAAGCAAGGTCAAAAGGAGGAAGTAGGTGCTGAAGAAGTTGTTACTCCTGTTTGGCTACGCCTGCAAGGACAGTATTTTCACTTTCTTCTTAACGGTCATAGGGTCGATCCAGCAAAGCCAGCAAGCGTATGTGCTGGTCAGCCAGCTTGACTAGCACTACTTATTCAAATCCATCTCTACACTAAAATGTAATTTTCCCTGAAATGAACAATAGTTAGACTCTAAAATTCCCCAGTGTAGCAGCAATACTTAAACTTTATTCAAGACCAAGACTGTTGTTTGGAATGTTAAACTGCAGTCCGCATGACAAGTGGTATCATCTCAGCTTCTACCTGATTTGAAAAGCAGTTCTAAAAAAGGGTGTTTCCTAGAGTCTCTTCCCTTACAACTTCTGCAACTACTAACCACTAACAATTCTGAACTGACAAGACCACAGTAAAAAACATCCTCTGACTGCTGAGGAAAGAAGTGAATTATTTGATTCAGTTTGACTATAGATTCTCAAGATTATTCTCAAGAAACAACAGATGCTTACTGAGATGGTAACAGATGCTATCATAAAGTTATGTTGAACATTCCAGTAAATTACTACTGAACTCTAGTATATGCAATACTTTAAATAGGAAAAGTAACCATAGAAAAGGGTAATTTTAAAGTAAAAACTGCCATAGATCAAAATATCTGTATAATCAGTACTTTTTAAGCATTACTATGTCTACTAGAAAGAAGCTTTCCTCAGGAAACTGGTTTACTGATTTGCACTTCACAACTTTCTTTACCGACAGGTTTGTGCAGCTACTGTCCTCAGCCCTACCAAAAAGGAGTCTTTTTGAAGAGTAATGGTGGAATAAGTGGCAAGACTAGGTAATGCTTTCATCTGACAAGGCTGATTAAATTAGAAGCATGAAAACTGCAAAACTCAGGTGGTCTAGGGTCTTCTACTGTTTTTAAAAAAATACCTGCTTTTGAATTTATTACCATAGTTGATGTATAATTGAACAAAAGAGTTTGAACAGGATCCTCTGCAGATGTTAAATGACCTGCACAACAGAATCAGCAGTTCAAACTTAAATTTGTATCTGCTCACAATCACTTCTAAAATACAAAGTACCTATCACTCAAAGTGTCTAAGGAATGTTTAGTTACAGCATAAATTACTAATATAGTGTTATTTTGAGATTGCTTTCTGCCATGCAACATGGTCCAAGGATAAATTCTAATTTAAAATCATCAAAATCAGAAATTGGGCATTATTTTCTACTTTGAATCCTCACAGTTTTCCTCACGGCACAACAAAAACAACACTTCTCTGATATGTTCTCCCTCATAAAAGTAGCAGGCAAGTTTTGGTTTTTTTTGTTTTTCCCCCAAAGCAGTACTGGATCATTTGCACAGCAGCAGTTTGGGATTTATAAATTACTCACTATTCACCACCACTCCAGTTCTTAAATAATTAAGAAAACTGATTCTGTAACTCAGAAAAGCAGTGGCTACAAGATCTGCTGTCTAACCTCCCCAGAGCTGAAGTTGTATGTTTACTAGTAATCTACATGCTAAGCATTCTTCTCCTAGTCTGAAACCTCCAGTTGTACTATTTCATTCTCATTCACTCATGGCTAGGCTTCACGAACGAAGATTTGGGAAGGGCTCTACCCACGTTTGTTGCAATATTTCATTCTATTTATTAATAAAATTGGCTACTTCAAAATTTGGCTTTTTCCTCCTGTAACAAGGCAAAGAGTGGTGGGTGAGGAAATTTTTTAAAAGCATTTCATACTGCCAAGCTGCCCTTCAAAAACTGACACTTGAATGGGGCGGAAGTAGCTTTATCCTTACTCCTCTGGAAGTCTCTCAGTGCTCAAATGGGTTTGTCCACATAACTTCATCAAATGATCCAATTCTGCACATGCAAAATAACATTTAATATTAACAGTGAATCTCAAAGAATGAGAAGAGTCGAGTCACTTTTCTACTGGAGACATCTGAAAAGAACTGTCACAGAAAAATACCAATTCAATAAACGACCTTCTTCACAGCATTACTGAACCATACTCTAATGAACTTACTGGCACAACATGCCAGCAAAAGACCTTGTTTCAGATGAAGCACAAACGGTCAGATCTCTCACACCATTTTATAACAGTCAACCATGACAAGGACACATTCAGGCAGCACAAGAGTTTCTGGCTAAAAAGCACTGTCCTCAGTGTGGAACCTCATACAGAAAACAGAACTCCAGCAAAACTACAAGATACTTACAAATGCAAAGATACCAATGCACATATTATCTTGCTACAGTGAAGATGTAAAAACTTGCAACTGTCTCCTCTTCAAAACTCTAAGAAAATCTGTAAGTTTAAATTCTGCAATCGAGGCAAACTACATAGAACATTATGTTCCCATAATCACACAGAATCACAGAATGTTAGGAGTTGGAAGGGACCTCGAAAGGTCATCTAGTCCAACCCCCCTGCCACAGCAGGAAAGCCTACAGCACTCAGTATTCCCAGGCTGTCTCCCATCCAAGTACTAACCAGGCTCGATCCAGCTTAGCTTCAGACTGTTTTTACATGAGTGTCAAATCTTTTCATTGAATATAAATACCAATGCCACCTGCTCCAGAAGCCCAGTCTATAGTTATTTAGTCACTTATTATACAACAGCTCTAAAAAGAGCACTTCCTTACTGAGATACAGCATTGTTACATCAATCAATTTCATGAAGAAAAGTTGAACCCTATTTTAGAAAGCCTTTGTATTTCTTCATTTTTAAAATAAATTCTTCTGTTCTGGAAAAAAAGAATGAATCTGCAGCAATTAAGAACTGCCAAGTATTCTGTCAAAGCACTCAGTCACGTCGCAAGAACCCACAGCCAAAAGCAGCCTCTGTGCACGAAGATACCTGTAGCTTTCAGCAAAGCATACAGAAATTATCTACCAGTAGCTGCAGTTTAAGAATTCATAAGCTGAAGGTAGACATGTTTTATAAAGCTCCATATAAAGACATAAGCCACCATACAAGAAAACAGAATACTTTTGGTATACGATGTTATTATCTATAGCAACTTCACAAAAACAAATAGAATAAAACCAGCAACAAGCTTACACCACTGAGCTACAGCAGTATCTCACGGAAGATTTAAACCCATGCTATTCCTAGCCCCCAATCTCCATATAGCCATAGATATTTTTTCCAGCTTGACTGGATTTTCCCCCTCCCTAATTGCTAGTTTTAACTAAAGCCAACACAGAGAAAGAATCAACCTTAAAAGCAGCAGTACAGCAATTACGTGCGGAAAGACCCGTGACGTTTTGTATCGAAAGCAGACACTAAAAATGCTAAAATTCAGACACCCCCTTCTAGGGGAGGAAACAAAACAACTGCCCTTCTGCTGCTGCTGCTGCTGGTACTTCGCCAATCAGCAACACCGCATCTCATCTCCTTCATTCCTACGTCCTCTGCGGACGATTATTTGGGCACTCGATTGCCCGCATTTCGCCAAGCACAGCCAGCAGGGTCACCTCGCAGTCTGGAAGGGGCAGGTGAAGAAGGGAGGTGCGGAAAAAGCCAGCAGACGCATCGCTTGGGTGCAATGGAGATTCAAACGCTGAGCGGCCGCTTCCCTGCGGAGGACCAGCAGCAGCAGGAGCATCCATCCCACCTCGCTTCACCGCGGTCGAAAGAGGCAAGGGACAGAGGCCTGACAGGAACCTGCGCCTCCAGCCCCTCCCCAACTCAATCCCCACCGCCCTTATCTCATTCAGCAGCTGGAGACCACCTGAGACCCGAAACTCTCTCTCCCTGCCCCAACCCCTCACCGTAGGCACCCTGCGAGCAGCGGGCCGCTGTTTTTTCCACACACAACCCACACACCCTTCTCGCTGCTTGTTTTCAAGGCAGAGACAACAACCCCCTTCCCTCTCTTCCCCTCCCCTCCCCTCTCCTCTCCGATGGCTAAACTAGCTGGTTCGAGCCTCTGCACCCCAGCCTCGCCTCCTCCATCCTCCTCCCCTCAGCGCCCGCGCCCCTCCGCAGCCCGCCCGCCTCCTTACCCTCTCACCCCTCTCCGAACACTGTTAACTGCTGCGCCCCTCCACCACATTCCTCTGCCCACAGCCGCCTCGCCCCAGGACCGCTACCAGCGGCGCCTCTCGCCACCCCCCTACTTCTCCCCCTTTAGCAGCACTCACCCAAAGACAAATGAGAAAAGGCGGTCCGGAGGGAGAGGGAAGGAAGGGGCCACTGCAGACGGTCCCCCTGTCGAGGCTGTCTCCGCCGCCGCTGGCCCCAGCTCCGCCTCCCGCCGCTCCGTTCCCTCCTCCCCCACAGCCACCGATCAGCCCCAGCCCCCACCTGACAGGGTGCGGCTTCCCCAGGCCGCAGGCCAATAACGCCGCCACCCATTGGAGGGCGCACGCTCGGCGACTAAGCGGCTCTCCTATTGGTAGGGACAAGTAGGCGGGAGGTGCCTGAGGGAGATGGCTGCGAGCGGTATCGGGTTCTCTCGGTGCGGGTGCTTTCAGCTATAGCTGGGACGCGCTGGGTGATTCCCCGACGGCGGTGCAGAGGCGGAGAAGAGCCCCACCCGATAAAGGGAAGGGGTTTCTTGTGGGTCTGGATCCTTTCGGAAAGGAGAGGCGCGGCGCATGGCAAGCTTATCGCACAGCAGGCTGAGTTACAGGGCCAGCTATCAAGTAATTGCCAAGGAAGCGTGAAGGGTTCTGTATCGCTTAGCAATGACGATATCTAATCGCTGGGAAGCTAAAAGCCAGTCAGGGTTGATCCAGAAGTGCAGATACCTAGCGAGAATAAGCAAGCCCGAGAACTGCGTTGGTTATCCTCTGGATTCCAATCTAATGAAGCTGTGTGCTTGGTTCAAGAAGTGTGCAGATAGATTGTATAGCTCCTATAGAGGAGGCTTGATTAGATCTTTATAAATCATCCCTTTTGATCTTTGAAATCTTTTGAAGAGCTGTGTGGCTAGTAGCGTAACACCACAGTTTGTTAGTCACTGCAAGTAAAGCACCAACTGTAAGGTTAACTTGTTCTGTTAACTATATTTTCTGTATGTTTTAACCTGTAACATTTTAAGAGTGCGGTTTTACACTTATGTTTGGAAACTCTTGTATGGAATAGTGCCTGCCTCGGTTTAAATGAAGAGTTGGGGAGCTGAGAACATGCTTTCAGAAATACTGATGTCTTCTCTGTTACCTGTGCTCCTCAACCCCAGGTTATAGCCATACAATTAGAAAGAAAATAAGAGTCTTGTTAGCAGAATCTGTTGGGTGCCTTTAAGAGCCATAAACATCTTTCCCTTGGGATATGGGAGGAATCTCGCCATCTGCACTCTAGAAGCACACTCCACTTACCTGGTTCACTCTTTATGGCAATTACTCTTCATGTGTTCACTGTTCAGAATGGAAAAACAAGCCATAGAGATACACATAAACTGTATGAGTTCAACCACCAAAAATGGTGGGTTAGTTGTCAAGTAGTGACACAGAGTGATAATGGCACATCTGACAAGACACTGCTGAACATAGGTCTGCCTAACCAAAAACATCCCACAATAGAATGTGTGGTAGTGTAATTACTAATAATTAGCAAATCATCTCTGAACTTTCTTTCTGTAAGCTAAAACAGTAAAGTCACTTCCCTTTTAAACCCAGTGGATGTGTTTACATACAAGATGACATACTGTCAGGGCTTACGGTTGGCCACCAAAGGGGTGACAGATGCTGTCTGTTAACCTCTCTCCCTTCCCAAAGGGGAAGAAAAAGGGAATAAGGGAGAGATCCCTCAGCTTTCTACAGAATATGATATATATGGAATGCAGTCTCTTGTTGGTCAGTTTAGGGTCACCTCTCCTGTCCCCTCCTCCCTTTCACTCCATCCCCATCATGGCACATAAGATTTTGCAGTGATCTGGTCTGCACACCAACCCTTGGTACTATATATAAACATCAAGTGTTACTACTGCTAGAAGCAGACACTGTGAAAACATGCTGGTAACTGCAGGAAGTGCAGTTACTGAAAAGAGACTGAGCTGAAAAGTTAAAATAACTGAACAGAATTTGGTTTGTTCTAACTCAAACCAGGATAAACACTTCTGTCCTTGTTCAAAATCTACTCAACAGGGTACAGCCATCTGTCTCACACATTGTATAGATGTGGTGTGTCTAAACTCCTGCATCTTGGCACCTCACCTCTTTTCTTTCCTCACCCTAGCATTCAACATGTAAAGCTCTCTGCTTGTCTGGGAAATGGGAGAAGAGATCCATGTTAAAACTAACTCAGCAAAAAAATACTGCTTTGTTTTAAAACGAAGGAGTTTACTCTCCCAGTCAGTGCCTGGCTGTAAGACCAGCAGCACCACAAAAGAGGGGTGGTGAGGGCAGCAGCAGTGCCCAGGGACTAGGAGAGGTCAGGGTAATCTCTTTCAGTAGCTGTGCTGGCTTAATGTGTTTGTGTAACTACCCAGTGTGGTGTCACAAGCAGCTTAGGCTGATCAGAACATCTCACCTGTTAGCCCTAACAGTGACATCCTGCAGAATAGTGCTAGTCCTTTACTCCTTCTGATGCCTCTGTGACCTGCCCAAAGTTGCAGGTTCCTACTGTCTCCTTCCAGCCTTCCCCTTGCTCCTTGCATCATACCCCCTTATCATGAGACTAGAGACAATACTGTTTCACCTGGCTAATGTGATGGGAAAATCACGGGTTGAGGGAGGGGCCAGGACCAGCTTTCTGCTGAATCAGTGATTTTAACCAACTCCCTCTACAGCCTGGGACTGCTACAGCTGATGCATGACAGCGTCTGTCTTGTCCATTCATTTTTAAGCCTGACCAGGTTCCTGAACTGCCTCCACACAGCTGCAGGAACACCAATGCTGGTGCAAAGGCAAAGGCAGGATTACATGAATAGAAACATACAGGAGGGTACATACATACCAGCATGTCCCAAAGCAGTTTGCTGTGCTGCAGAAATAAGGCATCACAGACAATTTGAAAAAGCACTTCTACATTATTTAAGACATGAAGAAATTGTCTGTCTTCAACTTCTACCTGCTGGACCCACAGCATTACAGCTACAACAAATGGTACAATATGAACCACACTGGTTTTCAGCCTGTAGGATTTGACTCCTTCAAGATCTTTGTGCTGCTCCTGACAGGTCTGGGAAAACAGCCAAGACAAGCTTGCTGCCAGGAAGCTTGCACTTGCCATATGCACATCTGCACTTGTGCTGGAGAATGGTTACTGGCTCTTCAAAAACCAATAAACTACGTTTGTACAGCCAGCAGAGCGTTCCCAGCTGAGGTGTCAGAATGTGGCACTGGGTTGGTGGTAGAGATTGCCCACTCATCCACAGAATGTTGCTTTCCTTAGCAGGCTCAAGCACCAGTAGCACTGGACTCAATAATCACATAATCTCAAATGAAAGAGCCAAGGCAAATATATTGACTTACAAATTATTTTAGTTTGCCTGAGATATAATACTGTACAGTTATTTTTATGCAGCTGAGCTCTTGCTCTGGCATTAGCACTCCTTAATGACCAAACCATTTACAGCTACCTTGAGAAGCACAGTACCGGGGTTGATGTCACAGATCAGGACATTTATCTTTTCCGTTACACAGGGTGCACTCATCCCATGTAAACAGTTCCAGGTCAGTTTTCTTACTTATAAACTGAGAATGATAGTATCAAACCAGATCTTTCCCTCTTGGCCTGCCAGAACTGTTCCATCCTGACACTCTGTTGAGTGGGCAGGACTTGCTTCCCTACTGTGATCATTCATCTTCATCCCATGCAGCCCTTTTTCTCCACTACACTGATAAAAGTTCTGGCTCCTCTAAAGCAAACAATGCCAGTAAGTGAATTCTCTATTTTTTTTCCATGGGCCTTCAAAAAGGGAAGTCTTGGTGTTGAACCTTACTTTCCTAGTGTCAGCAAAGTAAAAACCTGTCCCTGATGGGACATACCAGACCCACATGGAGGTTTGGGGTTGTTTTTCCAAAATCCTTTTCTCAGTAAAGCTGATTCTTCCAATGGCATCATTTATGACTTGCTAAGCATTATGTACTTTCTAGATGTATGACCTCTGCAGGTTGCTTCTATACTAATTCCAGTATCACTAGAGCTGCTGGGATTGGTTTTAGCTCCTCTCTGACATCCTCATCCTTAATAGAAGGAGAAGAAAAAGTGCCATTAACAGAAGTTAGAATTCTTGAACTAACTTTAGAACAACAACAAGAAAACAACAACAAAAAATTGACCAAGGGGAGTAAAACAAAGGAAAAAGAAGGTATCAGGGCAAGTTCAAAGTAATGAGACAGACTGAGAAACAGAAGAAAAATATTTTAAAGTATGTAACATTTTAATGATTATTAAATAAAGGAGACAATCCTGGGAGAGACTCTGTAATATTAGAATACCAAATTTTGAATTCCTTTAAATCACAATTAAAAGCCATATTTTTAGCAGTACTCCCATGGTGAGGGTGTGGCTGGCATTTCCTTGGAAAATAAATAAGCAGGAATGTTAGCACAGCATAAATTATAGCACAATGTAGTCACTGAAGCCTAACAGCAAAACCCTTAAATAAATTTAGATGGAATAGACCTTTCTCTTTTTCTGTGCTGTTGTGGCAGACCTCTCACTTCAGTGCCTTCAGTAGAGGTGCAAAACTCCATCCATGCAAAGAGGATCAGAATTTGAGGTCAGGTCAGAATTGAGGAGCACATCAGCCTCCCATACAAGAACCAGCTCTGCCAAGGTTGTGCCCAGAAAGAGTTAGTGTGAAGGGGTCATGAAAAGGCAGAAAAAGTGGCAACCCAAAGAAGGGTTGGATACTTTTTCCTGGTTTTATACATCCAGACATCTAATCCTGTAAACACTTAGTGATTTCTGTGCAAAGCTAACTCTAGCAAAGATATGTGCAAGTAAAACTACTTTATAAGTGATTTTTTTGACATCTCCAAGATTTCACACCCATCAGGGCCATGTCATGAACCTGAGAGGCTGGATTACCCACTGCCTGGTAACTAGATGCTATAAGGAGGGAGGTACAGGTGAGAGATAGAAATGACCATCCTGTAGTTAAGATACAAGAATGGAAGTGCTGAGGGAACAAATTTTGGGGTTGGCTCTGCCACAGGACTCACTACACACCCTAAGCCCACTAAACTTAATCACTTCAGTTCATCCAGTTTTAAAGTGAGCTCAGATGCTATCTACTCTGAGTTTTAGGCAAATTTGTTATTTGGTATTTTGGTACTCTGAATATTTATAGTAAAAGAACCATGAGCTCTTCTGTTTAAGAAGTTGTAATCATTAGTCATCTCAAACACTCCCATTGCTAGGAAAAAAATTCTCCTTGACTTGAAGGAGGTGACTATTTAGTAAGGTAGAAACTCCTGCAACACCATGTGATTTGCTTGCTGCTAGGTGAAGTATTTAATGTTCAGAACAACTCTTTCTTGCTTCATGATGTAGATAATTTAGGAGGTGCTCAGGTGTCCATTATGTAAATTCTACCTCAAATTATATTTGAAGAATAATGTAAACACAGGAGTAGAAAATTCAATTAATTTCTGCCTCATCCAGGTTAAAAGACTTTCATATGAGTAATTTTGCTAAATAACATTGCTAGTTAGATGAGAAAGATGAGCCAAAAGACATCTTAAGTTTCAAAGACCTGCTCCATCAACTTTCTACTCAGAGTCAAGCTTTAATCTCTAGCTTCTATCTGAAGTCTATCCAAATGACTTCTATGCACATGCTTAGTGGCTGTACTCCTGTTGCTCGGATCCCTGCTCAGAACAGGCTGACCAGCAGATGTCCCCAAATTCAAAATAATCCCCTTAAAGCTTCAGCAATCTCTACAGCCCTTCTGAACTTGCCAAAGCACGAGATGCCAGGAATACTCTCACGGCTTACCTACAATCTTGTAAAAACTGCAGTTCTGAACTAGGCAATACTTGACTGCTGGCACAAAGCACTTTTGTTGTCATACAAAAACTGTCTGGGTATCAGCTTGCTGCCCATCAATTGACAGTTCCTTGCTGAAACTTTTATTTTCCAAAACATTCCAGTTCTTTCCCTAGTGGAGCAACCCTCCCCCAAATATCACCTGTAACACTTTTGCTTGGAAGTTTAGATAGAAAAAGCAAGACTTTTCCCAAAACTATTATCAATTATTTTGACTTGCATATTACCAAACTCACAAACTGCATTTTTTTGACATACCAAGTAGTGCTTTTACACTACACCACAAACTTTTACATCTAAGGAGCTTGCAGTAGGTTGTGTATGGAAGAGGCTGATATGTGGTGAAGGAAAGAGGAGAGTCAGGTTAGAAAGAGCTGTAGGAGATAGACTACAAGCCACTCACTCCAGCTTTGCCTTTCCTCCCTACAAACACCAGGAACTCATCTAATTCTGCATAAAACCAACTAGGCTAGTATGTAGGAGCAAGATGACTGGGTAGAGAGAGTGTAAGTGACTGTAGGTTTGTTTCGATGTCCTTGTCTATACCTCCTACCATGAATTCTGGAGATCAGATGCAAAACCAGGATGTTGTAAGCTTACTGTGCACTTGTACAAACCTTCCAGGTTACACTGCCACTGGTGAGCAGAAGGGCTATGAGGTGCTGGGAAACAGAAGATCCTCTTTCCCCAAGCAAGCTCCTCAAGAACACCTTTGGAGAGCTCGCTCTTTTGCTCAAACACTCCTATTCCTCTGAGAAGCTCTTTGTATTATGGTCACACTTGCATTTTTGGTTCATAAGTAAAACAAATGCTTCAGTCCTCAACCTTGCACTCAGGAAACTCTGAAAGAAAAGGAAAACAGGAAATTTCCAACCCTAGTCACACTGTCTGATGACCAGAATGCCAAATTTTTGATAATGTTGCCTACATAAAGATTTGCTACTTAAGGATGCTGAAAACTAATTCTTCTGTCTTCATGGTTAGAAGAATCAAGGACTATTTAACACAACTATAAAGAAAACCATTAAAACACACACCCATGAAGTTAAAGAAAACTGCACAAAATTAGGTGAACTGTCATTGAAAGTTTATCCACTTCAGAAATATATACATTTATATAAAAAAGGAAATAAACACAAAAATTTACATATCTGCAAATCTTGTATTACACAGGTAAAGATTTATCTTTTATATGGGTTGGATTACATTAGTATTTTTACAGTTTAAAAATTAAGAGCATATAGTTGCAAAAAAAAAAAATAAAAAATTAAGTATCTGACTAGGGCCCCAAAGTTAGGATACTGTAAGTGTAATTCTCATGGCACAGGGAAGTCAACTACTCCCAGAGAGAGAAAAAACAAGTCTGTAAACAGTCTGCGTAAAAACTGCAACACACTGGAACTTGCTCTGATATACATATATCTACATGCTAAAAATAGCTTTTAAATGCTTTGTTGGCTGAGCCTTCTTTACAGAGTGGATCATATTGGGGTAGTGAAACACAGGGATACTCACTGAAAATAAAAGGCATTCGAAATTTAAAATATCCAAGCTTCAGATTCTGATGAATATTAAGTACTGCATATTCTTTCACAGAATCACAGAATGTTAGGGGTTGGAAGTGACCTTGAAAGATCACCTAGTCCAACCTCCCTGCCACAGCAGGATTCCTAGACCAGGTCACACAGAAGCATGTCTTTATGCACATAAAACACACTACAGTGGGAACAGAGCTCAAAAGACTGATGTTGTGTATGTCTATGCCTCTTGCAAAAGGTAGAAACAGACTCAATTCCTATGTGTGGTTCTAACACTGCATCTCTTTACTAAGGAAAGTCCCTTAGGGATTAAATCCTGGTTTATTGTTTTCATAAACAGAAAGTTCTTATTCTGTAATGGGTTTGCTTACATTTTTTAAGTCACATTTTTTAACTGTATCAAGATTAAACCTGACATGTATAAACTTTGAAAAGGTAACAGAAAAAGTGAAGCCTATGGATACAGATTCAGACTGTCAGAGACTAGATACTTTTTCCTCTTTTGGGAGTGACAGGATTATTTTATTAATTATTATTAAAAGTCATGTAAACATTAGTAGAGTGTAAGACCATTATAGCAGTACTTTTGAATCAACAAAGTCACTTAACTGGTCATTAAAATCAATTTCTCCTCTTTATTAATTTTGGCATAAATATCAAGCCCTTGATTTTAGGATACCTGTCCCCAAAATATTAGGGAACAAATACTATAAGCAACTTATTAATGCCTATCACTGATAGTGCTGACAGTATATTAGAAACATTTTATTTTGCATGCAACTAAAAAAAGGCATAGTAATGTTAATAATGGAAACATTCTACAAGAAGTAGACTAGGGCAGTGTGTTTCGCTCTGGACCAGAGCAGAATGCAATGGGCTGACAGCTTGATCCTAAGAGACTGACCACAAAGATTTACGGAGTGAAGATGGTAGCATCACACTCATGATTTCAGGGCTGTTTTCAGGGTTTTTTTCTCTCACATTGATTAAAGCAATGTGAGAGACAACTGCTAGTCAGCATTTGGGGTATTCAAAAGATTCCTCCCTTCCTCCTTAATCTTAAGTAGTCCTTTCTCTTTTCTCATACCCATGAAAAATACTAATGGCACCAAGCCTTCCAGTTCAGAACTAAAAAGTGGGGCTCCCATGAAAGCCAAATCAGTATTATTCCACACCTACTTGAAGTGCACCTCATTAAGTAATGTCAGATGATATAACCTTATCAGTTGGATATCAACCCTGATATTGGTTACTGCAGACACTGTAATCTGAAGTTACATTTATGTATGAGGTGGCTTAAAATGAAGCCACATTTCCTGATTATCTTTACCTACAGCAAACCAAATTATTTGCACAGAAATAGTCATTATTTACACATCAACTATACAAGTAATACAAAAACTCTTAGTTGAGCACCAGTGCTGACTTAAGGAGTAGTACCTTTGAGTGAGAGTATTAGTATTCCCTGTCACAAATGACTTGTGATACACTTTCAAAAGTTTCCCTTTGCTGTATTGGTTGTGTTCAGACCACTCCTTTGTGTCCATCTTCCACATTCCCAGGAGATTAGTAATAGCAGCAGTTTTATAAAAGGTGTAGGTATTGGGAATAGCTTTCACAGCATAATCAGATCTTTTTAAAAGAAAAGACTACAAAATCCACTGATGCGGATTGTTAAGGTTTTACCAAGAGTTCATTAAATGGGGTTTATATACAGGTCACATGGGAATAAATGGTTGAAACAGACTCAGTTTCTGTGTGCAAACAATGAGATGTCCAACAGTGGCAGGAGGCCATGTTTGATTCAAGGGCAGTAGGGAACCTATTTGTCCTAAGTGTCAGTGAATTGTGCCAGTCATGTCACCTTGGTTTAGAGTAACCGTAAGGACACCGAAGAATCAGGCTGTCATGACTGGGTAAGACATGAGTGCTGTAGTACTCAACCAGACTTCCCATGTTCAGAAACATGACGTCTGAATCCAGGTAAAACTTGCAGTCCTGTTGTAGAACAAAAAGGCATGTAACAACTGACAGTCATTTTCCAACTCAATCTTTAAACCAAACACAAAACACCATCACCAAAGCTAAGTTCTTTCCAACAAGCTACTGCTTTCCAAACTACTCACACAAATAATTCCAGGTTAAACTCAGGATTTTAATATTCCTTCCTTTAGGATCTGACTGGAGCTGAAATTTAGATGTGAACATGTACAGCTAGTTTGCCTTTTGCACCACCCAGCAACTAGAAAGCCCAGATCAGAGTACTCCAGCTCTTATCCTACACGTGATATTTATAATATAATCAGCTTACTTTTACTTTTAGAAGTTTAGACTCTAACTTGTTATTCCAGTATGCACCTATACACATGCACACTCTATACACATGAAATTCATACACATACACACCTGCACACATAGTGCAGCTACTAACCTTTTCAAAGATCCTGTAGTTTCTCACTTTTTCTGCAGTTTCATCCCATACAACCAGAACCTTGAAGAAGAAAAACACAACATCTTGAGTCAGTGCTAACGAGCACTTCTAGAAGAAAAAGAGAACATATTCACTTAGTGCTAATAAGCACTTCTAAGTCAATATGTTAAGGAATTCATTACAATCCAAAATTAAAATAAAAGTTGAATCTCTGAAGTTTTGAGAGTGATTGTCACAGATTTTCTTGCTTTAAGAAAAGAGCATACCTAAATAAAGTACTTTATCATATAGAAGATAAAGTGCCTTTAAATCAAAAAGGTTTTGGGGGTGTGTGTAGATTCAGCAAGTGCAAATTACCTTTCCAGGCTTCGTAGATGAGTTCCTAATACAGTACAATCCATTTTGTGGTTGTCCCCGTGGACTGCTAGCTTTAAATGTCCTAAAAAATAATACAGCAATCAGAAATATCAGCATTTTCTGACTCAGGTAAGTAATATGCCTAGATTCTTGAAATTCTTGTTACAAATCTCTTTTGGTTGTAATATTCACGGTAAATCATAGCTGAAAGAATTTCACTGCTCTAGCATCTGAACCAGCAATGCAGAACAGAAGACATGGCTTTCTGTCCTATCTAGCATGCTGAAAAACAAACTTCTCCAAAAGTAAAGTAAAAGTAAAATCACTTTGCAAGTAGTATGCACTTTCAATTGATGTATGAGCACTGAAGTAACTTCCCTAAAAAGGGATTTTCATAATAAAGGGATTTAAATACTTTTATTGTGTTTTAAAACACAATAGCTATCAAAATGATCTTTGGACTACTGTTCAGGGCAAGTTTTGGTAGCAGTTCTAAGCAGCTATTTTAAAGGCACATTCTACCTTTCAACTTCGAAGGATTCAGAGGTATTAAGAAAGACTGATGCAGGCAGCTCAACCTGTAAAAACATGAAAAAAAAAAATTTCCACTCAAGTCAATGACAACTCAAAATGCTACCAACTTGTTATGCAAATAAGCTACACTCTCCAGTATCTGAATTTATTAATGATGATTTACTTTAGGCTTCTTCCTCTTTTACATCCAATATTAAAATGCAGAACTTACAAAGGCATTTCTTAAAGCAAAAACAAACAAACAAATTAATAATAACCCCTCCTCCCAGCACTGTGTTTTCAGAAAGTTTTTTCCTGAAATAATGCATTTAAACGATTCTGAATAGTATACATAAGCAAGACAAGAATACTCTTTGAGACTGAATCATCTGCTTGATCTTACTTTTTCATAATCATCATCAGAATCATCATCAGGTTGGTTTGGCTTGGAGGGTAGTGCTGGTTTTTCAAATGAGAAGCTTCTAAAACTCTGTCCATCTGGTGGTGATCTCCTGGCAGAAGCAGAACAAAAACTGAAGGACATCTCCTCAGGAAAACAGAACAAATATACACAAAACACTGAAGGGATAATAAAACTAGAAATAGAGAACAAGTTTCAGTGTAGTCCACAAATCACCAATGAATTTAGGTTGGAAGGGACCCCTAGAGACCATAGTCCAAGCTCCTTCCAGATCAGGTAACTCAGGAAGCCATGTCCAGTCAAGTTTTGAGTATCAACAAGGCTGGAGATTCCACAGCCTCTCCACAGCTACTTGTTCTGGAGCTTCACCATCCACACAGTAAAAAGTTTTTCTTAATCTCTGGCTGTGATTTCTGCCTGTTGCCTCTTATTCTGTCTCTACACAACCTCTGAGGTTTTGCTCCGTCTTCTCTGCACCCACCCATTAAGTAGCTGTAGACAGCAGTGATCAGCCAATAGCCTTCCTAAAGGTTGAATGAAACCAGATCTCTCTGCCTCTTCTTGCATACCATGTGCTACAGCCCAAACATCTTGGAGGCCTTCCCCTGGACTTACTCCAGCATATCAATGTCTTCCTTGTATTGCCTTTAAAGAATTTATTACTTGTTCTTCAGAGTTGCTAAATGATCCAATGGACAAAACTATTTTCATCTGACTCACCACCATAACTAGTTCCACATCCCTTACTAAAGCTGATCTTAATATAAAAAGAAACACATTTCCTATCTCCACAGAAGCCTATAACTGTTTGTGCTGTTCATTGAGGTTCTGACACAAACACTTCTTATTCACTGTGATCAAAGGCTAGTAAATTTTTAAGACACACCTGAAAACAAATGACCAGCAAAATGCTGATGTAATTTTTTTTCAAGTTTGGTTTATCTACTATTTCTGAACTATTTCAGAAGCTAAAATCACTGCAAAATTTTCAAGTAACAAAACAGAGGCAGAAAAGCACAATGCTGAGGAACAGAGGGGTGGTGCATGGAAAAGAAAGACATTGATGTGAATCTGACAAATATTCACTAATTAACTAATACACAATGGAAAAATGTAGTGGTGCACTGAATTTTCATACTTACTGTAACTGGGGACATGAAGACTTCTCTAGTCTAGGCTTGATTGCAGGGGGCTGGTGGCTTGGCACAGGTGGCTTTGGGAGCACTGGTGGTACAAACAGTCCAGGTTTACCATGTTCTCTCGGCACCCTGGGCTCTATTGGTTTTTCAGTAAGCTGTGACAGCTTTGGTTTACTGCTTGGTAGTGGAGGAGGAGTTCGTGGTGAAAGGTTTAAGGTTCTTAGCTTTTCGCATCCTTCTGGAGTAGCAAGAACTTGAGATAGAGGTGGAGGCTCTGGAGACAATGAGGAAGATTCTTTGACACACACAGGCTTTTTGAAAAGAGGTAGAGGAGGTACAGGGGGCAGCTGTTCACTTAGCCTCCGGCTCGGGGATTGACTCTTTAGCACAGGTTCAGCTCGGCACTGTGCCTGAGGTTCTCTCACGGTTAACAGATCCTCTAGTTTGATATCAGGTAAACTTCTTTTAGGAGGCGGTGGTGGGACTGGCACAGTAGGTTTGCCACCAAAGGAGTTTGCCCTCGATTCTGAGTAGGCAGCTTTTCTGACATGAGGAACTGGTGGAGGTGGGTAGGCTGGAGGCAGGACCATATCTACAGAAAGAAAACAGCCAAAAAAATATGACAGACTGAGGGCAAATACATTATGGCAAGAAAGGAGATGTTTCAAATTTATTTTCTGTGTAATTTAAAGATATTTCATTGGCATCTGGTCTGATAGTACCCAAAAAGCTGGTATTTAATGTTATTTTTATTCAGGCATGGCTAATGATGACTTAGCAAAGGGTTTTCCCTTTGCTAAAAATACAGGGACTACATTAAAAGCATTATCCCTCCTCCAGAGCGAGGACCAGATGTATGCCCTTCCGGAGCAGCAGGCCTGCAAGAAAACTGCCCTTAAAGGCATGTAGCACTTCCTGTAAATTGCTACTGCTGGTGCTAGAAACTTTTGACCCTAAATACCTCTCTGGATTAGACACCTGGGCATTTCAATTATCTTACCACTTGCATTGCTTTAGGTATGACCAAGCCAAAATAATTATCTGGCATTCTACATGAGTACTGCCTCCACTGGGGGCTTTCTCTGAAGGGAATGAAAGAAATCATATACCATCTCTCACTATGTCAGAAGTATCTGGCTGCAAGTAAGACTCATCCTCTTCTTCCTGGTCATAATCTGCAGATAATAAATAAATAAATAAATGTGTCAGGTGCTGTTAAGTACTCCTGGAACCAAGAAAGTGCTTAGTGAGTACTTAGAGCTTTTTAATAAACAAGTCTTACCAGTTAAATTTTAATTGAGGTGGAAAAAAAAAGTACAAATTTTGGTCCAAATCTCTGCTATTTTGAATAGGTGTTTCCTTGATTTTTTTATGTCAATAAAACAAGCCATCACTTACAACAGTGGGAGATAAACTACACTGCATATTAGGATTTTTTCCTATCTTTCAAGTTAAAATTTACTTTCTGGTGACCCTTTCTAGTGTTATAGCCTTCCTGAGAAAAATCCAAATCAGCTGCAAAGATAACTACTTGGATACACTTGCAAAACCAGTTGGAAAAAATAAATAATCCCCAAAACCTAACCCTAACACAGAAACATTTAAGATCTTGCAATATGGAAGCCTAAGCAAGCCTAGTGATCTACAAAACAATTTGCCTTGCTCTGGCAACAACAACCACCATCACCAAAACAAAAAGAAAAGCACCACAAGAAATGGCTTAAATGCTTTCAATGTTGCCTTTAAGTCAGAATAATCAAGATGTGAAAAACATCCTACTTCTAGGCAGCAATTTCTCATCGCTGACTATGATAAGAGCCCCAAGGACAATATGCACTTCAGAAAATAAAGATAGGAGCATCTGATAAAAATCAGTTAACTCTTCTAATTTGTGTCATTTCAGCTCCTGCTACGTCTCTTAGCACAACTGACATTGCATACAACTCTTCCCTTCCATGAACACAGAAGGTACTAAACTGCAGTCCTACATGAAGTGCTGATGAATCTGCTTTCCTCTGCTTTGCAGCAGCTGAACCGGATTTCCTAAAGACTCACTCCTGCCTTTTTGTCCTAGTCAGGAAAAACAGTCTGGCATTTCCTTTTGGGAAATGAGAGCACTAGCTCCAGTCAACCTTGCCTTCAGAAATCTGAAAGGGCAGATGGGAAAAGGCTTAGTAAAGGAACTACGCTGAATCTTGAGGAGAGGCTCTTCAGTTTCCATTTTACTAACACATTTCTTGACTAGGAAGTCAGTTGCTGATATAAGCTGTGAAAGCCTGACAGGCCTTCTGTAACGTCCTCACTTTTAATTACAAAACAAACACACTCAGCCTAAACTGTTTACTGTGAAACAACTACAGGAATAAACAGGCATCAAACCTGAAGTAAAAAAGTTTATGCTAAGAATGAGATTTTTCAGAGCCTTACTTTTAAACTTACTCAGTTTGAAAGTCATTGAAGACTGGCTAAAAGTCACAGAATCACAGAATCTATACAGTTGGAAAGGACCCTCAAGATCATCTAGTCCAACCAGTAGCCCTACACTACTCTTACCCCTACATCATCCCCTGAAGAAACACATCTATCCTCTTCTTAAAAACCTCCAGGGATGGTGACTCCACCACCTCCCTGGGCAGCCTATTCCAATATCTCACCTCTCTTTCAGCAAAGAAATTCTTCCTAATATCCAATCTAAACCTACCCTGGCACAGCTTAAGCCCATTCCCTCTAGTCCTGTCACTAGTCACAAGGGAGAAGAGGCCAACACCCACCTCCCTAGAATGGCCTTTCAAGTAGCTGAAGAGAGCAATAAGGTCTTCCCTCAGCCTCCTCTTCTCCAGGCTAAATAACCCCAACCCCCTAAACCTCTCCTCATAAAGCCTGTTCTCCAGACCCCTGATCAGCCTAGTTGCCCTTCTCTGCACCCTCTCCACTACCTCAAGTCGTTGCATTTCACTTGGGGCCTACTCTATGCCTAATAGAAGACCTTCCTGAACTGAAGGGATGATGAGTTCTGTTCCATGCTAGACAAGACAACACAAATGCAACATCTTAATGTGAGTGACTGCTTGTTTTGCAGGACAGGTGAAATAATTTCACAGTCTAGATAGGAGGCAACTACCTCCACAATGTTTTGCTGCATTGTCTCCACATGTTTTCAGAACACACTTTTAATTTCCTATTATAATCATATTCAATTACCATCAATAATATTCAATTATCATAATAAAAAACACTTCGTATTTCTACAGTGACCTATGAACATACTAAAAAGTTTTATCTTTTTGCTAGATCTACAAATTCTCCAACATGCAGCCTTAATAAAAAAATTAAATAGTATAATTAGGGTGTCAGACGCCTCCTTGAAAGATCTGAATTTCCTTAGTTACCATTTATTTTGACTAATGGTTTGCGACACAGAATATCTGCTTTTCATTTAAAATTACAGAAACACACCTCTGTAAAAGAAAAGAATTTATAGTTACAAATTGGATCAGTTTGCTTAATCTATGGAAATAATTCCTGCAGAATTCAGAAGAAATAAATAAGCAAATAAACAAATCTTATTTATCAGTCTGTAAATTTGTCACCTTCGTTATCTGCTGAATGATGAGAGTACTTGATATCAATGGGACGTTCTACTGAGCCATAGAAACTGTCTGCATCAGAGCCAGAGTCACTGCAAAAGAAAAGCCAGAGTACCTCCTGCATTACTGTGTGGGTTTTGGGACAGTAAACATGTCTATGAGCAGTACTGCAGCACTGGGAAGGAATGCTGAAAAGCAGAAGCAATCTATTCCATGTCCCAATTAACAGCCATATATCTTGCTGCTGTCTTTTTGAAGTTTTTATATGTCAGCTTTTTGTAAAACGAAGTTCTCTTCATAAAAAGATTTATTTTTGTCTTGATATTTAAACTGGGTTAGGAAGGCCTTTCATTCTTGGGCCTTACTGCACCCGGGTTTGTTTAAATTACTTGTAGGTGCAAAGACCCTAAAACACCACTGTCAAGAGCTAGCGCAAAAGGAATAAAAAGCAAATAAAGACTAAAGGTTTATACCTGAATTCTGTTATTGTTTCTTTCTTCTCATGGTAGTGATCAATTTCCCTCCTCAAGGATAGCATCCAATTCTAATTAAGAATAAAAATACAACATTCAACACATCCATCATTAAATCCTCTGTAAGAACAGAGCAACTGTGCAAGGAACTTACACCCAAATAGTATTTATCTATGACTTAATATTGAGAAGACTTATCAGTCAAATGTAAAATCACTATCTAAAATGCTTAATTCTTATGAATGTAACAAAATATTGAACTTCCAGTTTGTGAATTTCGAGCTGTTATTTCTAAAACCAGGTACTTGTTCATAGTATGTTTATGGATGAGAGATTTCATTCAATTATCAAAAGGTGCAACATACAAATATTTGTTCCTTGGCTAAAAATAAAACAAGTAATATAGAGAAAACTGTGCAGCCTAGTATGTCACTTATAGTCACTCCCTAAATTACAACTTGAACTGATACTAACTTAATAGTTAGAACTTCAGACATGATTTTCAGAGGAGCCCAAAGAACTTGGTATACAAATTTCAGTGACAGCTGTGTGTCCAGTTCAGTTAGATTTCAGGGAAGTCCAAGATTCACTTTCTGCTTCAAGGAAAACTATCCTGTAAAAGAAGTTACCTTTCTTTCATCTTCAGAAGAAGCTGAAAAAAACCACGTCCTGTGCTTCTTGCTAATGTGAACTAACTTGAAAGGAAACACATTGCTGGACGTCGTCTCCTCAGCTGCCCGCATAACCCTGAGAAACACAACCACCAACACAGAAGAACCTTCATCTGTAAGTTTATTCTGCTGTGCAAGTCAAAGCTCTGGTAGAAAGCAGTTTTAGCAGCCACTTTTGCCTTACAAAATATAACCCCCATCCCCAGGAACACACCCTAAAAATCTTCATGTGTGCATCTGTAGTACTTCTCCATTACAGAGGCAGAAAGGACAGTGCAAGAGCACTGAGAGGAGAAAGAGGACCAGCTAAAGCACCAGCCAGACTTAAAAATGGATGTTTTGACCTGAGCATAAATCAACCTCTTTCACTAACAACAATAAATATCTTTGCTTCTTTTTATTTTTTTTCCTCAGAGGAGTCTCAAATGAGGAAATTACTTACACAAAAATCTGGTTGTAAATGCTTGCTGTAAAGCTTAGGAACAGATAAGGAGACTAAAATTCTAAGACTGCATAATCTAAAAATACATCTTTAAGATTTATTGAGCATAAACTGCAAAGAAATCCAACTAAAGTTTTTACAATCCTTATTGGGGTTTTCTTTCTTCTTCCTAAACTTCAACTCACTAATTACCTCATATAACACAATACAGTATTTCTGTAAATCTTTAATATTTAGGGAAAGTAATTTGCAAACATAGACAAAAAGATTCTGAGAGACATTTGAATTTTGGTTAGGTACCTAAGCAAGATAACACTTTTGAAAAAAATACATACCTGATGCTGCTATTAAGAACAATGTCAACTGCAAAATTATCACAGAATTAGAGACTGCATCTTTTTTAGAACTACAATGCTACTTTTAAGCTGGAAGTTGTGGTTTTCTGCATCTGCTGTTGTAGTTGTATGCATTTGCTCAGTCCAAAACAAAGCCACAAAAGGAACTATAAGTTATTTCACTAATGTAGAGCTAATAAGGATGCTAATGTGGGAAAACCCCTGTGGCACAGCTGGGACAGATACTAGCAATGGGCATCACTATACATTTTGAGTCACTAGTGACCTCAGCACTTGCTCATCTTCTATCCACTCTTAACACATAAAGGCTACTGAAAGAAAACTCCAAACCAGAAGCCCAGGGAAGCCTTCAAGTTACTTGTTTTCACACAACTTTATGCAACTACCTAAACTAACATATTCTTTCATTTGGAATTCTTTTAATAATGCTTATGTCTGTGCACAATACTAACCAAAACCTGCTCCCACTTCCAACCAAGGCCTCTACAAGGCTCTTAGAATGCAGATATATAAAATCCAATGTCAGTCCTCAGCATTTACAAATCACCATGGATTTCATATCAATGTGATTACAGAAACTAGTGTCTTGATTAAGTTATAGAGTAGGTTTCTTATACAATTAAACTTGAATTTTTAATTAGCTACAATGTTTGCAACTGCATTCCCATAAAACGTGCCATTCTTGTGGTCAGTTAGAAAGCTCTCACATTCTAGTAAAATACATTTTCTTATTCCAACATTATGCAGGACCAGAAAAATATACAAATACAATAAAATTGCAGGGGTTCAGGCCAATAATGTGATCTTTTTCTACATTCTCTCAGTAGTCCTTTCTTTGCATCAATTACAAGACCAACTTTCTACAGTTAAGTTAGACTTCTATCAGTAGCTCTTGAAAGTTTGCTTCGCTTAGATTCTGATAGTACTGGTTAACTTGGAAGACAAAAATATATGGCTTTAACTCCAAAAGCAAATATTAAACTTTACAGCATGTAGCAAAATGAGTCAGTTCGCACGTGCCTGCTCTCATTTATCACTCCTCTTGTTGATTCAGGTTTGACACTAATTAGTGTTACTGAATCCATAACTCCATAAATATTTCTGATTCCTTTTTATTTTTGTGGCTATCACTGACATCATTAGAGAACAGAGATCATGTGTCTGAAAGAATCCACGTCTATCTGCACGTGTAGAGTCTGCATTAAGTCAGTAACAAGAGTAAGCCCACAGCAATTTTAGGAACCTAACTGGTTAAATCACAGAAGATGAAGGTTATATGCTTGCAAAGTACAGGAAATATCATATATACAATTTGAAAGGAAGACATCTCTTGGAATCAGAGACCAGTGGTTAATCCAAACAACAGATGTAGTTGTGTTTGGTTTTGTTGGAAACAAAAACATAGCCTCCTGCATTAAGTAAAAGGACCTTGGGTGTTAAATAAGTTCTTTTGGCACTCACCTGTTGTAACCATTCAAAGAAAATGCACCCTGTGGAGATGCAGATGTGCTGCTCTTAAAATAGTAAATACATCCCTCATGGATAATCACAAATCTCAGTGGCCCTGAAAAGTAAAGAAGAGTGAGCAAAATAGAAACCCAAAGGCAGTACGTTAACTAGGAGCTTTTGGTAGAACTATTGTTTGAGATTTTAGTAATCTTATTAACAGTTATAAAAGAGCAAACCAGTTAAGTGACAGCTTGTTGACGATCAGCCACATGGTAAAGCTGTCCATTCAGAAGTTCAGGACTAAATGTAGTATTTACTTCCCTCATTGGAGAGGTAGCTGATCTGAGAACTTCAAAAGAAGCCTACAAGACTTTAGGTCTGACCTCTATCTGTGCTCCTTTACCAGAGGAATAAGTTAGCATGAGAACGTAACCTAAAAACGGGAGGAAAGTAATCACAGGTTTCAATTACATACTTATCTCCTTCCCAAAACTATGACAGTATCTCTGTCCCTTCTTGTACCTCAAGTACATTAAGTTGTTAATAAAATGATGGTTCATTTTCTTTTTTTAAAGAGGCCAACAAATCAAATGCAGCAATCTTTGTCCTTAACCACGTAAGTATAGTTTAGTTATAAACAGGGACAGCATATGAATAGCATATAAACCAACCCAGAAACTTAAGTTTTCTCCATGTAAATAGATTCTGATTCCAGAAGCAATTACTGTTTTTAAGTACAGCCTAATGTTGGCAGTGAGAAAATTTCCATTTCACAACAGCTGTAGGAGATTGGGGATATTTTTCCAGTACATAATAACCAACTGGAAAAAAGCTGAGTACTAACTTCTTTTAGAAAAGAATATTTGAAAATGATACATATCCCAGGAATCTGTTTCTGTCTTTAAATATCTTACTTGTGAAGGACTTGACAAGAGATTTAACCAAGTAAAAGAAAATCAACAACATTTACAGATAAGATTTACAGTTCCAAAGCAATTAAAGGAAATTCCTTCAATATGGCTCTTCATATATTCCAGACAATTTGTAATCCAGTACAAAGTGGAAGAACAGCTTCATTAAATAGTCTGCTAACATGAAATGTGTTATTGTCCTCAAAGGCAAGCATTTAAAACACTTGAGTTACTACCTAATTCAACTTACACTTCAGGATCTGCAGTTGAGTGCCTCCTTTTTTATGAAGATACCCTGCTTTGGTCACTCCTCCAGGCATTGTCAGAAGGTTTTGTGCTCCAATTGCCTTCATTGGGACTGGCCAGACCTGCTCCTGCGAGGCCATCGTTCTGCAATTTAGAATAATCAAAACCAGTTTAAAACTCCAGATTTTACTTATGAAATGAGTACCAAGAAAGCAAGCTCGTTTCCTTAAACAAGTTTTCCAAGCAACTAACATGGTTCAGCAGTCAAGTATGTAGCACAGACAGGGCTTCATAGATTCCAGGAAGTTTGTACTGTATAAAAAACCATGGTGCAAAAAGTCCCGGTTTATTTTTATACAGCTCTCAAAAGTGATTGACAGTTGTTAGAACAATGAGAGAGCTTTGTAAATGTTGTTTGTTAAAACAATGAGAGAGTGCTTAGTAAATGTTGGTTAAGTATTTATATTTTTTAATGCCCCAGGTAACACAGTGGGACTTAAACAGACAAGTGACCCTAAAGAAAATCAGTTTCTTGTTCTATGCCACACGTCTATACAATGCACTTTTCTGTATAATGAGGAACCCAACAGTCATATTTTAGTAACTGCGGTATCCACTACTACTTACTCCTTCTGTTTACATGGTTTATTCTGAATGAAAGCATTAGTATATAATCTTATACTGGACATCAGATGTGAAGATGAAGTTCATCTCAGATTGCTGCAGGCTCCCACTTAATTTATATCTCAATTACTAATGCCATGCTCCATCAAGCACCTTTGCAGTTACCACTCTTTCTGGTGTCATATTAAACAGATTATTAAAAAACCCCCAGTTTCTTCAGTGGCTTCTTCTGTCTGATATATCACCATAAGACCTTTCTTTCTTCAACTCCTAATAGAACTAGGTGAATGGGAAGTCTGATCTAGACATAAGAGGCTCTCATCCTCAGGCGTGGGGCTACAGACCTTTGCTGGTAAGAGACACACTAATGAAGTTTCAGGTAATTAGTTTCTGAAAAAGGAATTATGGTTTAGAAGTGAAAAGTTTTTAGTGGAGAACTGGAGTCTAATGGATCCTATTTGCTTCATCTTTCCCCAAAAAGGACAGTAATGGAAGTCAGTAACATAGCTCAGTACAGTAATCCAAGAGCTTACAGCACACTACACCTACCCAAGCACTAGTGTCTCCAACCTGGGATGGCAACTTAAAGTACACACACTGAAAAGGATAAGCAAGTGATACAGTAGTTGAGGGATGAATTGCAACAGCAGAGTACATATCAATTGTGTATGTTAGGAAAAACAGAAGTGCAGGTCAACTGGTCTTTTAGTGGATCAGGTTAGGATTTAGGTCTAACTGCTTGTCCTTTGCTGATGATGCATGTGTGGGCAGGGGTGGAAATTACTAGCAATTCCTACAAGGAGAGTTTAAACTCAATTCTCTGGGCAGTCTAGAAACTTAATCAGAAAAATAAGGTTTTAGTTCCCAGTGTTATAAAAACAGGCACAAGCAGAGAAGAGGATCCAAGGCCATAGAAAAGTTCTCACAGCAGACACTGCAAGGCACCAGTTTTCCTCCAGTACCTTCCTGCTCCCCAAAAGGTAAGTTACTTTGTTGTATCCAGCTACATCCTTCCTTCTGCTATTTCCTGCTTGTTCACATTATATGACTGAGATCTTTCCAGGCTGGGCTGTTCCTTCCTCCTCCTCCTCCACAATGAAATTTCTAGCAACAGCAATGTGTTAACAGGGCCACGAAGGGGCTACACAGACATTTTAAGCTTTTAAGAACTTTTTTCTAAAGTAACAGAAGTTAACACACACCCACAAAATTTAAAAAAATCCTTCAAATTATTTCTCCATATCTTGCAGAGAAGTCAAAGTGAGAGAAATGGAGAGCCTTACCCAGCTGGCTGCTGACACAAAACCACACTGCAAGTACTGCTAAGAGTGATTTCCTTGAAATGAGGAACACAAAGGCAAGTCCTAGGCTAAATTCTTCTTTCAAGAATGGGTACAATCAACATTCGAACATTAGAAATTAATTTATTTCAGTCTGTTTCCAGTTACATTCAGAAAAAAAGATTAAGTAAAAATAAAACCTTTTTACTCAGGCAAGCACTCTGATGCCAGTTTTGTTGAACTCTTAACATCAGTCTCAATGCCATCCAACAGTTTCAAGTTCACCATGGGTCTCCCAAACCTGTGTGCTTTTACTACAAAGAACAGAACAAGGAAGGGCTTAAGGACCTAGCCTTTGGTGTGAAACTGTTTTAGTGTTCTGTGCTTAGATTGAAAAATGTATCAGAAGAGGCAGAGTTAAATGTCTCAGAAAGGTTATCCAAAACTACCAGCAAGCTGAGATTTCTAGGAAGCCAAACATGGGGACAAGGGTATCCCACCCTGGGTAAATACAGAAAACAAATATTTGACTAGGTCACGTTGGCTTTCTGTATGGGACTAGACCAGTTAGACTACTCACTAAAGCATGCCTGGCTGGGGCATTTACTCCTCCACCTGAAAAGCCAGAACATCAAGCAGACACACTCACACACGAAAAAACCAAACCAAAACCAAAAATCATGGAAGCACAGGAGCAAGCAGGTGAAAAAAAAACCCACAATAAATTCAGTTCCACAGTGTGATGACTGTAGGATTTAAGTGAGGGGGAAGGACAGTAAAGTATTAGGTTCTGCTTCCTCTATTCACAACCATTTCTTGGTTCTGACTCCTAACTATAAAACAATCCTGAAAACAGAGACCGAGTCTCAGAACTTCCACATCCCAGCTGAGCAATCAAAAGGAGACATAGCTGAACTCCACAGCCAAGTACACACTCTATGAAGTAAGAGCTCACACTGGGCTTTTCAAAAGGTTTAGAGGCTGCTATGCCTATTTTCTGCATTTCATGGTGCCTTATCACATCTGCAGGTTCCTCAGCCACTTTCATTTGCAGACGCAGAGGGAGGATTTTGCTGTTTTGAACTGAAATGTTTAAGTTAGGCTTCTAAAGTCCATCTATGTACTTTGAAACTAGTCCCAAACAGATTTTCCTTCTTTTCCTGACAGTACAAAACAGCTCTGGAAGGACACTAGATGGTATTTTGCATTAAGCTGCTGGGATAAAGCTGTCAAAAGAATGCCACCACAGGATCTTTATTGTTGGGGTGGCAGAGAGGAAGAATGGATGCTCTTAAAGATTTTTCTGGTCTTTAGCATCTACAGCATGGTTGCCTTTAGCTCACTGAAATGGTTCTTTCCACTCTTGACACTCCTCTTCTAATTTGTTTTCATTCATTGCATGAAGAACAGAAGGATGTTGCATTACCAGGTATATACGATAGAAACTGAAGACACTGTAGAGTCTGTTAGCTCTATCATCCTTAAGAACAGAAAGATATTTCCAAGTTGTTTCTTCCGCAGTGCCATTCTTGCATGACAAGCCAAAGACCCCACTACACATTTTCACCCCAGGTTCATAAGCAGAGTCTCTTCCACAGAGCTGACAATGAAGTTAACAGAAAGGGCACACTAAGTGCAATCAGAGCCAAGCCATTCCCTCTTTCATAGAATCATAGAATCAGTAAGGTTAGAAAGGATCAGCCATCAAGTCCAACCTTTCTGATGCTGGTGTTACAAGCAGAAGGCAAAATTACTCCTGTATTGTTTTGTTCAAGCTTCTAGTATTAGCTACACACTTTATTCTTCTTCCCACTGACCAAGGGACTAGATGCATGCTTTTACATTCTCTATCAAGCCCCAAGGCCCACTGTAACTATGGAATCAACCTTCTCCCCCACTGAAACAGCAGTGCACTGAACCCTCTGAACTAGAAGAGGACGGCAACAAACAGTGAAAGCCTTGCATCGCTTTCTTTCTCAGATGATCTCCACGACAATTCTATGCCTCTGAGGGAGATGATAGGCCTCAGAGGATAGCACGAGAAATGGTGGAACAGCAGTTTATAAGATTTACTTCATCATTCATCAATGCTTTTGAAAAGACAGGACAGTGCAGTTAGCACTCTCAGGTAGGATCCAGAGCTTATTATACAGTAATACTACTGTAATTACTCCATATATACCAACTGGTCTGCAAACCATTAAACCAATTTGCAGAGTATTGTTAATATAGCAATAATATATTTGACCATTATGAGTATACATTTCTCAAACACTATTACAATGAGCTGGGTTTTATTTTGAAGTACCATGAAAGCTACAACAGCATGAAAAAATGTGAAATTACACACTTCATCATGTTACTTAGATAATAGCAGTCTAATACAGAAGTTTCTTCTGAATCATAACAATACAGTTACCATGCTCAAACTCTAAAAGGAGAGTAGACTTCTGTTATTGTGTGGTATGCAAATCACAGAATCACAGAATTATCTGGGTTGGAAGAGACCTCCAAGATCATGAAGTCCAACCCTTAATCCAACACTATCATGATTACGAGATGATGGCATTAAGTGCCACATCCAGTCTTACTTTAAAAACCTCCTATCCCCTCATTTAGTGTATATAGAATAGCTAGATTGGAGGCTAGGGCATAACTTTACAGGCTGAAAGTCTATCCGTGAGTAAAAACAAAATTCTGCCACATTACAAATCTGGATTACATTACAGAAGAACACTTACCCCTTTTGGCCTTAAGAGCTATTGGCGTTCAGCCCAATTAAATCAAGTACAAGCTGATTCAACTAAGGGTTGCATCCTGAAGAGCCATAAGTCCCTTAGTTCTTCCTTAACTTCAGCAGAACATATGGCAGATGTCATCATCTCCACATCTTGCAGTATATAGGCGTAAAAACACATTACCCTCACCTCTGAAACTAGAGCTGCCAAAAAGTTCTCACTTGTTATAATAATGTTTGTGGTCTGCCCTGGAGCCCAGTTTGGTCATACTGAAAACAAAAAAAAATACAGCCTCCAAAGCTGCAGTACAAAAATCAAACTTGATCTGAATTTGTAGCAAGTTATCTCCATGCCAACTACGTCCAAGAACTTTTTAAACTCCTTAAGAACTCATAATCTCTAGTCTTTAAATTCTATTTTGAAAGTAAAACCTAGTAAAGCAAGATGATAGTTTCCTTCTGAATATATAACTTTTATATAACATTACATATATAATATAAAACAGAAACAAATGCATTCCTCATGTAATGTAGAGGGAGACTGATGTTTCAGTTGTCTCAGCCAAAAATAAGGCAGCATTACACACAGCAAAACTGTAAAATACAAGCTTCCCCAATGTGCTCTCAGCAACTCTGAACAAAAAAACCAGTTCTCCAATTCAACCATTTCAAACATTTACCATCTGATCTTAAAACTGCTTTCTGCAACATTTTCAGGTCTCTTCCATTTATTAACCACTCTCCAGTATTTCCAAAATACTCTTCCATATTACTCCTACTTTTTTGGTTACACATTCCATTTCTTAATACTTCTAACAGCCCCTTTCACAATAGTTGCTCAGAAGGACTAATAACAGAGTACAAACACTGTGAAGTCAAATAAAACTTGCAAGACAAAGGGAACAGAGAATTAAGCCTGACTGAGATAAATTGTTGTAAGTTTACTCAGTTTAACTTCCTTCAACTTGCTTTACTTTTCTGGCAAACTTCTTCAAACACTCCCTTCATCTCCTCCCCCTTCAATTCTTTGCCCTTAAATTTTTTGCAGGACTATTTTACCCCACATACCATATTCTACTCTTAGTTTTAGTCTACTCTCTACCTAAAAGAGAAAAGATGACAGAAATACAAGCCATAAATATCCACTGACCTGGTGCTGGTGCCTGACCGACACATAGTTTTTCTGCTGACAGTTTCACCAAATGATTGCTTCCTTTGCGATGACAAAGCCATCAATAACTTATGACCCTTCTCAGGCATGACAGGAACATCTCTACACTTCTCCCCTTTTCATGTGTTATAAGGCTGGAAGTGACCTTGTTAGTTGCTGTGTGCTCAACACACAGACGGGAAAGAAACCCTGCCCCAACAGCTCGTGCATCTGCGCTGCACTGTGGCCAAAGGGACGCCTAGGCAATGACTTGTTTCCTTTGTTACTTCCTGTTTCCCCCAGTGTTAGTAGGCAGCACTATCTCTGTCAGATTTCCCAACTTCCCAGAGAGGTTATAAATCAAACTCTGCATACCTCAACCCTCTGGCAGACGGCAAGCCAGAAAGCAGAGGGGATTTTCCAGTGCTCACTTGCTCCCTACTCACCTTTCAATCCCTTTCTCTTACTACAGCCTCTCACACCGGCGGAGGCACAGCTCAGAAATGCTCCTCTGCTTCTGAAGAGCCTGTGCTTCACGTACTTGCACTGCACCACAGAACAATGGTAAGTGTTTCGTCTCTGTTTTCTCCCCCATAGCTAGAGCTTGGGCTTTCCTCTACAACCCAAGAAATTAAAAGTAACCATTTTGAAAGATTATGCAGCATATACATGCTTTAGAGCAAGTCTTGCCTGTATGAAGTACAAAAGTTAACAAAATTAGGATCCAGGAGGCTCACAGTGCAAGGGCAACAATTCTGCAGGACAAGTATCACCAACTGAAGATGAATAAATGCAACTGGTTTACACTTTTCTTTTTAATCTAGTGCTCTTAACAGGATTGAAGTGTTTCACTGATTTTGACTGGAATTAAGCAATGCCCCAGGCTAGAAAATTCAAATAAGACAGAAACAACTAGCAAGTTTCAGAATGATGGACAAAACCTACATACATAAGTAATCCAAGTAAAGCTTACTTCATGTATTTTGGGGGAAATGGATACAAATCTGTACTCAAAACAGAAAGAAGTTTCTATATAATGTCTTTTTTTGTAAACTATGCAGCAGTCAAAGCACTGAAGAAAATTACATTTCAGACAGTGGCCACAGCTGTATCAGCTAGAAAAGCAATTCTCCACAGGGCATCCGTTTGCACTCCTTCCACAGCCAGGGTACACAGGAAGGGGAAGCAAACCATACACATCACACAGCTGTTGTTAGCTAAAAGGATCAGCATATCAACACAAAATCCTGACGCTCTTTAAGAATCATATCCTGTTGTCTCAGTGGCTGATTAACAGATCTTTCACACAGAAAAGATGTTCAGAGGACTACATCTCAGATGTCTGTGAATTAAATTCACTTGTTTTACCTACTACAATATCAGTTACCAATTTAGACTTTAAGCAGTAACGTGGAACGCTTCAAAGCAATCTTT
Organism: Galbula dea; assembly: GCA_013399015.1. NCBI lineage: Eukaryota > Metazoa > Chordata > Aves > Piciformes > Galbulidae > Galbula > Galbula dea. Next base: position 194,613 of record VWZX01009114.1, on the reverse strand, counting down.
CCTTCCCCAGTTCTTGCTATCTAAGCATACTCTTCTAAGCTTGCATCACTATCTTTGCTAACTTTGTTTCTACCTCAGTAAAAAACAAAACCCAAAAACTATGATCAAAATGACTGGGAAGAAAAAAAAAAAATCAGTTCCTCTTTCGTTTCTGGTCTGACCCAGCCAAGTCTTGGTTTTCACCTCAAAACTGCACAACTATAGTACCATGCTCTTTGGCCTCAACAGTCTCATTGTAATTATGCCTTACTGATCCAACACATGTTCCTGAAGCAAGGCTGTTCCACTCTAGCCTATCTGGTGCTGCCCCTTCCCTTTCTTCACTTAAGGACTCATAAATACAGGATACTTCATTTCAAGTTTGAAGATCCTCTTTTGATATTTCCTGGTGATTACCAACACTATCAAGACGGTCACAGAGTTAGAACAGAAGCCATTTCACACATACCAACACACAAGCTGCTGTTCCACTGAGGAACAAAAAGCAACAAAATAAAATAAAAATAAACAAAAACCCAGATGTTTCACAGTTTTAGAAGAAAAAAAATTCAGCTTAGCTTTCTCAACCACACATTAATCAGAAGGGTTGTGTTTCAAAATTGCAAATAAGAGTCTGAAGAGACATGAAATCTTCATGGATTTGGTTAACATGTCTGTCAAGGAAGTGAAAGAGAGTTAAACATATATTTTTTTTCCACAAGAGAAAATTCTGTCTTATCAGGAACACTCGTATATGGTTTCCAGACCACTAATCTTCATTTGTCCCCAGAAAACCAGTGGTGAGAAGCAGCCTCGCACCAAGCTAGCTTAGGAAGAATGTCACTCAAAAGTAGTTACTTCATTTCTTTAACATGAGATTTCACTCAGCCTTAAAAGGAAGAACCAATGAATAAGCAACAAACATTTGGATTTCATTCCAGCAGGACCACTGTGTGAGGAGGTCAGTCAATCATGTCTGCCATTGACAAGAGCCAACAGCTCTTGCTCCCAGTCAGAAGCAATCCTATTTATCTGGCTTTAAAGCAAGAGCAATACATTTAGCACTATGTACTTGGTGGTATAAATTCACTAGTCTAGCCGAAGGGCTGAGCTGTCTCTGCAGCAGGAAAGCTTCCTCTTGCTGACCAACTTACAGGAAATTGCAAGAATGGACTCTAAATAAAAGCAGCAGAGAAGAGCACAGCAACAGGCGAGGCAGAAAAATTAACAAAGCAACAACAATAAAAAGTAAAGTAGCATAGACCCCACTTTCCTTCAGCTGCAGCAAGCAGCCAGCTCAATAGTCAAGTTTCACTCAGAATAACTTTAAGAGTTCATACACTGTATAGTTCCATGAAAACCTACAGTATAGTAAGGCATTAGAAGCAGCCACAGTCTGTTGAAGTTTTACTGACTTTAATAATCTTGAATGGGAGTGGATTATTGTGAAGTTTATTATTTTATCAATTCTATCAAACTGGTTTGATTCCATGTTTCTAGATCACAGTGGAAACAAATCCACCATATTGAGGGACTATATACTTGCCAAGTGTACACTCCACAACTGCAGATAGTAAAAGAGCAAGGGTGAATCACCTGAGTCTTTCATCTGCTAGGTAAGGCAGTTTTGTTAAAGCAAGAATAAGCATGTATCAGAACTACTTCTGCTGGGTGACCTTCAGAATAAAAACAAACAAAACAAAACAGCAACAAAGGGCAGAAATGAGGCCAGACTTCCAAAAATGCTCTTTCAATGCTGAAAGAAATCCTATTCTTTAAACTTCAACTACCATTCTCTCATTCAGCTTACTGAGGAAGAGCTGAAGAAGCTTTAATAATCACAGAATCCCAGAATATCCCGAGTTGGAAGGGACTCACATGGATCATCGAGTCCAACTCCTATTTAGGCACAGGACAGCCCCAAAGTCACACTATGTGTCTAAGAGCATTGTCCAAGTGCTTCTTAAACTCGATGAGAGTTGGTGCCATGACAGCCTCCCTGGGGAGCATTTTCCAATTCTCCACTAGTCTCTGGGTAAAGAACCTCTTCCTCACATCCAACCTGAAATTCCCCCAGCACAGCTTCATGCCATTCTCCCAAGTCCTGTCACTGGTCACCAGAAAGAAAAGGTCAGCACCCAGCCCTCCCTCTCTGGTGAGGAAGTCATAAACTGCAATGAGATCTCCCCTCAGTCTCCTCCTCTCTAGACTGAACAGACCAAGTGATTTCAGCCTTTCCTTGTATGACTTCCCCTCCAAGCCCTTCACTGTCTTTGTGGCCCTCCTCTGGATGCTCTCTAACAACTAATAATATTTTTACTTACTTATATATATATATTTAGAAAGGTAGCTGAAGCCTTGATAAAATATGTTCAACCTAAAAGAGAGAAACACTTCAGGTCAAAAAGCTTCTGACAGTCAATTATATCTCACAGCTCTTAAGTTCCAAACATCTATAGAGATATTGTTGGCTTGGAACTCCATAAAAGCCAGCCAGCACTGGTCTGCAATAAATAAGTCATACTTCAGAGAAAGAGCATATCAATGTTAAAACTGAGTTGTAACTTTTCTTGGTTGTTTCACTAAGCAGCATGGCACAAGTCCTAGAAGATGATATCATGACTTTGATTTTGGGATATGGTTACTGTCACATATTGTCCAAATGCCTGTAAAGCTGCGAAGTATTTGCAGTATCTCCATAGCTTGTAAAAAACAAGTTAGACTGTGCAGCTGGAAGAGAAGAACCTTCTGTAAACACTCAATATAAGAACATTATCATTTAACAGATTCTCTTACATCAGCTAACCTTGAAAAATAACTTAAGGCTTCATACTGATGTAAATAAGGAATGAATTAAAATCAGCAGAGCTATCCTAACATAATTTTCTATGTTGGCACTTTTATTATGAGTAGCTTTTCTATTGAAGTTTAAAGGATTTCTGCTGAATCAAAAGGACCCTTAAAACTGTATAGGAGCATTTACCCACCAAGCTAACTGGGTGTCAAGTCTATGTCAGACCATACCACTAACACTTGGTATATGTAACATGTAACATGGAAGGGAAGTTTTAAACAGTTTTGCTGCTTATGTTTCCTTAAAATAAATTCAAAGACATGTTATGAAGGCAAGACTTCCATTCTCAGTTACTATTCAGGCCAGATGGACAGGTTCTTTGTTCCTTTTTACTGTTACCTATATACAAGGTCCTTGTAAAAAAGATTGTAAATGTAGCTATTTTTATGATTAACTGATACCTTTCATCAGGGCTTGTCAACAATTCAACCTAGACCATATTAAAACAAAAAGAATCATGTAACTGAGCAGAGGTACTGACATAATTGACAGTCTTCTTCCTGCAGAGAGCTGTGCTGCAGACAGCTGCAAAGGGAGCTTCCCCAAATACATGTAGACACTTAAAGTGGGACTTTCCACAAATTATTTATTTCCTTGGCAGAAGTTTACTATAGAGACAGTTTTACTGCTAGGCTGGTTGGTGATGAACTGCATACAATTTCATCACTAATGTACTCATAAACTGATACTTTTGGAAGCACTGTTGGACGACAATGTAATTTCTGCTTAGATATCAAAACACATTTAAGCTGTAAGACCACTGAACTGTAAAAGCTACACCTAACTAAAGGCTTTGAGAAATTTACAAGAGGCAGTCAAATATAAATATACTGAGGAAATGTGGTCTGGCTGATTGGGTAGTGAGGTGGATTGTGAACTGGTTGAAGGACAGAAGCCAGAGAGTCGTGGTCATTGGAATGGAGTCTAGTTGGAGGCCTGTGTCTACTGGAGTCCCTCAGGGGTCAGTACTGGGACCAGTGCTTTTCAGTGCATTCATTAACGACCTGGATGAGGGAACAGAGTGTGCTCTCAGGAAGTTTGCTGATGACACTAAACTGGGTGGAGTGGCTGACACACTGGAGGGGTGTGCTGCCATTCAGTGTGACTTAGACAGGCTGGAGAGCTGGGCAGGGAGAAATTCAATGAAATTCAACAAGGGCAAGTGTCAAGTTTTGCACCTGGGAAGGAACAACCCCATGTATGAGTATAGGTTGGGGACTGAACTGTTGGAGAGCAGTGAAGGGGAGAGGGATCTGGGGGTCCTGGTAGATGGAAGGATGACCATGAGCCAGCAGTGTGCTCTTGTGGCCAGGAGTAGGTCAAGAGAGGTTCTTCTTCCTCTTTACTCGACCCTGGTGAGGCCACATCTGGAATATTGTGTCCAGTTCTGGGCCCCTCAGTTTAAGAAGGATAGGGAACTGCTGGAAAGAGTCCAGCACAGAGCCACAAAGATGATGAAGGGGCTGGAACATCTTCCTTATAAGAAAAGGCTGAGGGAGCTGGGTCTCTTTAGCTTGGAGAAAAGGAGACTAAGGAGTGACCTCATTTATGCTTTTAACTATGTGAAGAGTGCGTGTCGGGAGGATGGCGTCAGGCTCTTCTCAGTGAAGCCCAGTGACAGGACAAGGGGCAATGGTTGCAAGCTAAAGCATAGCGGGTTCCGTGTGAATAGACAAAGATATTTTTTCCTAGTGAGGGTGACAGAGCACTGGCACAGACTGCCCAGAGAGGTTGTGGAGTCTCCTTCTATGGAGATATTCAAAACCACTTCTGTGTGACCTGGTCTAGGGAATCCTGCTGTGGCAGGGGGGTTGGACTAGAAGATCTTTCGAGGTCCCTTCCAACTCCTAACATTCTGTGATTCTGTGAAATATTCATTAATGATCATAAAGCATATCTGACAGGTACATTTAACCAGCAGGTATCTTGCCACATAGTGTTGTTAGGAAACATTTTCTCTGTTTTCTTAGAATTTTACTGAAATAAATTTAAAAAACATCAATAGTCCAAAGGAAAAAAAGAAGAAAGGTGAAAAACTCACCTTAGAGGCTGTACACTTACGTTCACCATCTTCTACCATTTTGATACTTAAGCATTTTGGCAAGTCATACAACATCTATCAGTTCATTGTGTACTGCAGTGGTACAAGACCAACAAAACTTTGATCCAAAACTACCACTGCCAGTCAAAGAGAGTATTTCAGGTGAATGTATAAGCAAGTCAGCAGAGAAAATACTGTATATAAGAAATTTTAAAACATTCCTGCAGTGGCACATCAGTAACAACACAACCACATAAAGCTTATAGAGAAAGTCCTTTTGAATGTCTATCAGCAAAAAACTGTAATAAGTGAACTTGTGAATTCTATCACTGCTCCCTGTAGCAAGCTATTAACTGAATTCTACAGGAGTTCAACAAGCCCTGGTTTAGAGGAAGTATTTGGCCCTGCTATCTGTGAGCTCTTCAAGCTTGCCTGTCCTTCTTCTGGTGGACTTCAGTAACCTTATACTTAAGGTTACACACCTCTGCAAGCAAATGGCTGCAGCTAGCACCAAAGAGGAAGCTCAGCTTCTGTCACACCCTGGAAAAACAAAATGAGATGAGCATTTTCTGTCCTTATTTTGTTTGTAAAGAGACTATGTGATACAATTTAAAGGCAAAGCGTAACCACAAAGACTCACTCCATACTTTACTGCTGTACACCACAGTAGATGGTGCTGATTTATAAGTCATGACACAGTGAAGCATCTCAAGAGTGTGCTCTTCTCACACTTGGAAACTTTGAGTAGGAACCAGAATCTCAAAATAAGCTAATAATCATGCAAGTGTAATTTATAGAATTATAAGGCCCAACTGGCTGTACTGCTAATGGACAGTCCCCACCTCCAACAGCTTTGAAGCTCCTTGTGCTTAAAACTTCATGCAAGCAAGTAGGTGTACCAGAAACAGGGCTTCTTTATTCTGATTCCAATGACTGTTCCCTTTTAAATCACAATGTGAACTTCTCTAAAGGATGTTTTAAGGTGTAAGTATTTTGCCACTCCCACCTCCAGCAATGCAAAACAGTAAATCAAAGGACTGAAACAGGTAGGGACATGGATTACAATAACCAGGATTTAAAGGTACTACATATTTCATCAGTCAGGAAAATATATATTTTTTTTTTTTTTATACATGCCCTGGAAAGAAGAGTCTCTGCAAGCTCATGCTTAGTTTTTACAAAAGCTGTATTTAATTGTAACCATCAGATCATGCATAGTTGGGATTTTAGGTCAAAATTTCAAAATTAAAACAAATGTACACTACAAGGCTGTGCCAGAAAGACAGCAGAAAACAAATATTGTAATTTGGAGGCCATGAGAGGGAACACTTATTTCATATCACCTAAAATAATCCTAAAAATGTGTAGTCACATGCAATGGGCTAATGGGCTGCTTCTACCAGACAATGCTGGCATTTCTTTCATGGAAATCACTACTTGCTTCAGAGGTATGACCAAAAGGAAAAAAAAAAAATATTGCCCTTTATATCTTGTTTAGATGAACTCCAACAGCAAGGATCAGCCCAACACTGACCCACACCTCTGAAGAGGCTGTAGAGCTGCATTCGACAGTTAGCTCACACAGGTCTATTTTCAAACACAGAAGACTTGAACAAAACACAGAACACTTCACCAGAAATGATCAACAACATTCTTATCTTTCCACACAGATCACAGTTTACCTAATCAACTATATTACTGACAACAGTGTCCAGAAAGGTTTCACAACAGGTACAGAAAATACACATGATATTATAAAAGCAACAAACACCTGGCAGCAAGATACATCAAAGGCAGGAGCTCAAATCCAAATTCTAGATTCTTACTTTCCATCTGCTCTTGATGTCAATTAAAACTTCTCCTCAAATCAGCTTCTATTCTGACTGGTCTTGAAAGTCAAAATCTAAACTCTTACAAAAGCCTTGATAAGGGTTCATTCATGCTAGGAAAGTGACTTCAGAAAATGGAAGATAATGGGCATGGATTTAGTGGTCCTGCACATGTCAGTCAAACCCCTCCTAGAGTGGTAATCACTAGTACCTCAGAGGAGGGGAAAAAAAACAAGAGGAAAAACACACAACCAAAACCAAAACAAACCAACAAAACCCACCAAAATAAAAACAAAAGAAAAATGTTGCAATACATCTAGCCTAGTTCACAGTGATTGAGAAACTGGGAACACAGAAATCCATCTCAGATTCCAAGATCTCAGTCTCTGGCACTTCAAAATCACACCAGTAAGTCTGCAAGCTATGAATTCTTAGGCTGAAAGAATGTTCTCTATCTTTGCCCAGTTCTTACACTCTTCTGTTAGCACTGCTCAGATCTGAATCCATACAGCTATTCCTATTGTCATATCAAGTGATTAAAAAAAAAAAGGCCTGTAAGCTGTAATATTCACTTTAAAAGATATTTGCATATCCCTCCCACCAAATCTTCTGTTTTAAATTAAAATATAAGGACTTATTCTAGACAAAGTTTGAATCTAGCAGAAGCCTGGGATTTTTTTACATACACTTTACAGTCCAGTTAGATTTCTCTCCCCAACACCTGAGATGCTTCCTGGCATAACATAAACCTATCCTACCATAGAGAACTTGCTTCTTTCCAAATCATTTCTCTAATCTAATAGCATTGCCTATTCTTTTCATTCTTATGGTCACATTAAAGCTGATCCAAAGAACACTTGGATGACTCCTCATTGAATTTTCACCTCCAAACCTCAATTTATTACACACTGTAATAAATACATATATATATAAAATAACTACACACACAGTTCAACAAATTCTGTATGTTTTAAACTTCAGAACCTTTCTAACCTTCAAGTGAGCTACGAAGGATACATTGCCTTTGTGCACCATTCTTTCTTAAAGGGTTTCTTTGAAAAGCTCTTCTGAAATAGTGCAGCTAGAGTCTCTACAAACATTAACTGGCTATGAAAGAAGGGCACTTTTCTTTATGATCTCCAAAATCTTATGCTTTGTGCACTGCCTAGAACTAACAATCATTATGTCCAAGGAGTCCACAGAGCACCATTTCATTTCCAAGATTTGATACTTCACAAAATTCTCCTGGAGCATGTAATACTTAAAGCAGAAGCCTTTACAATATTTACAGATTCTCTCCCTGCTGCATACATCCTGGATATTCTCAAGGCATTCTAAATACAAGTCACTTGTTGTACACAATGAAGAGCTGAAGCTGGATTTGACTTGCACAAAAGAAATTCAGGAATTTGGGTCAATGGGATTAGTCCTGTCTCAACCTAAGTAATCAAACCTGACATCTTTGTATATCACACATCATACATATCCCAGACGCATTGAGTCAGCTGTGTCTGTTCCTGGCACCACAAAATAAAAGGGTTGACAGAAGCTGAACTTTAGGGAAGGAAATGCTGGTTTTGCACACTTTCTAAATATTTCATGGTATTTGTGACATTTTATATAGCATTTCAAATCAAACACATTACATACTCCAAAAGACTGCATTTATTAATCATCTCAAAGTGTGGACATGCATTACCAACACGTTTAGATCTACAGCAATAGGGAGAACTCTCAGCTTTAAAGGTGTGCTAGAAAGTGTTAGAAGTGCATCACACTCTCCCCAAAAAGCCTCCCATTCCTCCAGTAAATATCAGACAACCACTTTGCACTCCAGTAATTTACTGTTAACTACTAAGTCATTATTGTAATGAAAGACATTTCCTAGTTTATAGTGGACTTTATTTTCAACTTCTGTCATGTATATCTCCAGCACACCAAAATCTAACAGTCCCAATGCTTCACACTAAAATTATCCCATTACATACTTAAAAAATTTTGTCTACAGAATTTTATAAAATGTTTCAAACTTTAGCATAATCACAGAGGTTAGCAAAGATTTTGATAAAATCACAGAAGCACAAAGAGTTTATATGATAAACCAATGGAGATACAGCATTGATTTTTTTTCTTCAAAGAATCACCTTAAAAAAAATTACAAGAAGCTGTTTGGTTATTCAGCAAAGGTCTTCTCATATCAGAGAAACAAAAGCATCATTATGTGTATCAAAGGCATACCCTGGGATATAGCTTGGTTTAGGTAAAGCTGCTGATTCTTTCCAGCTCCTGTTATTCAGTTATATTCCATCTGTATCTGTAGATGTTTATATGCATACACACATTATATATGCAGCATAATATGTGACTATGTATGAATAAAATCTATTATTTGGAAAGAACCACCTTTCACAAAAAGTAGCATAACACTACAGTTTTGATTAAGAATGCTAGTCTTGTATTTATGGCTATTTTGTTTTTCTTGGAAGAACCATAGCAGATGTCAGTTAGATTACTCCAGCTATAACATGGTCCAAATGTTCCTAAGTAGTCTATGTACATCCATTTTTATTTGCCTCTAAGCAAGAGTAAGTATTCAGATATAAAAGAAGTAGTTGTTCATCTTTCAAAGATCTCTTGTGTGGATTGTCTCCACAAGAAAACAGTAGCAAAAGTATTAACTTACAGATTCAATAATCTTCAGTTGACCTATTTCAAAACAGAATAAGTCAAATTGTTCCCAAGACAATTGTTCAAATTGTTCATAATAGGCTTGTCTACCTTTTAAGCCCAGATAAGACTTTTATAATTGTAGTAATGGTGAGTAAAACCAAAATCATTGCACTTCACTTCCATTGCTCCAGTGTCACTTCCTCTACCAGAGAACCAGCAGCTAGTATGGCACAGTCAAAAATAACAAGTGCAGGGACTACAGTAGTTATACTTTAGCTGAATGTGGAAAAAACAACAACAGAATCCAAGCTTTAAGTCAGAAAGGGTATAGAGAATACTGGGAAGCATTAAGACTGAAGTATACACAACTGATCTTGAAAGAATTCCTGATATGTACTGTATACCTTGAAACCTTGAAGCTCAAATGTTTTGCTTGTTTGGAATGATATATTGTTTCCCTTTATCACTTTTCATTCCACTTCATTGGAGATGCAACTGTTCAGTTAGAAAACAAAAAGAATCTATTCTCCAAGACTCACCATCCTTTTGTCTGGCTGTTCTATAGAACACTCTTCTCAATCCTTTTTGTTCTAACACAAACTCCCTTTTCTTTTTGTAGGTAATGTTCTTGAAACATGCAACATAAACCCATCAGACCTTAAGACATCAGAAGTGAATAGTGATATAGCTTATCATCCTCTTAGAACAAGATTATTAGGAACACATCAGATTGTATTTCCTTTTTATGCGGACTCATGTCTGAGTATCAGGCCAAGTTATAGTTGGACTTTACCTGTGGGTTGCTAAAAAACCTGAAAACCCAAAAATAAGAAACTAAAAAAGGGAAGGAAGACTGCCCATCACCACTACTATGACTGGTAAAGACTGTGTGGGAGACAGAGCTTTCTCTCAGGTTTCACTTCCACAAGAAGGTAAGAATGACACTTTACAACTTTAGATTCATGTGTCAGGTGTGTTTCTTCCACATACCTTCCCAATTAACACAGACCAGCAAGTGCAATTAGGGCAAAAGCCTACCAGATTGCCAAACCATGCATTTCTCATCACCTCCTTAGGGATACAAAAATGATAAGGAATGAGTAACACATGGCCATCAAATTACTCAGTATGTTGACTAGAGAGGTAGAAACGGCATAGGCATAGAAGCAAGACTTAATTAGAAGCACTCATCTAATTAATTTGCTCTTTGCTATCTCAAATGGTAGAGAGCACTCCAGGAAGGAGTTGTGTATAAACTTCCCAAGTGAAGTGTTTCAAGCAAAAAGACTTCCATTTGCCACATTTCATAGGAAAGACACTGCTGCAAATCCCTTTTGATTGGCTTGAAAGTCAACTAAGTGCCTCATTCCTTGGAGCAAGGCCTCCAACTCTGGAAGAAGAGACCTAGCTCGCAGTTCAATAGCCCAGCAGTGAGCTTCCTACTGCCAAGTAATTATTGAATAGCAGGGTACTGTTGCAGCCCATTAGAACAGAGGTTTGTACATCCTTAGTGACAAATCTGTTAATTACTAATCCCCTGCCACCTGCTAACCCAATTTTGCTGGCGGGCTGAATCCCACCATGCAAGCACACAGGTAGCACCAGCAGCACTGTGACACCTTCCTCTTCCTTTAAGACACCCTTGTGCCCCCAACAGTCCTCTCATTCCTCTTGACCAATGAGGCACAGCATCAGCCAGCTCTGCTATGCAGAGCTGCCAGCCATCAAGGAGGAGGAGAAACACAACTGCTCTCCACTGCAAGAGTAAGGATGCCTTGAAGCTATGGAGAAATAGTCTGGCAACAGAGTCACAGGAGTAGGCATAATGTCAGTATGGCAGATAGCTTTCAGACTTAATCACTTTGATATAATCTAGTACTGTGTACATTTGGAAGTACAGTATTCCACCTTATCAGCATTGTTTCCATCATTATTAGAAAGGTTATCTGCACCTCAAAGGAAGAGAGGTGAGATCCAGTAAGTTCACACATTCCTCTGAAAATGCTTCAATTTGTCTCTTCACTCAGATCAGTGGCTTTAGGAGGTACAAACATCTTCACAGTCGTGATATTTGCCCAGAGACAGAAATAAGGGTGCTGGAGAGGGGGCAGGAGGCAAATGACTCACTGAGGCTTTCAGTTCAGAGGGAAAAAAGGATATCACTGAGTTCTTCCCATAACAGCTTCCCACAAATACAATAATTTCCTCTAACTAGCAAGAGAAAAGCTAGGCTAACTCTCTTCTGCAAGTTTAAACATGAAAAGTACACTTAAAATATTCCTCTTTCCCTTCCAAATTTCCCTCCCTTCCCCACTGCACAGTCACACATGAAGTATTTATCTACTATAATCCCAGCAGTCTGCCATGCCTAATTTACTCCTGAGTAAAAGTACCGACACAAGCTTATTAACTGTGGGACTGGAATAAACTTGGGGCCACCGTGCCACTAAACTATGACACCAAGTGCCACAGCTATGCATTTTTTGAACCCTTCCTGGGATGGTGACTCCACCACTGCCATGGGCAGCCTGTGCCAATGCCTTCAGGGAAGAAATTTTTCCTAATATACTACCTGAACCTCCCCTGGCACCACTTGAGGCCATTTCTTCTTGTCCTATCACTAGTCACCTGGGAGAAGACACCAAACCCCACCATGCTACAACCTCCTTTCAGGTAGTTGTAGAGCGAGAATATCTCCCCTGAGCCTCCTTTTCTCCAGACTAAAAGCCTCAGTTCCCTCAGACTTGTACTCTAGACCCTGCATCAGCTTTGTTGCCCTTCTTTGGAGACACTCCAGCAACTCAGCATCTTTAATAATCATCTTATTATTTATTCTGGTTCTCCTAAACCCAGGATCACAATTCTGTTTTATACAATCCCACTAGTATTCTTCAACATAGTTTTCTACCTCCAGCTCTTCAGGGGGAAGAAAACTACTAATCTTATAGCAAGACTCATGTGTCCCTTCTGCAAAGGGTATTTTGTCTTCTCAAAAAACACCTTCTGGCTAGCATTCTATTGAGTATACTCACCAATTTACAGTCCTAATGTCTCCATTAGAAATAAAAGGTATGTACTCTCTGCTAGACACCAAACAATGAAGTCTGCACAGGACAGGTGGTATGCTCACCCGGAGGGCAGAAAGCATATTTTTCTATTCAATGTGTATGGAAGTCTGTATATACAAATCATAGAATCACCACAGTTGGAAAGGACCTTCAAGATCAAGTCCAACCGAAAGCCCTACACTACTGTTATCCCTAAACCATCCCCCTAAGTACCACATCTACCTGTTTTTTGAAAACCTCCAGGGATGGTAACTCCACCACCTCCCTGGGCAGCCTATTCCAATACCACACCACTCTTTTGGTGAAGAAATTCTTCCTAATATCTAATCTAAACCTACCCTGGCACAACTTGAACACATTCCCTCTAGTCCTGTCACTAGTCACAAGGGAGGAGAGGCCCACACCCACCTCTCTACAACCTCCTTTAAGGTAACTGAAGAGAGCAATAAGGTCTCCCCTCAGCCTCCTCTTCTCCAGACTAAACATCCCCATCTCCCTGAGCCTCTCCTCATAAGGCCTGTTCTCCAGACCCTGATTAGCTTAGTTGCCCTTCTCTGCACCCTCTCTAATACCTCAATGTCCTTCCTATACTGCGATGCCCAAAACTGCACACAGTACTCGAGGTGTGGCCTCACCAGTGCCGTGTACAGTGGCAAGATCACCTCCCTGCTCCTGCTGGTCACACTATTCCTGATACAAGCCAGGATGCCATTGGCCTTCTTGGCCACCTGGGCACACTGCTGGCTCATGTTCAGCTGGCTGTCAGTCAGCACCCCCAGGTCCTTCTCTGCTGGGCAGCTCTCCAGCCACTCCTTCCCAAGCCTGTAGCACTGCCGGGGGTTGTTGTGATCAAAAGGCAGGACCCAACACTTGGCCTTATTAAAACTCATACAATTGGCCTTTGCCCACCCATCGAGCCTGTCTAGGTCCCACACCAACCTAGCATGATAGTGGAGTCCGATTAATTGACTGAAAAATTACAGTGGAAAGCTTACGTGCTTAAGCCTGACTGATTAAAGGCAATTAACAGCCACAGAGGCTCAGCAGCTCTACAAGTTAGGTCACTCTTTTGCCTGAACATAGCTTCAAGTGCCTCATTTTGATTAGTCAGGTTTACAGGTCAGTTTTGAATAGCTAATTATAAGCCTTTCATCTGATAACAGAACCTGTAGCCTTACAGTCCAGGTTTCTTTGTGCTAAATTTCCATAATAATTATTTTCATAATCAGGACATCAAGAAAGTAAATAAATAAATAAATTCTTATCCTTCCAGGAGCACAGGAGAGTACAGAGAACAATGATAAGGAAGAAGACTAGCTCTTGCACAAGCCTATGTATCTAAAGTGTACAGACTAGTACAGTAAAGTAAAGTAAAGACTAGAAGGAAATACCAGTAGCTGACTTCAGTAGATAGCCTTGGTCAAAACAGTGTGATTGCTAGAGTTGTGTAAAAGGTTTAGGAGTGCAAGTAATGAAAGAACAATGTTCAGTAACAACCTATGCCATCTCTGCAGTAAGATCATACCGCTGTGTTCCAAGACTAGAGATGCTCTCACTTGAGGAAATAACTGTCTTGAAACTGTAATACAATCAACGTAGTCTCTTCAGAGTTGGTCTGGGAGAAGCAATTCTGTGAGATGTAATAGAATACTGTTAAGCAACATCAAGATAATGATTTACTCTTATTAGTAGGGTTGTCACAAGATTAGAAACTAATTATTTAAGCCTCTGCTGCTTGGTTGTAGGAACTAGCTCTCAAGGTTAATACCACTCTGTTTTGAATATCTACCTCAGCACCTAGATGCATTGAAGCAACTTCTGCTGAAATTAAGGGGAACTAGGTAGACCTGTGGCAAAATTGGCAAGGATGTGGAATTTAAACCAGACCTTTTTTACTTTAGAGAAGAGTTTTAACAAGTGTTACAGACATCAATTGAGAGATTGTCTCTCACTCATGTCAGAATGTTAAGTATAGTAAGTCTTGCAAAATAATGTAAGAGAGCTAATAAAATGTGAGGTAAAGGAACATTTCAAAGAGATTTTAACTTGGAATAAGATTTTCATGCAGACATGGAAAGGAAATCCAGATCAAATCTAGTTTCTACTTCTCTAGTTTCAACAGGATATAACCTTCAAATTCATAGTTCATGAGACTGTTAAAGTCAAAATGAATTTTTCCCGACTTCAAGAGACTACCATTTATTTAATAGGAAAATATGCAAATAAAAACAAAAATGACTGTTTCCAGAATGATGATTAATGTCTGTCATCACAGTAGCTAAAATTAAAAATAGAACAGGGAAACAAAGCTTCCTAACAAACCACTTTTTGTTTTTTGATCTTACAAACAATATTTCACACAAGACGACCAAGGTATTCACAACTATCTACTTCTGCTTCTCTTCTTCCTTTTTAGTTACTAAGCAGTTATTACATGAAAACTGAAATCGTTTAACACATGCTTTTACACTTACTGGAATCTCTTTCAGGATCAGAGATGCTGCCCTAAAGTGCTGCATAAATAAAGATAAGGGCATCTCAGTGGCTGATTTCAGCAAAACAAAGCTCTCCTGGAGAGCAGGAAGCTTATTTGTCTGGAGAAGATCTGAACATGAAAGTGGAAACTGACTTGTAAAGCAAGATTTCCCTCCTCCAAGGGTTCTTGTTTTTTTAAATAAAAAGCTCAATGCTAATACAAAATGAGGCCTGAGTTACAGTCATTTCAATTTAAGAACATTTAGAATCAAGTCTTGCTTTGTTTAAGGATTAATTATTAAATTGCACAACACAGGTTCATGGTTCATCTAAATAGGAAGACTGCTAGCTAAACTAGGCTTGACCTTACTTCCATCTGTTAAAGCAGAATAACACCAAAAGATGCACTTCAGCTGGCAGTTCCAGGCTGGCTAACTTGAACAATAAAAAAGTACATTTACAGTCAGTAACAAGGGATTTCAGGTCACTGAAGCCAAATCTAAATTCACATTTTTGTCCTCCTAGGAAAACCCATACATGCAGACTACATTTCCATCACCCCATATGTTTTATTTATTTTTGTTGACCATAAACCTGGTAATCCTAAATCTTCCTACTTCTATCTTTCTCCTCTTCTGTATTTGGGTCTTCTTCAAACTCCTGAGAAATCTTTTGCTTTTAGTCATGTCTCTTACACATAAATCACCTTTTCATGATGAGTCTTGCAGCAGACTTCCCATCATCTCTCTCTCTAGTCAACACTTAAAGACCTCCAAGGTAGAAACAGTTCCAGACATGCACATTGCTGCCATTGGACTCCCCCAACCTTTTCTTTCTGAGTGCTGCCAGAAGCAAGAATGAGGAAGATCATTCAAACTCCAAAATACAGGATGTTTTTCTACAGCAAGTTGGGACTAATCACTTAACTAGAACTTGGTAACCCATCTTAAGTCAGGGTGTTGGACATTCACAAATTACCTGTAAAACAGAAGATGAACTTTAACATAAAATGCTAATAGCCAGTGCTAAGAAAAGGGTCCTTTGGTGAATTTCTGGTCTACATACTGCTGCTCCTCCTCTGCTCTAGGTGTGAGCAGCCACTGTTTGGAAGCAGTGGTCAGGCAGTGCGGGGTTTCTTTTCTTGAACTCACTGAAATTATACTGAAGCTGATACAGTGCTTGAACTCTAGCATCATTGCAGTACTGCTCCATATATGCAAAAAGCATACTGTATTATTGATGCACAGCACAGTTAAAGTAATTGATAAGACAAATGGTTGATTCACCTCCAGTCTTTCTGTCACACCATTGATTTTAACAAAGAAAGGAATAATCCCATCTCTTCCTGAAGACTCAGGCCACAGACTGTTCTCACTCTCACAGATATGCTGAAAATGGTAAAAAGATAGCAATACAGTTACTGGATAGAGGAAAGAGGGGCAGAGAAGATAAGGAAATAAAAGAGGTGAACACACTAAAGAAAGGATGGCTACACCCTGACAGAGTGAGTCTCAACACATGTGACAAAAGGTAGCTGCTCCAGTCTGTGAAACAATCTCCTTTACTGGGCAAAAGTTATGCCCTCTCCATACAGAAAGCTCATAACTGAATTCAAACTTCAAGAACTGAAATAATGTCATGAGCTGTCAACTCTACAGAAGTGTTCAGAGCCTTGGAAAGGCATCCTTAGTTATCACATTTAAGTAGTACTAATACTGCTAATTACTAAATCTGACTCTTCTTTTAAGGCTCCATCTACTATGCTGAGGGATTTTAGTTTCTGGGTTTAAAAAACAGCCTGTTATCCTTTCAGTTTGAGGAAAGCCTTAAAACTTACAGTCCAGGCACTCTGAAAGAAAATGAAGAACAAATGCTTTTTTAAAACATACACAACTCTCTCTTCTCAGAGACCTCATTCACAACTTGGGCATATTTTTGTGGTGCTCTTGCCAAAAAGAATATAATTCTAAAATTCAACGGTTTTGATGCTCACAAAAGAGTTAAGTGTTACTCAGCAGGGCCACTAGATTTTAAAAATATTAAATAATTAAGGCTGATACTTCACTCTGTTGTTGCTCCCATGAGAGTTCCAATAGAAATTTCATTTTCATATGTTGAGGAAATCATCTGGAATGAAAGATTTCCTGTTTGAAGAGCCCTTACAGGTGAGTTCACAATTAAAGGCATAAATCCAAGTTTACCCTAGCACTCTCATTTATGACAAAGTTAAAGGGATAAAGAAGCACAAGCCTCAGTTAAATTCCTATTTATAATATATTCCCCTCATGAAACAGTGTCAATAAATACAGGGATGCATGCAAGTCCTTGTGCATGCATGTGTCGAGGCAAGGATATTGTACACAAAACCAAAGTTTAGTTGCAATGTCTACTACAGCAAGCAACAATCATAATCTAAATAATAACAATAAATAATAAACATGGACCCCTCTAATGTTTTTGTAAAGTGATCTCAAACCTATGTGCAGGTATTAGGTTTTCTAAATGTTCTATGAGAGAGTGATAGCCATTTCCACTCTGTAAAAGCCTCCACAGATACCTAAACTCCATTTGGAATTGTCAGGAATTACCAGTCATCCCAAAGTGCTCACACACTATAACACACAGCATCACTGCCTACCTAAATTAGAGTCAGTCATACCACAAACAACAGAATCCAAAACTCCTGTCTACCTACCCCAATATATCCAATGAAATGATCTACAATGACAAAAATTAATCTCATGAATTTACAAGTTACAGTAGATTGGTTGCATTTAACTATGGAAAAAGTGTTTACCTTTTAAAAATGTGAGGAGATAAAGCTAGGTTGAATTGGGACATTCCTTCTTTGAGAAATCAGCAGGAATTAAGGACACATGCATTCCCTGGAAGACAGAGCAGACCTAACTAATTCAAATATACCTACTGTTTCATTAGGACAGAAGTGATCCTGATCAGACATGATTAAAGATGTAGTTTGTCAGTCAATGTTACAACTTATCATAAATAAACTAAAAATCCAGAAAACTTTAATCATAACTAGTTGGAATAGTGAGAATTTTCATACATAAAGAGGATGAAACCAAGAGTTCCCTAGCCATCCTACCTGTTGCCTTTCTGGAAAAGAGAAGATTGTAAGGAAGGAAAGGTCTGCTTTCCTTATCTCTGGGCAACCACTGATAGGAAGATCACAGAATCACAGAATATTAGGAGTTGGAAGGGACCTTGAAAGATCATCTAGTCCAACCCCCCTGCTCAGCTGGGCAACAAAATCCAGCAAACAGCTATTCCTAAACTTAGCCAAAGATTTGCTTATTTCACACCAGCCATCTAACTCAGCTCTCTACGACCATTTTAGGAGACAGATCCAGAATGTCCACTTTCCATGAAGCTAAGATTTGCCAGAACTACTTCAGAGAGAGCCCTAGCTACAGATTAGGTGTCCTTGAATTAGTCTAGTTAAACCAGCCTGTGACTGCAGCAGGAAGATACAACAAGAACCCTTGCAAGAAGAATGAAAGCTATTCTCTTCTCTGCTCTTAAAAACAAAGTTTGCAGGAGCTGAAGACGTAAGTATTGCCAAGGCCTGTAATTCCTTCTTAGCACTGTACATCATCTTTCAATATCTTTCTGCCAAAAGATATTCAGATATGTGTAACCACTGCAATAACAACACCTTGGAAGAGATAAGAACTCGGTCATTACTGGAAATGAGCTGGCATGCAAGCAAAGTAAATAGATTATTTCAGCTATGCTGGTATGCTGGGGTAGAGGGAAGACAATGTTTAGGTTTGTTTCCATAGGAAGTCATGTCTCTACATTCTCCTCTAACTATTGCTCTGTTTAAAATTCATCCCTGAAGTTGGGAGAAATAGTTTTCAGATTCCTGCATGTATCATATGAAATGTGGACTCCACAACCCCTATTCTTTTTAACAAAGAAATAAGAAATTCAACATAGAAGTTTATGGAGAAGGGGTAAGATTGAACAAGCCATCAAAGAGAAACACAGTAGAGACAGCATATTGCTCTTGAAAATCATGGTGTACAGAGAATGTTATTGTATGATCTAGTCTAGTTATTTACCTTAAGCAAGCAATCTGATGATGCATATGTTTGTAATATAGAGAATAAGAAATAATTCCTTAAAGTTTACAACAATACCTAGTGTAATTTTACTGACCAAAACTTCATCACCTTCAACTCTTTGCTCAACACATTGCAAAAGGCATAACTTTTCTAGACATTGTAGCATAAGTTCAGTAGAAAAGGCATTGATTAACAAGTTAACAGTTGTTCATAAATATCAGAGAAATAATCAATGATACATGAACATGTGATAATACTACAAAAAATGCACATTCCATTTAGTATCCTATTTACAGAAAGGTATTGTGTCTCTCGGATTACCTTTGGGGCTGCCTTAAATCCCTCTGGATTCCAGACTCCCAGCTCCTTTCCAGACCCTATTTGTTCCACTACAGCACAGCTTCAAAAGACATGAAGCAATGTCATCAGGAAATTTCCTCATGGAATAAGTTTACCTTTAAAAAATGGCCAGAATGCTCAGCTATCCCAGAGAGGAGTAGCCATCTAGGAGGTTATTTTCTTTCCTCCCTCAGAAATCCCCATCAGAAGACAAAGCACATTGTATCAGCAAGATAGGACAAGAGGAAATGGCTTAAAGTTGCACCAGGGGAAGTTCAGATTAGGTATCAGGAATAATTTCTTCACCAAGAGGGTTATCGAGTATTGGAATAGGCTGCCCAGCAATTTGGTGGAATCTCTATCCCTGGGTGAGTTCAAAAACCATGTAGATGTGGTACATGGGGACATGGTTTAGTGGTGAGCATGGTAGTGTTAGGTTAATGGTTGGACTCGAGGTCTTTTCCAACCACATTGATTCTATGAGTCTAACCAACACTCTCAAATTTAACCAAAACCAATTTACTTTGGAAGTCCCCTAGTAACTCTTATGAATCCTCACCATCGTTTACAGAGCTACCTATCAACTCTGCTGAGAGTCTGAGCTTGTGCGAACTTTCCTGCATGGCATGATAGAAGTAGTAAACCAAGATCCTGATCCTACTGCAATACAATCTAACAGTTACAGACAATAGGGTATGTACATCTGCAAGTACTTTTAATATCAGGGCTTAAGCCAGCCACAATTAATTGACACAATACTTGCAGGGCTGCACATTCCAAACTATTTATGAAATTACTGGATAATCTGGCAAAAGCATAAGTTACCCATTATCCTAACATCTCATGCCAAAGAGACTGGAAGAGATACCAGCACTAAGTTGTGGGTCAACACATACCCCTCTGCTACTGCAATCTTAGTGTATTGTAATGCACAATAAAGGTGCTAACAATCTAAGGGCTACAGGGTGAAGAACAAACACTGCAATCACCAGGGTTTGAGTGTCAAAACCACTTTTCCTATAGGTAGAATGACAAATATGTTTATGCCTTTTGGTCACCCACGTTTATGTTTTTCTGTTGTAAAGAGTAAGTTAACAGTTCTTAATGCATTTCCATTTCTATATGTATACTCTTTATGTATTTGGTATTCATTACCAAAGTGGTTGCCATGTTTGGTTTTCTATCAAAGGACACTGCTCCATGTCCACTTAAGTAAGAAACTGAAGGAGGAGACACTTCATGCCCCTGCTTGGTTTTTTGTTTGTTTGGGTTTTGTTGGCTAACTAAATTTTCTAACAAAAAATATTAGATTGGAAGCCTGGTCTTATAAGTCCAGGGAGTTCACCTGCCTGCAGGAGCTAACACATCCACAGTCAACTGGTCAGATTGGCCCCAAACATAGCAATTGTCACTCAGACAGCCCTGCCTTACGTGCCTGCAGGAATTCATCTTGATGTATTCAATCTTACTGGTTTGAAAACTTTAAACCCTTCCCAGATTTGGCATCTCTGTATCTCCATCCTTTATAGCCTCAAAAAAAAAGGTCTTTATTTTCTGGACATTTTAGCATAAGGGTTGTCATGCTTTGTGGATAAGTTTACGGAGAGCTGGGAGACTTCAAAACAAAAAAAAATACAAACAGGAAACAGCATTGAACCCACCACTAAGCTGACCCAGTACTGACTCCTCAGTAATGGAATATTGGCAAGGGGTGTATCTCAATCTGCTCTCTTGCAACAGCAAGATGGCTCCAAAATAAAGCAACAGGAAGGGACAGGAACATATGTTATGCCTGGAAGAAAAACAGTGGGTTAATTCCACTGTTTTCTGTAGCACAAAAGAGGTACCTGAATGAAACAAACTGCAGAAGGTCCAGATCTGTTTCCTTTACAAATACAACTGAAAATAAAAAGCAGAGGAATATAATTACTCAGATCTGAATTTGTTTCATAACCCCTAAGACACTAATGCTAAAAGCAGAGTGAAAGTGGAAATTTGCTTTCCACAGTAGGAGAGAAACCAGTTTCACGCAACTAACTTCACACAGGAAACTGAAGTCCTGTCAGTGCACTTGCCTGGCAGAGTACACACACCACCAGGAGAGGCTCTTTGACATCCACTCATCAACATTACTTCACCTATAAGGATGAAGTTAGACACAGTACAAGGCCAGTTCAGTCCTACTACCAACATGATCTTTGCTGGCATCATCAAGACCTAAGAAAACATGTCTTAGCAGACAGAAGGGTAGGTGGGGAAACATGTATCCACCTTCTCAATTCATTCTGGACAGTAGCATCCTTAAGTTGCTTCCAATTTGCACTGTTCACTACTGGGATACAAGCTGACACATTAAATAAACACAATCCAGATGTCTTTGCTCTCTACTGACAGAAAGAATACTTAGCTTGCATAGAACCTATCCTTGTAGATGAACAGGAAATTCAAACCCAGGCAGAAGTGACAGCATGGCCCAAGTAAATATGAGGCTTCCAAGACTGAAGGGGCTTGAAGAAGATGATAGGACTAAAGAAAATGCTGTCAAAAATACATTTGTACTCTATATTTCATCTCGAAAAAGCCTTGCCTCATCCTTTAACATGTATTATCACTGGAAACGTGCTAAGGAATTATTCCCGATGCTCAAAACTTGAGACCAAAGCCATAGCTCAGCGTAAGTGGGGAAACAGTGCAGCTCTTTCATCTTTTCCTTCCCGAAGGAAAGCACCTACACTTTCTTTTTTTTTTTTTTTCCCGAAGAGCTTTTCCGCCTCACAGAAGCAGACTGACACTGCCACACTGACTCCATCCCACCTTCCTCCCGAAGGTGACCAAAGCGGCACCGAACTGAAGGCACCAACACACGGCACAAGGAGACACGAGGCATCCTCCGGCTGTATCTCCCACAGCAGCGGGAACGACACCTTCCTCAGTGCCGCGGCGAGGGTTACCTTTCTCTTCGGGTAGGAGGGACGCAAGCCGAGGCTCGACGAGCTTCCTGAAGCCCTCACAAAAGATATCAGCCGCTCCAGAGCTCTTCAACGACAGGCGACAGTTCCAGGAGCCGCGAGACCCCTCGCCTTTCTCTCTCCCGCCCTCCCCGAGGGCTCTCCCCGGGGAGCGGCAGTGGCCTTCCACCAGGCTCCCGGTGACTGACCCCAGGGCTTTCCCGGCGCCCTTCGGCTCCGCGGCGAGAGAGGGCAGGGCAGGGAGAGGCGGACACACTCCTTCCCGTTCCCGATCTTCCCCTACGGGGCCCCCGCGTGTGGCCGGTGAGAGCGGGAACGTCTCCGCCCCCTCCCGCTCCCGGCAGGAGAGCGCCTTGAAGAGAAGGACCCGTGAGGAACGGCAATTTACCTCAGCCTCAGCCTGGCTCAGTTGACTCAGCGGGCGGCACAGCCGCACCTATCGCTCATCGCCTCTGCACAGCCCAGCTCGACCAGACCCCGCCACGCTCACCGCGCCCAGTGCCCGCCCTTTCCTTCACCTGGTGGGCTGGGCCCGCCTCCCTCACCCGCCCCTCTGCCGCCGCCTGTGGGAGCTGCTGGCGGGCCGAACAGAACCGAACCGAAATGAGCCGAGCCGAACAGAACTGTCCCGTCCCTCCTCGGCCGGCCGCCGGGAGAGGGCCGGTCCGTGCTGGGCTATGCAAGGCCGCGCCGCAAAAGCTGCCGCGGGTGCCTGAGGGACTGCCCAGGCCCCGTGTAAACGCCGTAGCCACCGCTGTACTCTGTGTGCTGAAAGGTCTCGGCGGCCTCATTAGCCCTGTTGTGGCAGCAACTGCCTCAGGGATGAAAGTGACCTCTCTGGTCCTGTGCTATGGCCCCACCAAAGGTACAAAGAGCTTTAAGTTCATTTCCTTCTGTGTCTCCCCATGCTCACCACATTGTAAATATTGTGCTTATTGCCTGCAGCTATTATGAATTCGAGACTTAATTCTTTTATGTGTGTCCAAAGAAGGGTCACAATGCTGGTGAAGGATCTGGAGCACAAGTCATGTGAGGAGCAGCTGAGGGAACTGGGGTTGTTTAGTCTGGAGATGAGGAGGCTCAGGGGGGTAACAAGAGATAGGACAAAAGGAAACGCCCTGAAGTTGTGACAGGAAAGGTTTATGCTTGACATTAGGGAATATGTCTTCCTTGAAACAGTTGTCAAGACTTGGCCCAGGCTACCCAGAGCAGTGACGGAGTTACCATCCCTGGAAAGGTTTAAAAGATTTGTAAATGTGGTGGTAAGGGACATGGTTTAGTGGTGGACTTGGCAGTGTTAGTTGGACTTAATGATCCTAAACGTCTTTTCCAGCCTTAATGATTCTGTGACCATCTCCCTCTCTGCAAGTACCTGAAAGAAGGTTGTAGCAAGGTAAGGGTCGGTCTCTTCTCCCAGGTAACTAGCAATAGGACAAGAGGAAGCGGCTTTGAGTTGTGCCAGGGGAGGTTCACGCTGGATATTAGGAATTTTTTTTTTCCCTGCAAGAGTCATGAGGCATTGGCACAGGTTGCCCAGGGAACTGGTGGAGTCACTGTCCTGGAGGGGTTCAAAAAATGCGTAGATGTGGCACTTTGTGACATGGTTTAGGTGCATGGGGGTGTTGGGTCAGTGGTAGGACTTGATCATCTTAGATCTTCTATGATTCTATGTCTGCAGATGGTGATGGTCATTTGTGAGTGTCCCATGTCCATCAGGAAGCAGAGGGAGGCACAGATCCATCCAGGTCTGGCCAGCCCTGCTGTGGGGATGGCCAGCTCAGCCCTGGGAAAGTTTTACCCTGGCTCATGTGGACACACGCTGGCTCTCCCTGAAGTAGCTGAGGTGCCTCGGTTCCCTGCTTCTGTCCAGGAGCACTGCAGAGTTAGCCTGGGTCCAAAACAGCCTACAGCCCCACCAGCCATGCTGGCTCCAAGCTGGCTGCAGGCAGAGACCCTGGGTAGCTTCTGCACTCAACTCTCATTCTCATTCTTTTTGGGCTTTTATTTGTTTTTCGATTTGCCTTTTATTACTTCCCAGATGTCTTCTTCTAACTAAAAAAAAATGAATTTCTCTTTTTTAAATAAGATGAGCAGAAAATTGAAAAATCAAAATTACATCCAAAAATATACAGAAACAAAATATTAAAAAGTCTATCAAAAAACTATTAAAAATTCTCAGCAACTTAGAATGCAATGGTTGGGCTAGATCTTAAACCAACCTAAATGAGTCTATGGATCTACGATATTTGTCTTGTAAAAATGATACACAAAGTAGGATTGCTACTTTGAGAGTGCTGCTACAAGAAGTACAAAGTGGTCTATAAGTAAACAGAGTGGTAACTATTTACTTTTGTAACAAGAATGTAACTGAAGGAGAACACTTCATAAAGCAATATTCTCAAAACATTCATGTTTGCATAGTTCTCTAGAATGATTTGAATAAAAAGCAGCCCAAGGAAAATGTGCCTTAAGCTTTCCCATGGCACATCTCAACTGCAGCCAGCAGCAGACTTTATCATGGCCTTAGCTTTCTGGTGCACAAAGCCTGTCAGTTGTGAACAACCATAGGCAAGCTATGTAACACCAATAAGTCCCATATGAGGACCTCAAGAAGGAAAACTGTTTGTATGTAGCAATTCCACTGATTTCAGAGTTCTGTGTCAGAATATCCTGACTTTGTTTGTGGAAATGTCAGCATTTATTTTCCTGCCTGATTAAACCCAGAACTTTCAGTCTCCAGAGAAGACAGATTAGTGCATTAAGCTGAAGCAGGTGTGGGGAACCTTCATTTTGTTGGCTGGATATGGCCTATGGCTTCATTTTATAGGGTACAGTCCATAATAAAAATTAGTGTCTATGTTATTACTGGATAGCAGAGCATGTTAACATGTGGTCTGCCAAATCTGTTGGAAAGGCTTATTTGGTCCTTAGCAAGGAAAATGTTCTCCACCCCGAAACTGAAGGCTAAACTGACCTGTATTAACAGGGTACTGGGCCCTTCTCCATCTCTCCTCTGAGCTGAGTTTCCCTTTTGCACAAGCTAAGCTTTCTGTGTGACCCAAATTGCATAGTGTTCCAGCTGAGAGGATTCAAACATTTGCTTATTCCTCCTGGAACACTGTGCCTAGAACCTTTTAAGATCACACATGTGTAACATCAGAAAATTGTATTTATTTTATGAGCTTCATCTTTCTCAGTTGTCTCAAACAGATGAACTCATTACTTGTATCTAAATCCTTTACCAGCTCACAACTGTAGCATGTACTAGCAAACTTGCATTATTCCACTCCTTGAGTAGTCATTGAAGCCAGTGAGTTATTTTGAATTGCAATAATCTTCTCTAGTGAAGAAGCAACCCAACATCATTTTATCAGTAAATATAACATTATTTTCATCTAAAAAAATCCATGCTTTTCTTAAAGTGACTAGTCAGATTAGTCTGACATCATCTACTTTGGGGAAGAAGATTTCCATTTTTTCCCCATTTACCTCTACATCCTTAATTAGTTTCCTCCTCTTCAAATTTGCATTTAAAAATCAGATTGAAAGGACCATAGATGTGATGCTTTAAATACACTCAGGTATGTGGCAATCTGTTGTTCTCCCCTAGAACCTTTGATTTTGCTTGCTGCTGTTTCTTTTAGTTGCTATCCCAACCTGGGAATGCAGATTGCAAGCACAGGAGTCTGGCTCCAGAGACACTATCTAAAGGGGCCCTAATGGGGACCTGCCTCTCACTGCAGGACACAGAAATAGTAACATTTGCTCCCAGAGAAGCAATTCCAATTGTTCTCCACAAAAGTTAGGCATTAAAATGACACTAAAGGTGCAAAGAAAGAACTTACCTTTGTTAGCTAGAAGTGCCAGAGAAACATGAAAAGTATTTAAATTCCAAAGACAGAGAGATCTACAAAAGAGCAGATGTTTTCATTAGTGATATTCTCCTGTTGTGTTTATAGGACTCCTACCAAGCCTTTAGTACAAACAAAACGTCTGGTTTGGCTTTTTTGTTGTTGTTGTTCTTTAATGCTGACAAATACTGCAATTAATTTAAGTTACATAAACTATTCCAGGGCCCAACTGTATCCCTGCAGAGTCAGAACAATTCATTATGGATGGAGGAAGTATGCCAGAAAAAGCAAAGCTTTGTGGAGGCATTTTGCCTATTTCTGTCATGCTTTCCTGCTGAAGCTTTAAGGAAATAAACTCACTAATACTTCTCCAATGGATTTGGCTGACAACTGGTGCATCCCTTCTTGTCTTCAACATTACAGCCTTGCTGATGTGCAGGATAAGAGGAAAGTGATCTGCCTGTGGTCAGCACTGTTGCTGGCAACACAGAACATTCCCTTTCTTTTTTGCTGCACTGCATTTGCAATTAAATTGTATCATTCCTCCCTACAGAAAACAACAATCTCTTCTGCCTGGTTTTCAATGTGTTTGTGTTGAAGCAGCTATAATTTGGGTTTGGAATATGCATTACTGAGCTCTGTCCTGGGAGACTCAGGGGTGTCCATTTGACTAATGTGTTTTGCAGTTGCATGCAGGATTTAGGAAGAACGTGAGAAGTATTTGAAAAACAGGGATTCATAAAAATTCCAAGGAAGTAATCTGTGCCCCTACCTGGTCCTCAGAGGAAATAACCACACTCTGGAGAGCTGGGATTTGCAGCCTCCATGATTATACTTATTGAGGAGAGGACCATTGTTAAGACTTAGAAGAATGTATTTTCCTCATCTTGCCTTTTCTTATTAGCAGGAAGTAAGAACTTTTCCCACATGGCCATCTGCTAACCTGCATTCTGGTAAGACAGGTGACAAACATCAGTTTCCATTGCATCTTCCAAAGGAGTACTTCCTTACAATCCAAAATGCAGTAACAGGTTTCCCACTAGGCACATAAATAAGAGTGACAGCAAACACCAAATTTATAGCAACAGCGAAACTTGCCTCCAGATGAAGTGTTCTTTTTTTCACTTTGAAATGGAATAAACGAAATCTAGCTTAACTGTAGGGCAGATAATCCCAAATAACATGCTGCTAAACCTCCAAAATACAATTCATGATTTGAGTGCACCACACTGTGATCTCCTCCCACTCTTTCCAGTCTCTTACAGCAAACTGCACGGTAACAGAAACCATCAGAACAATTCCAGTCTGCTGCTAGCGAGTAAAATTATTTTCATCTTGTCAAAGTGATATAACTAACATGGTTGTGAAGTTTCCAGCAGGAAATTACCACTCAACTACAGCCTTTTTATGATGCCTTACGCTGAGAAGAATGAAGGGCAA
Organism: Galbula dea; assembly: GCA_013399015.1. Lineage (NCBI taxonomy): Eukaryota > Metazoa > Chordata > Aves > Piciformes > Galbulidae > Galbula > Galbula dea. The sequence continues at coordinate 167,010 of VWZX01009114.1, read as the reverse complement.
GACATAAAATCCAATACAGTCTTTCAAAGGTATTCAGCTCCAGACACATTTATGTAGGCAGGAAGACCAGAAAACTCAGTGGCTAAGGGCTTCAACATCATGTAGGAGGATTTAGGTAAGAAATCATTGTTAGAAGAATAGGAAAGCAGGCATCGCTCAAGAGCAGGGCTGACTTCAGGCACAGCAAAAGTGAAGAGCAGCCTGGGGTTGAAGGCATCAGCATCATCAAAACCATGCTAGTGTGAGGAAGTGTGGAGCTCTTGACTACATGTGCCTGGTGAAGACAGCTGAAGTTGCTGTTGTGGGTGGCAAGTATTGCTAGGGAAACCAGGGTGGTTTCCAGCTTTGTTCCTTAACAACAGGCCACTGAGTTGCCCTTACCCTGATCTCTGATTGTGTTGACATCCTTGTGCCCTTTCTCAAATCTTTCTTCATATGTGGGCTATGTTTGCCATCTTTTCCCCCATAGTTATTTTTAAATCCTTGTTAGACAGCATGCAGACCATGTAACTCTCTTAACTGCTGCATTGAGCTCCTTTCTGGCAGGAATCCTCACTGTAATAATCCTTTTGAACTGAGCAAAACTGTAGGAGATTTCTTATTGCTTATTCTACATCCCTGTAGGGATGTAAAATCTGTTACAGCATCCTTTAAAAACTGATGCACATCCAAATTAAGAAAAGAATGGGGTTTTTTTTTAGCTTAAAAGCACAATAAAATAGGCCAGAACTGTTTTTTAAGAGCAACATACAAAAAGTATCAAAGCTGACAGTACCTTCTTTTCCAAATGCATCAAGAGCAGGAAGCATATCAAAGAATCAGTAGAATCAATATGTGCTTAAGTTTTAAAAGGACTCTTGGAGAAGATAAGATCAGAGCAAAGCATTACAGAAAAGCTGAACAAGTATCTTATTTCTCTAAAACAGTTAGGGAGGTTTCTGTGCAAGACCCTTTCTTTATGAGAGAGTTAATAGAGAATCTGTGACAAACTGAAGGACCAAGTAGGAAAGGCAATAGTTTAAATGAACAAGATAAATAGATAATCACCAGAACAAGTCTTGTATTCTCCCAGGGGTTCTAAGTGAGTATGGCTCAAACCTCTTGCTTAAAGAGCAAGATCATTTCATCTGAGAAGAGAATGGTAATAAATGTGATTGTGATTTTTGTTTTTAATGGTTCCAAGAGGGAGTCGGGGATCTCCAGACATGGATTCTGCAGTAGGGTGAATTAATAGAGAGTGTGGTAAAAGAATTAGGACAGGCAACAGAGATAACATGTTAAGGAGGAGTCAGAATAGCTCTTGGAAAGAGAATTCACTAGGCATATGGAAAGGGAGATCCAGCTGATAGACCCTGTAAGATTTCTAAAACACCCTCAGTGGACCATGAAAGGCTTTTCAAGAGGTTGAGCACCAATGGCAACAAAAAATGGCTAAAAGATGGGAAAAAGAAGGTAGGAGTAAAACAGTGTTTTCACAGTGAGGGAAGGCATTTCCCTTCATTGGGAACTGGCATGGAAATAAAGTTGTTCAACATTGTCACACATGGTATGATAAAAGTACTGTAATGCAAAACTTACCATGGGAAGGGACATGATAAAATGTGGTGGTATCAAGCTATTTGGGGTAGTAAAGATAAGTGCTGAGTGTGAGGAAGGACTTAAGAATGCTGAACGACAGAGCAAGCTGGAACACAGTGCAAATGACTGCAAAAATCTTCCTAACTTACCATATAAAATGACCCTGAGTTGGTTATTACCACTGAGGAATGAGTGCTTGGGCTGTAAGAGTTACAAAAAGCTGGTGGTTCATTGCTTAGCAAGAGCAAAACTGTAAACAGAACATTAGTGACTATTAGCAAGGGAACACGGCTCTGTGTTGCTTGGTCTTTGCACACTGGGTAAAGAACCCCCTTCCTGGGACTACAATATGATCAGTAAAAATGTTCTTATATTATCACCACTGCCTTCAAAATATATAAATTTTTCCCTTGTCACTGTGAGAGTGCCTCAGCTGATATTTCTGCAGACACCTGATCAACTGTACCAGCAAATGAGCTCTTGGCACCTGAGCCATCATGTTATACATCAGCAGGCTCCACCCATTGCCTGCCATTTTTTTTTCTGCCATGCAAAATTCAGCATGATTTTTGCTGGAAATTTCAGTAAGGTCTAGGTAAACCTAGTACTAAGAATAAAAGCTCTGGATAAGGAGCAGCTCTGAGGGTTCTAATATACAGCTCCAAGTCTCAAATTAGAAATATCTGTGGACAGGATGTGATGACTGAATTATTGTAACATAGCAACACTGTCAAGATGAGAAAGTTCTATACTCATATACTAGGAAATTGCCTCGCCCTTCAGAAAGGTGGTGGAGAGGACAGCTATGTCTCAAAAGGGCACAGACAATGAGAAGGAAGCTGAACGCTCCTTAGAAATGAAACCTAACAACCAGAACACACAAAACAGTCTCGTGATTGTGACTGCTGTGGACATCTGTCCAACCACTGTGCCAAGAATTCGACTAATAAGCAAAAACCACAGCCAGAAATGAACAAAGGAGTGTTGTCTCCTTGGGGAAGCTGTTTGGTACCATGCAGTCTAGCTCTGAAGATCACATACTCTGTGACAGACATAATATAGATGACTATAAACCCCGATACCCCACTGCAGATTGAAGACTCTATTTGTAATGTGCTGTTTTCAAGGCAAGTTTACACATCAAACTGTACCAGCCCTAATGAACTTATGTGAGCCTTCAACAGGGAACGAGAAAACAAGAGAGACATGGGTTGGCATTTTCTATGACTCATCTATTGAGGACAATTTTACGACCCATAAATGAACATAAGGCTTTACAAGAGACAGTTATTTAAATAACAAATTATAACCATGCCTCACACTGTCTTAAAGCAGAAAGGGATACACCACAGGATGGATCACCATAAGCGAGCACAAGAGGTCCTGTGGAGTCACAGAACAGAGCTGATGCTGGGGGTTGTGAACCACCAGAATATGAAGAAAGAATATAGGAGGAATGACACCAATCTGATCATCAAAGCCCATCAATCAACTCTATTACAGCATTGTTCTGCATAGCAAAACCAGACTACAATAATGGTAAGAGAAAATAGCAGTCACAAAGCATAGTTACTTGAACAACTAGAATTCTATTGGAAAACTTTTAGAAAACATGTAGGCTACTGAAACACTGGTGAAAGAAGGTAACTAAAGCTTCAGTGCAGAATAAAATTGTCCTTGCCTGCAAGGTTTCATTCCTGCTGCCAAAAATATGAAGGAACTAAGCTGTTCACATCTCAAACTAACTTGTAAACAGTCAGTGCTCATTTTGTTTCTCCATAGTTTTTCAAATATTATCATTACTTCTGTTCTTGGTACAATGCTTATTTTCCCAAGCCCTATAATTTTTTAATTGAGCCAACCACATATTTTCAGTATGCGATGAATTCTCCTTCATCTTGCTTTACATCACCAAGTGTTATAAAGCTTATTTCCTTACTGTTTGTAAAGCAAATTGAAATCTCTCATGAAAGATGTACTATAACCAAGTAATTATTAATTAACTTCTGTCATCCCCATACAATGCTAAACCTTCCCCAGTGCATCACTGCAAAGTTATCTGGGGACATCTTGAACCACTGAAAAAAAAAAAAAGGAAGCATTTCTCTTCTGTTTCTGCTCACACAAATCTCACTGATGCCACAAAACATTTCCTGCTCACACAAATCTCACTGATGCCACAAAACATTTCCAATTATTTTGTTTTTCCCCTCCAGGAAAGTGGTAAGAATTTTGCTGTGTCAGAATTGATGTGTCTGCAGAAGTAGAAAGATTTAATGTCTCTGACATGAACAGAATGGTGCCTGGGAGAGTCTTTCTGATGATTTTTATTGCAAAACATCACTTTATGTTAGGAATAAAGAATAGCAAAATGGAGGTGACAGAAGCTGTTATTTATAGTCTAAGGACAAATCATACAGTGTCACAGATTCTTGCTCACATAGTATTAATGTGTCCACTTCAGGCCATGGGTGTACACTGCTCGGTAAGCTAATACTCTCCCCTCCCTGTCTTCACTACAGTGCACAAATGACCTGAGAGACTACAGGTCTCAGTGGCACAAAGGACAGAAAACTGCTGCTAAGTTATGCTTCTACAAACGGAGCAAATGGTCCTGTATCAAACAGTGGGTACTATTCAGCTCCAGATGAAGATATAGAAATTTAAACATCTATATGTGCACTAGCTGGGTAATTTTCCTCTGCAGCCAGCAGAGTTTTAGGGCTTGATTATCTCTTTCCTGTTCTTCACCCATAAATGGTTAATGTTATTTAAGGTGTTCTATGGTATCTGTGATGTTTGCACAGGGATGGTAGCTACCACACAGAGCCAATACCTCAGAAGCAGCAGCCAGGGGCCAGGTGAGATACCCAAGGCATCTGACTAGCCACAACGTGCCTCTGTTAAGGAAATAGTGTCCTGTCCCTGGTCAATATTTCCAGCTTTTCCAAAAGTACCCCCCCCATGTTTCACTAAATTACTAGAGTGCATTCATTAGATTTTCACTGGTAAGAAAGATTTAATTGCAAATAAGAAGGAAGATTTAATTGCAGATAAGAAGGAAGATTTATTTGCAAATAAGAAGGAAGATTTATTTGCAAACAAGATACCTCCACTTAGCTACCTTGCTTAAGGTGTATTAATCTGATTCCCACTCAAAGGGCTTAATTTACATGCCTAAATATTTGCATTTTATGTCATTGGAGATGCCTTAAGGCATCCTGAACTTTCACAGGGAGCTGCTAGGTATGGCATAGGAGCTATGAGGCACCAATGGCCTTGAAGCTGCAGCTGGAGACGTGGCCTCACAGCTCAAAGCCCCTCAAATGGCACATGGTGCTTATGTTCAGGCAACCAACAAGAAAGCTGGTGAAGGACTTAGGAGGTCAGACAGTGATAGAACCAGGGGAAATGGGTGTAAGCTAGAGGAGGGTAGATTTAGGTTAGATATCAGATTTAAGAAAAAATTTATATAAAAAAATTACTTGCTTCTTTACAGAGCGAGTAATCGGGCATTGGAATGGCCTACCCAGAGAGGCAGTGGATTCACCATCCCTGGAGGTTTTTAAAATAAGACTGGATGTGGCACTTAGTGCCATGATCTAGTAATCATGATAGTTTTGGATTAAGGGTTGAACTTGATGATCTTGGAGGTCTCTTCCAACCCAGATAATTCTACGATTCTATGATTAGGAGGAAGTTCTTCACTATGAGGATGGTTAGACAGTGGAATAGGTTGCCCAGAGAGGCTGTGGAAGCCTCATCCCTGGAAGCTTTTAAGACAAGGCTTGATGGGGCCCTGGGCAACCTGATCTAGTGGATGGTGTCCCTGCCAGGCAGGGGGGTTGGAGGTAGATGATCTTTAAGGTCCCTTCCAACTCTGACGATTCTATGATTCTATTCTATGATTCTATGTCTGTGTGCTCTTTCCCCTTTCCCCCTCTACTCCAAATCAATACAGTTGATTTACAAGAACCACATCAAGCCTAGGTTCTGCTGTTGTGCTGAAGATACAGTGTGTTAGTCATTTCCTCCCCATTTGCTTTTTAATCTCTGTGGTCTGTGCACAAGGTCCCCCCACTGCCACAGCAGTCAGAGAGACTGAGGTGAAGGTCACGTTCTCAGGCTCTGGCAGGTTCATGCAAGCCCACACCATGACCTCAAGACTTTCTGGAACACCAAGGGTTTGGTTACCTCCTTGACAAAGACATCTCCAGCCTGTCATGGGATTAGTCAGTACTCCCAGCAGCACCCACAGACAGCTTGCTCACATGAATACATAACCTATAAAATTCCTTGAACCTGAATGGGCACTGCTTATCACAGAAATGGTCTTCCCCAGAGCTAAAACTCTACATACAGATATGGATGTTGTCAGCAAACAATTACCAAGCCCTTGTGTCTTCTGGGACACCAGTGATGCAGGTCCTGCTATGTGTGAATTGTCTTTTCTCCAAGAAGCATATTCATAAGAGAATTGTTTTATAGCCTGACAGAGACAGGTTTTCATAACAGGTAGCCATGGGGTGGGCAACTGCTAGAGTATGGCATAAAACTGTTAAAAGAGACTAATGTTATAAAGAAATTGGGAGTGAAATTCAGACAGCAAGAGGATATTTTGTTACAGAATCATAGAATTATTAAAGTTGGAAGAGACCTGTAAGATCATCAAGTCCAACAGTCAACCTATCACCACCTTGCCACTAAACCATGTCCCTAGGTACCACAAATATGCATACATTAGGAAGAAAATAAACCTTAGCTATTGTAGAGGGTCAAAGGAAATGATAAAACTGTCAATAATGATTCAGAAAATGCAGAAGTGCTCATGGTTTCTAGTTTATATTTGGAAGAAGGGATATGATGTACCCACATCACATGAAGATGACAAACTGCAGTCAAATTAGCAAATGAGTCAGGTGATGGCAAAATGCATCTCTTGAGATAAATATTATGATATGAACCAGCCTGCATTATTTGCACCCAAAAGTTGGGAAAAAAAATAAAAGTAAATTGTAAAGAAGTACCTCAGGCTTACTGATATTTCTTGATATATTTTGGCACTAACAACATTCAATGCAGCTAGAGTGAAATTCCAGAAGACTGTAAGAGTGTGAACATTGTGCCAATATTAAAAACATGCAAACATTGTGGGGGACTTCTGTGCAAGAAAAGATTTAAGTTTACCAATCTTAGGTAAAATTGTAGAAAAACAGATGAAGAATTCAGTGAAAGCATAGGTATGTATTCAGTGTTTCAATCCTGACATCTTGATACAATCATTCTAAAATATAAATAACCCAAACGGTGCAGAGATTCGGAACTAACTGAAAGATTGCAACCTGTCTCCAGTGGGGATCATCATCAAATGGTGTGTTTCTAGCAGTTTGATGCTGGACTAAACACCACTGAGTATTTCCATCATTGACATGGAAGTAAAAAGAAAATAATCATGGATAAATTTGCAGATGACACAAAGGTGGAGTCCTAACTAAAGGACATATTTATATTAACATATTTATATTAGCGTTATGGACCACTAATAGATACAAAGTAGAACAATCTGGCTAAGGAAGCAGATTTTCCTTCTGTTGATATTAGGAGATTAAGACCAGTTGCCTTTCTGTTAAGGATGCCTCAGGCAAGCACAAAACATGCTGCACTCATCACAAGCAAGAATTATCATTTGAGTAAATACAAGTTATTGCTTACCTTCCTGACTAAGTGCTGACATTTACATGCACTTTTGCACAGAATTACAGGTAGAACTGAAAACTCAGAGTAACCTCCCTAGAACATGCTTTCTTAGCTGTCCTCCAATATTTGTTAATGCTTCGTGTGGCACCTGAGGCCTGGAGAAATTTCTCTGAGAACTTTCATGTTGAAACCTCAATTAGTTATCACCTCTCAGGTAATTTGCTAAGAATTCCTAGAGATTTCTCCAAACCAGATTAGGTGTCATGGAGATGAGGCTTTGGCACCAGAATACCCTTTTCACCCCTGTATCTGACTGTAATGCTTCCATCTGATGAACGTTCTGCTAGTCAGCACAGTCACACAGTAACCCCACATCTGGGGGAGGGAACCACACCACTAGCAAGGAGACAGTCAGAAGGATACATCAGCTATTACTTGCAAAGGCATCCTTTCTCCCTGATGACAGATGGACATCTGCTGCCTCTTCCTTGAGGACTGTGGTATGGATTCAGTTTCTCTACCTCCACTCCTTTAGGCTTCATGTTCAGCAACATTTGTTACAGTTTTTCATATAGATTTCAGCACAATGTGGTATACTTTATTTTTTTCCCTATGCATTTTCACTCCAGTGTTCCATGATCTGTTTCTAAATTGTATGTTATATATTTAAAAGACAGAAGTCAAAAGAAAGAGAATTATTCATAACTAGTCATCCTTGTTCAACTCTTACATAATTGATCACAGCTTTGATGAACAGTATTTCATTTTCTTCCCTCCAATGTTTCATGTCCATGTGAAGATAACCCACTTAGAAATGTCTTTCTTTTAGCCTGTTTTTTAGTCTGCTTTTTATACTGCTGTGTAGACTGTTTAATCTTTTCACTGTTTGGCAACACTGACAGCTCCATTAGAAATAATGCATGAAATACTCTTTTATGGTGGTATTGAAAAATAGAAGCCATCTCAAAGCAGCATCAAGGAATTTTCATTTTTAAAGGAATTTAAAAAAATCTAAGTGATTTAGAACTTCTAGGGTAGGAAACACAAACTCTACCAGGAAATAACATGGGGGAAATTGCACCCTTTTCACTTATAGATCCTATCTAAGGCCCCTAGGAGATACAAAGATATGAGTTAGCAACGGTGTAGGCAAGCAGTAAGGATGCTACAAAGACTTATAGCACAGAGAATATATTTACCTAGACAATGTGCTACTGTGTAGAAATATCAGAGCTGGCTCTGAACAAACTGGCTCAGAAAGCAGAAGCATTGGTACTGTTTTCCATCTGGGCTAATTAGTCCAGCTAATAGAAAGGCTCAATCAGCCAGCACAGAGCCCTACGACTCTTCCCATGCCTTTGTTACTCAGCTTGCTCTCCAAAGGCCAGCTCTGATGCCTTGTGCCACAAAGACACACATTTACTGCTGCACAGCAAGTCTCTGTAAGGTAGAGGGTGACTATAAGCCCTTTTATTGGAGGGAATACAGCTGAGGTTTGGGTTCCTGCTGCAGAAGGATGGTACATTTTACATATGCTGGCATGCAAGGAAGTGCATGGAGAATCCCATGGGTAGAAACTGCAGGTGCCTGGTTCCTGTTCCCAGTGTCTCCTCTCTCTCAAGCTTCTAGACAACAGGTGATTGTATCATCACAAACAGAAGAAGCTGTGCCCCAGAACCATGAACCTAATCTTTGCCTCCTGCTCACTTTCAGAGAGGTGTGCTGAGCCTGCCAGGGAAAATGTCTCCCTGCAACATGGCACTGGGCAATCCCTTCCCTCAGGCTGACCTTGGCAAATCCTTCCTGAGATTTCCAAACTTGCAATACCACACAGACTGTCCCTGAAAGCTGGGAACTACTTCACTAGGACACTTGGAGTTCAGGTTAGGTCCCTCCCTGCGTTGCCACATGCCAGAGAACTTCCTCATTGCCATTAGCCCCGGGAGATGCTGCTACTTCTGATCTCCACAGCACCAGCTTTCAAAGTGGCCTGTGCAGTTCCTCTTGACTATATTCTCTTACCCTCTGGGAATTTCAGAAGGACATAAGGGAAACCAAAAACTTGCTTGGGGTGTTTCAATGTTAAGGATCACCTCATCTTTATAACAATAATTAAGATTAGGCAAATACCACCCTTGTCTTAAGAGAGATACAAAGAAATGGGAAGTAAAAATAGATACTTAGAACATTCAAGCCAGACAACAAAATAATGTTGATAAAATATTTCTGAAGAAACAGGAAAAAAAAACCAACTTAACCAATGACAAAAATCTCTTCCTGTATCCATTCAATTGCTTGTGCATATTCCTTGACCCCTATGGTTAGGAACTCTACTATCCTTGACATTTCACGTTGGAGGATACTTTCCTAGGAGAGAACCACAAATGGTGGGACCTGTTACAATTAGTCCCCTCCCCAGAAACTTATAGGAATTCCTTTCCCATGCAATTTATCCCTTCCAAACTTCTTCACTTCTAATCTATTTTGAAAGCTAGTTTGATATGCCTTCTACAAGCCTGCCAGCAGTGTTGCCCTGGAGGTGTGAGCGTGACTTTGGGAGAGAGGTGCCGACTCCTGCCAGCAGCTGTGATAGTGTGAAGTCAGATTTCCCCATCTGGTGGCAGGACATGCAGGGAAGGGAGTGGAATTGGGGATAAATCCGCCTCTTTCAACACAATCAAAGAATTCCCACTCATCCCTTGCCCAGCACCACATATCAGCACTTCCATAAATAATTGGATATGAGGAAGAACTTCTTAACCAAAAGGAAGCTGTGCCAGGGTAGGTTTAGATTAGATATTAGGAAGAATTTCTTTACTGAAAGAGTGGTGAGATATTGGAATAGGCTGCCCAGGGAGGTGGTGGAGTCACCATCCCTGAAAGTTTTTAAGAAGAGGATGGATGTGTTTCTTCAGGGGATGATTTAGGGATAAGAGTAGTGTAGGGCTACCGGTTGGACTAGATGATCTTGAGGGTCCTTTCCGACTGTAATGGTTCTGTGATTCTGTGATTATCAGGCATTGACACAGGTTGCCCTATGAGGTGGTGGAATTACCATCCCTGAAAGAGTTCAAAAGTACTGGGGGATATGGTTTAGTGGTGAGTGTGGGAGTGTTAGGTGGAGAGTTGGACTTGGAGGTCTTTTCCAACCATTATGTTTCTATGCTTCTAATTCTGTGCCTATGCTTGTCCAAGGTTTATGAATTACTTTCATGCACCGAAACTTAGGTTTTATATCTATGTGTGACTTAAGAAATGATACAAATATGCTAGTAGAATTAAAGTATATGCTAATGACTCACTTTTTTACTGAGACCAGACCAAAAGATAGTCTGCTGTTCTGCAATGATAATGTTTAGAGGAAACCAATCCCAAAAATCTGTCTTTGAGGGATTCTGCAAGAATCTTTGGTTTCACCCAGATGATAAGATCACAGATAAAGCACAATGAGATATTTCTATTAAAAAAAAAAATGGTTCAGCCCTTGGAGTTTTGGAAAGCTTTCTGTCTGTTGTAAATATCACAAAATAAGATGTGTTGAAGCTAGGACATTCCCTCTCCTACGAGCTGTAGTTGTAAATCTGTGTTTTCTAATAACACTGGAGGTAACATAGCTGTTATACCAAGAAAAGTGCATGTCCCCTGTGTGGCAGCATGCCTTGCAAGAAACCAAGAAACTTTTCTATCCCTGCTACTTTTCATATCCACAGTAGCTATCAGTAGAATGAGCTCTCATGGAAGAGAGCTGCTGCCCTGACCCATGTGTGCTATCTGGTGGCACCAGCAGCATCTTCAGACCTTTGAGCTGACACAGTCAGCTTGAAGCCTGTAGGAGCTGTAACCCACAAACCAAGATTCCTTGTAAAACAAAAGACAGAAAATCTGAGTAAAAGTGTGAGAAAAAGTGCTGAGAGAGAATAATTTAAAACTAAATATTGGTGACCAGGCATGACTAACTCACTTGATGACCAGGTATGAAATGTTCTATCATTTACAGGATGTAAGAGCCATAATTTGACTGCACAGGCTGGGTGTCCAAAGAGACTGGACTGGATGAACAGCAGACTTTCCTGAAGTGGTCAGAATTATGACCATGAAATGGGAGAAAGTTTGACAATAGACTGAGTAAATATCTAAAAGAATAAGACAGAACCACAGAACGGTTTAGGTGGGAAGGCACCTTTCAAGATCATCTTGTCCAACCCCCCTGTAGTCAGCAGGGACATCTTCAACAACAGTAGGTGCCTCACAGCCCCCAAAAGCCTCACCTGGAATGGTTCCATGGATGAGGCATCTACCACCTCTCTCAGCAACCTGGCCCAGTATCTCACCACCCTCACTGGGAAATACTTTCAGCAGAGTTGGGGAGGGGGAAAGAAAGGTGAAGGAACCTGGAGATGAACTGATCTTTGTTCTAGCTGTTTATGGCCAGGGCCTGAGCAGCTTTAGACACCAAATTACCCTCCTTTCTTAGCAAATGATTCCTTCAGGTTATGCTTCAAGAACACAGGCTGGGTAGTATTTTGTTCTGTGCTCTGCTGGCAGAGGCTTTGATGTTCAGTGTCAATCCAATGCTTTTCAGAAGCCACTGCTATCAAAAACCCCCTGTAAATAGAAAAAGCCCTCACAACAACTCACATAAACTATAAGAGTAGCAGGAAAGCCTAGCTAAGGACATACCTCAAAATTATTTACAGCAACTGAGATGACTGAGGTCAGTGGAGCTATTCCACATTTCCACCATCACAGCTGTGGTAGGAGGTCAGCCTTCAGTCTTTGGAAAGTTGAAACCCTATCGTGTTTCAAAGGGAAATCATCGAAACTCAAGGTCTAGGGTTTTGTATCATGATGTAGATAGAAAGGCCAAACACAACAAACATCAGAACATTTCTTGAGAGTCAGCAGAATCTAAATTATATTCTTCTCTTATTAATTCAACTTTATTTTAATCCTATTTCCTCCCAACTTATTTTTCACTAGACAAAAATGCTTATACTCAAAGACTCAGACCAGCATGTTTTAGTCTCAATTCTCTTTCAGTCCCAATTGAGGACAGTAACAATCCCTAATTATTTGGTGGCCCTGAACTGCTTCCCAGAAAACACACTTAAAAAGGTGAAGTCCTCTAATAGGATGTCTCCATAACCTATTGTCAGCCCAAACATCAGATATTTGGGTTGGACTAGATGATCTTTAAAGCTTCCTTCCAACCCAAACCATTCTATGATTATCTTAGCAGGACTTTTCCACTCCTCTCCACTTTCTCCTTGGAGCTGAAGGAAGCAGCTGTGGTTCTCTGCCATACCCATCTATATCTAGTACGATTGCATGCAGACAATACAGCAATATAAGCACACACAGACACACATGGAGACATAGGTAGAAGACCACACAAGCATAATCCCACAGCCATAAGATGGGATATGCAATGGGATATGCAATCCAATGCAATGGATATTCAAGGATAGTGGGAAATTGAGGCTCAGCAGGCTTTAGGGGAAGTGCAGGCAGTACCAGGCAGCTGCTCATCCCTGTGCCATGAAAGTCATGTCCACCTCCTCCTGCCAGGAACTGTACAGGACTTTGCACTTCAGGTAAGCACAAAAAAAACCTGTGCCAGAAAGATCCCTGTTGAGGGCTGCAGAGCAGCACAGCGTCATAGTGCAGGAGCAGGAACGTCTGCTGTGCATGGGGTGTCACATGGGGAGAGAAAGATGGGGGCAGAAGGGAGGAAGACTGTGACACTGCAGCTTTGCTGGACCTGGAAGGTGCCAGTCGTCCCTAGGCTGAACAGATCTCTGCTGGGAAACACAAGCCTCTGTTGAGCTTGTTACCATGAGAGGGCTTTCATTTGCTGGTAGGAATCAACAGAAACACAAAATGAAAGGTTCAATGTCAGTTAGAGGATTAAAATTAAAAAATTATTGAAGCTGCTTTGTAGGTCAGGTTTGGGTTTGGCTCAGTTCACTGTTAACAATACTGGTTCCACTTAGTGAAATTTCTTTCTGAAGCCCCAATAGCTTTAGAGGTGCCTGGGTGCCTAAACTGATCTTAGACTAAGCCCTTAGGGTTACACAGCATGAAGCCAAACAGAGCTTTATCTCACATCTTTACTTCCAAGTGAGGCATTTAGTACTTAGGGAAGGGACTTAAGCACATGGAAACAGAGGACTAAGCAAGGATGAATTTGGAGAGTACTGGCTACTTCACTCTCCATGTAAGGGTAGAAGTGTCCTCACTGGGAATGAATCCAGAGCAAAGAGTAGGTTATAATTTCACTCCTTAATTTACTGTGTACTATTTTTTGGGCATTAATAGTCCTTCTTGTTGCACAAAAATACATGCCATGCTATATCACATTTCTAACCAAGTGATTAAGTTAAAAGAAGCACTAGATCCTCTACTGGCATCTTGGATTAAGCACCAGCATCCTCTCTAAAACATATAAAATGTGGCTGTACTGTAGGTGGGCTTTACTAACATGTTCCATTAAAGAGTTATTATGAAAAAGGAAATGATCAACCCCTACAGCACTTTTCATTTCTTTCCCATATTGCTCTTCATTCTCAAAAGTGACTCGTTTGAACTATCTCCACAGCCCACACACATCCACCTCCTAAAAAAAAAAAAAAAAGAAAAAGAAAAGCAAGAGCACAGATTTGACCTGTTGGCCTCACTTCTGTTATTTGGAGTGACACTTCTTTATTTTTGGACTGTGGCTTTTAAATTTGAGGCTAAAAATAGCAGCCACCCCCAGAGTACCCTTTGCGTAGGGGGAATGTTTTGTACACAAAACTGTCTCCTCCTATCACTCACTCTGCCTACACCTCTCATCATCCAAGACAACTTTCTGTGAAGATCAGTGAGGCACATAAAGCAGAAGCTCAGCTCTTGGTGACTAGTGTTGATATGGGGAAGTCCAGTCAAGCATGCCAGCTTGTGACTACTTGTTTCACACTGCAAATAACAAGATGGTACTTTACAACAGTTAGCTCCTCTTCTGGAAATAGTTGTGTAAGTGAACACATTAGTCATTTCAATAATACTATCTAAATCTAAGGAGTTATACATATAGTTGAATGGGAACATCCTGACTAAACTATATACATTTTCCACCAGGTTCTCTAGCTGTAATCAGCATTAAGTACCTCTGAGGAAGACACAACAAACCATCAGATGGAAAATGAAAAAAAACCCTCTTCCCTGTAAGCAAGATTTCCATTGCTAGATACTTCTGAAGTATTTGTATCTCTCTGAAAAAAAACCTGTTACATCTAATATCATGTTATTTGTTTTCAGCATTGTGGGTTCTGGGCACTGGCTCCTGCTGCCCTCTTGGCTCCAGTGTAATCCTGATGCAGTTATGGGCATGTGAAACTAGGAACACATTGTTGTGATAATTTGGCATATCCATGCACAGCATCCCTGTGACTAATAATTATCATTGTCTGCTTTGTAACTCTCATTGCTTGTAGTCTGATACCACTCACTGGTAGGAGAAAAAAAGTTGTGGATTTTTTTCCATTATCTTAGGTTATATGTGAAATACAATTCAGGGGAAGTTCACAGCAAGATAACAAGGACTGGTTTTTTTGGGGGAAAGTTATGTTTCACCATCATTCTGTGAGTATTTATTCCCCCTTCATTCTCTTTCTTTAAAAACAAAATCAAGTAAACAAAAATCAATCAATCCCTGTCACTCTGATGTTCATCCTTTGCATTTTCTTTTTAACCTGCTCCTGTTTTCTGTAACATCCTGCATGTCATTCTTTGGATCTCAAGCTGTGTGAATTCCTGTGAATGTTATTTCTAGGTTGGAAAAATCAGAACTGGTTTCCAACACTGGTTTAAAATCTTTAGCCATGGCTCTTGTTGATGATGTGAGTTACCAGAAAGAATAAAACTGACACAATTCACTCTTGAGAAGAGTGATGCAAATTCACTAATTGTCTAATGAAGGCTCCCCTTATCAGGTCAAAAAAGGTCTTGTTTTGAAAAAGAGCATCTGAACTGTATATCAAAGCCCATGTGTGTAATGCACAAAAATAAACACTGCCCTTGCACATTAAACAGCATTTTTTCTGGCAGTGGAAATAGGACCCACACTGTTTCTAAAGCTGTTCCTTTTGAATTTTTCAGCTATAAGGGCTCTCAGCTGGAGTTTCACCAGCTGCCAGCCACTGTCATTACACACAGGCCATAATGGGAGCCTCCTGCTCTCTCTATATCCTGGATAATGGCTAAATCTGCTACACTTCCCTCTCCCTGAAGTTGCTGGCTCTATATCCTCACATCCCCCAATGTTCAGGGAGACCTCAGGTCCTCAGGAACAACCATGTATTGAGGGAAATACACAGATTTATCTAGCTGGGCCTTGAAGCAGTATCACTGAATGGAACTGCTCCTTCTGGACAAAAAAAGAATTGCTGTAATTGTACTGGCTCTGTATAATGAATGACTCTTAGCTTAAGCAGCAGTGTCAAAAGCTTTACTAAAATCTAGGTAGACAACATCCACAGCCTTTCCCTCATCCACTAAGCAGGTCACCTTGTCACAGAAGGAGGTCAGGTTAGTCAAGAACTTGCCTTTCATAAACCCATGCTGGCTGGGCCACACTGCCTGGTTGGCCTGTATATGCTGTTTGATGGCACTCAAGATGATCTGTTCCATAACCTTCCCTGGCACTGAGGTCAGACTGACAGGCCCGTAGTTCCCCAGGTCCTCTTTCCAGTCCTTCTAACTAGTCTGCTAACCTCAGTCAACTGGGGCCACCCTGGTTAGCCAGGACTGATGGTAAATGATGGAAAGTGGCTTTGTGAGCACTTCTGCTGGCTCCCTCAGTATTCTTGGGTGTATTCCAAGGCTTAGAAGGCTTGTGTGCCTCCCAGTGCTGTAGTAGGTCATGGACCACTTCCTTCCTTTTGGATTGTGAGGGCTTCATTCTGCTCCCCATCTCCATTGCCCAGCTCAGGGGGCTGGGCACTCAGAGAACAACTGGTCTTGCTATCAAAGACTGAGGCAAAGAAGGTATTCAGTACCTCAGCCTTATCCTCTTCCTTGGCTACTGTGTGTCCCCCACATCCAATAGAGGATGGAGATTCTCCTTAGTTCTTCTTTGCTTGTTACTGTATTTATAGAAACATTTTAAAATTGTCTTATACAGCAGTAGCCAGATTAAGTTCATGCTGAACTTTAGCCCTTCTAATTTTCTCCCTGCATAGCCTCACAAAATCTTTCTAGTCACAAGTCATGATCAAACCTTGCAACCCTTGCCAGATCCAGAACTAAATAGAACTCATTGATCTTCCTTACCTGTGCTCTTTTCCATCAGCTAAACCTTAAGCTCAGCTCCCTTCCAGCAGACCAAGCCACCTCCAGCGATTCCCAAACCTGGTTCAGGTTGTCAGTCTGGGTGGCACATTTAACTCCAGATGTTTTTGTCCCATTCTGAATTATAACCACCTTCGTGATCCAAAAACCAACTTAGGTTAGTCCTAAATTCAATCTTACTGGTTCCTGCCAGCCCCAGATCCCAATGTTAAGCAGGGTTGATAGAACAGACTTTGTATTGTGTCTGAAAGAGGCTGCTAAACTAGTTTAGGATTGGTGTTAAAATTAGTTTTGGGCAGCATAGACCAAGGACTCCAGTTTGTGGCTATCTCCAGCAGAAATGTGGCTGCCATCAACATGGGCCACATCACTCATTTCAGATCTGAGGCTGGAAAATGTCATCAGATTTCATTAGGCTGAGAGTCTACACCCACTGGAGCACCTCCTCTCCCAAAATCAGGCAACAAGTCCAGAAGAAGTCACGAATCTATATGTTCCTGGCCATGAACATAAAAGACCTCTTCTGTGGTACTTAGTAGACACTCTTAAATAAACAAACTCCACAGAAAGACAACCCAGGAATAAAATCTAAGTGACTGAATACTTCTTTTCTTTTTAATAATTACTAAGTTGTTCTTTAAATCACTTAGAAAAAGACAAAGTTTATGAAGACCAGCCCCAGAAGCTGAGAAACTTAATTAAATTCATTAAGTGCACATATGCAAGTGCATTACAACTCAGCCTTTAATTGCATGACAACATAGTGGGTTTGCTTCTGTTATTGAATGCATTGGGTGAATATTCCTCCTGAGTATGAGAAGAAATGTGCCAAGGCTGGGTCATCAATAATGGTGTAATTAGTAGAATCCCTACCTTAGATGCTGAACATAATTGCAGAATGTCTAGTGAATGGGGAAAATTATTCCAGAAAGAGAAATATAAACATCCCAATTAAAGAAAAGAGAGAAATTTAACATGCAAAACACTGTGCTCACTCATACTAAAAGAGTATTTTTAAATGTTCCAAATCATCAAACCAAAATGGTGGTCATCAGACACTTAATATCCCCACATTAGTGAGCCTTGCTATAAAGGTTGAAGATAATTACACTCCCTGGATTCACAAGAGTGTTATAATGAATTAAAATGAATTATCTTTAATCTAGATTAATTCAGATCTCATGAAGACAGAAGCACAAGAGTGCCTGCAAGGAAAAACATCAATACTGAGCTGGACAAATTAAAAAAGAAGACATAACTATTCTAGGAAACATGTAAAGAACTTAAAAACCCCATCTAGATGTCAAAGTTAGCAATCAATCATTCAAGCTCAACCAGAAAAAAAAAATCAAGAGTAAAAATAAAGCATTAAGACTGCATGCTTAAAATGAGAGGCTCATTTTTTCGTGCTGGATTTCGACCTGAAGGAGGACTCAATGGAAATAACAGAAGCTATTGTACATTTTTACACTGTAGTGACATCAGCATATATGCAGATGAAACACTTCATTGCCCAGCTTGGCCTGCCTCACTTAACTCTCTGGCCCAGGTCAATGCACTCATGAAATCATCAGCCCTCTTTGTGGTCACCACCCTCTCCAAAGTAATTTTCTTTGCAAAAAGATCAAACAGGCACCTCAGCAACTCACAACAAAATGCTTCATCAGTAACACCTGTGAGAACAACACCAGGAGCTTCTATGTCTGATTTAAATAAGATTTGACTTCTCTGCTTCATTGTGAGGACAAGAATGCAGTCATTGTCCCTGCTCTTGAAAGTGGTAGCTGTAAGGACTAGTTTATGTGTGCTGTATAATTCTGCTAAGCCTGAGAAAATTGCTTTGTAAAACTGAGTTCCTGAGTTGATTTGTTCACTTTCATTAAATAATAACAATAATAACAATGTGTTGGATATTAAACCAGGCTTTGAGGAAGGATAGGGTCTGCCAAGTACATCAATAAGCATGGACTGTAGTTGTGAGAAGTGCTGGGAGGGTTGGCTTCCAGCTGGGCCCAGAAACTAGAGCAGCTGGGAATGCATTCAGAATTTTTACTTTCTGTTTATTATAAAGCAAAACAAACTGAGAATTCCATAAGTATTAAATGTATCACTGAGTAAAAAAACCCCATTTTGTAAGTTTAGTTACTGTGGTGAAATATGTTCTAGATATAGACAGCTTCTTCATCCTTCCAGTCTGCTACTGTAAGGATGAGAGTTAGGTACAGTCCATGGAAAATTCTTCACTATAAATTACATACAGAATCATTAAGGTTGGAAGAGACCTCTAAGATCACCAAGTCCAACCATGCCACTAAACCATGTCACTAAGAACCACATCTATACATTTTTGGGCACCTCCAGGGATGGTGACTCCACCACTGTCCTGGGCAGCTTGTGCCAATGTCTCACAATTCTCACAGAGGCAGCTCCCTACCTTCTCACACACAAAATATTCTTGCAAGTCTGACATGTGAGAACATTCTCAGACAAAAAGCAATAGAAATGTAGCACAGGGAAAACTTTCTAAATTTTGTCCTCTGGAGTAGGTAGAGTTGCTTTAGTCCTTCATAATACACAGACATGAGAGACCTTACTCAGAAAGCTGGACATAACTTTCAGCATCAATCCCACCCTAATATGTTCAGGCATAGAGCATAAAGTGTAAGGTTCCTGAAGGCCATTTCCCAATGTACCAAATTGACTTTAAATTGAAAAATCAACAGGGATGACAACCAAATCCTGTAATTCATTAGTAGTAATAGTATTAGAATAGTGAGCCCCAAAGAACCTCATTTACAAGTCTAGGTGCCATTATTCTAGATGCTGTACAACCAGCAAGTCTAACATGAAAAATAGCAGCAGGA
Organism: Galbula dea; assembly: GCA_013399015.1. Lineage (NCBI taxonomy): Eukaryota > Metazoa > Chordata > Aves > Piciformes > Galbulidae > Galbula > Galbula dea. The sequence continues at coordinate 147,541 of VWZX01009114.1, read as the reverse complement.
TAAAGAGAGTAAATAGAAGAAAACAAATAGGTAATTGGTGCTAGTGTTATCATGCCAGAGTATTGACTGGTCTGCTCCTGGGGAGATGCAGCATAGGAAAGGAATGTTAATGACAAACCAGCAGGAAGATGATGATGATGTATCTTGGTAAGCAACTACAAGATGCAAAAAGGGTAGGCTAGACAAAAGCCACTGAGAAATCTAATGAGTAGGCAAAGGAGGCATCACAAGTCAGTTGAAAGCAAGAATCAGTTAGTCATTTTTCCCTGCCTTTAACTTACATGACTTCAGACAGACCACACTGGTCAGGATTTCCAGAAGCAGCTTCAGTGACTCACTTTTTTAGATGTCTAGTTAGAGACCCTTTAGAAGCACCTGACTTTCAGAAACCATGTATCTCACCTGCTTTGGAAAATTAGGTCTCTTTAGTTGGCTTGTGCTGGACACCAACAAACTCAGCTATTCACCCCAAAATCTCAAGCTACTTCTTATATTCGTGGCCTAGATAACTCTACAGTATTCTGTGGTGGATGAGAAGCTCAACATGAGCCACCAGTGTGTGCTTGTAGCTCAGAGGACCAACCACATCCTGAGCTGCATCAAGAGGATCATGGCAGGTTGAGGGATGTGATTCTCCCCTTCTATTTTGCTCTTGTGAGACCCCACCTGGAGTATTGCATCCAGTTCTGGAGCCCCTGTTACAAGAGGGATATGGGGGTGCTGGAGTGAGTCCAGAGAAGGGCCACGAGAATGATCAGAGGACTGGAGCACCTCTCCTACTAGGACAGACTGAAAGAGTTGGGATTGTTCAGTCTGCAGAGGAGAAGGCTCCAAGGAGACCTTATTGGGGCCTCCCAGTATCTGAAGGGGGCCTACAAGAAAGCTGGTGAGGGACTTTTTAGGGGGTCAGATAGTGACAGAACCAGGGGAAATGGGTGTAAGCTAGAGGAGGGTAGATTTAGATTGGACGTTAGGAGGAAGATCTTCACTATTAGGGTGGTGAGACACTGGAACAGGTTGCGCAGAGAGGTTGTGGAAGCCTCGTCCCTGGAAGTTTTTAAGACCAGGCTGGGTGGGGCTCTGGGCAACCTAATCTAGTGGGAGGTGTCCCTGCCAGGCAGGGGGGTTGGAACTAGAAGACCTTTAAGGTCAAATCTGTTTATCCCATAAAGTCAATCATATTATTTCCCAGGGAATCAGAGAAAAATAAAATTGCAATTCTCTGGTCACAGTAGGAGACCAATATAGATGAAAGGAGACTCAGGTTTTATAGATCTCTTTATGCTAGGAAGCCAGTGCCACACGAACATCAAAGAAACTCTTTTCTATGCTATTTCTCCATCCTGCTTTTAAACTAAATGCTAAAGAAGATTGCTGCACATTAGTTATGTTTCTCATATGAGTAATAATGGACTAATCATGCAAATTGACAACACTACCAAAGCAATCACAGCTAAATTATAAGCAATGTCTGTTTTATTAATGACACTGACTCAGAATATTTCCACTGTGTCTTCTGTTGTGAAAGCACCTTGAAGTCCAGCAACTGAGCATCCTGAAATCCGTCCACAGACCTCAAAGGTACCTCTGCTGCCATGTCCACATGATGAGAGACCAAGTCCCCAACCCATCACAGAGACCTTCAGCTCAAGAAGGATCAACCATCACGATTAACCAAATGAATGACAGCTAGCAGAGCATCTCCCATCACATTGCAGATCATAGGATTGTCAGAGTTGGAAGGGACCTCAAAGATCATCTAGTTCCAACCCCCCTGCCTGGCAGGGATCTCAATACACACAAGAGACTACTGCTGTCCCACAGGTTTCCTGTGATGTGACTCAGTCTCTTGCACTACAAGAACAAGCAACTCTTGAGGCTGGAAGAATTGTTTCACTTTGTTGAACTCCACACAGTATTTTGCTACCACATTTTCCAGGATTTGTAAACCACACATTTTCATTTCAACAAACACTTGCACTTCTTAAATTCTATTATTTTTACAAGTATTGGGGAATGCATTTCCACAACAAGCAATGCTTATAGAAAAATATTGGTACAAAGGGGCAAGAAGAATGAAACATAGTTAACTGTACTCCATAGACTTGTTGCTCTTCCATCTCAGCTTGCAACTGGGAAGATATTTACTTGAGTTAACTTACAGAGAGAGAGGAGCTGATGCACCAAATAGCTGATTGACTCACTCATAGCCACAGTGAATCAGTAAAAAGTCAGCCTTCTACCATACATAAGCAACATTAAGGCTTCACCCTACCGTTAAAGAAATCAACATTAAAAGTCACATTGACTTCAAAGTGTCAAGGAGGAGACTTTTACATTAGGGTGTTTAGCAATGTCTCATGAGACACCCGAGCAAGAGCTCAGCTACTGAAAGACAACTCTGCTGTAGTCATTACTAACATACTCTCCTTATAATGTAATTGTACTCAAGTCTACAGCTGTTGGCATTTTGGCTGTGGAGCTATGTGTCGTGGAACACACTAGGAGGTCCAAAAGGTCCTGGTATTTTGCAGAGGGAGCTATAAAAAGCCAAAGCAATGAAATAAATGTATGTACTATTTTTTTTTCATGTAGCAGCACATTAAAAATAAAAAAGGATTGGAAGGTTTGGAAAGAATGCTTTTGCCTCTTTCTGCTGCTGGTGTAACATAGTGCATGTATCTGTGTTCAGCTTTTACTTGCATCCCCGCGGCTGAATGGACTTGATCGTTACTTACAGGATGAGACATCTGTACTGGTTATTCAGTCTAGATGCAAGGTCTGAAATAATTCATTAAAATATAGATGAGATAAAGGAAAACATCAGCAATTGCATCACCGTCTCTAGGAACAACTCTCAGTGCTATGAACCCAGGATTTACCACTCCAATCAGGTTAGGAAGCATTTCGAATGAAATAAAGATTAGGGTAGCTCTCTTATCTATTCTGCTATCAAACCAGCAGCTATCGGTAACAATTTCCGTGAACGGGATTAACCCACAGTGAAAAAACAACACCCACAGACCTGAAAGGCGTTTCACGGGGCAGTTGCACCACCTGCAGACAGCACTTGGAGTAGCGGCCGAGCAGGGACAGAGTAGGGGTGGGTGTAGCAGCTCCTGCTCTGGCTGTGCTGGGAGTTCAATGCGGGCAACATTGGAAGCTGGGCTCGGTTAGGGCTCTTTATCCACTCCTGGTCTTAGATTATCCTCCTGTCTTCATCTTAGCCATGCCAGACACTCCTCAACCCCCACCCCTAATTCCATACCTTCCTGAATAATTCTTCCTCTTCTCATTCAGTTGCTTCCCAGCCCTTCACACCTGGTCCTCCCTCTTCTCCATTCTATTTATCCAGATAAACTATTTCCTTCCCAACTGCATTCTGCACTGTCCCACTAAGCAGCTGAAGGACCACAGGGTACAAGAATACTAGTCTCCCTGTGCTTTCTTGTACTTTGTAGGGTACCTCTCAAGGTCCCAAAAGGCTGAGGGCACTCCCCTCAGAGAAGCTGCCATTTATCAGGTTGCCCAATTAAAAAAATCAGTATTGTCTGCTGAACCAATAAATAACAATTGGTAATTGATTAAGAGCTGTAGCCTGGTGACTGATAATTAGATTTAGATGAAGTACTGTTGACTCACCAGCTGGGCATTTCCACACTCAGGATAAAGCCTTTCTGGGTACATCATGAAAAATCAATGTTTTTTGCTCCTGGAGTGTGAGAGGAGGTCAAGCTCTGCTTTATGCAACCAGCTCCCATTTTCCCAAGTCATCTTTGCTTATGGCTTTTCTTGACTGCTTTCAAGGAGTGCCCATGCTAGTCTTTATTTCTTCTTGCAAAGGTGTTTATCACAGGGCTTACTAGGGTCAGGCGTATACATTGGGTACAAGTGTCTCAGAGGAAAGAGCTAAGTGAAGCTGAGTGAGGTTTTTCTCCTTTATTGAGGAGACCAATCTTTGGCCTTTTTCATGTAGGGAATAAAACTGTTACCAAATGGATGGGTTAGCTTCCCTACAGACCCCAGCTGTTGTCCTATTTGCTGTTGTCCTGGCCAGAGTGGGGATGGCCTCAGCTGTGATCTTCATCCTCCAGCCCATAGATGTTCGTTCTTTCTTTCGTTTGGGAATTGCTGAGCAATGAATGACTCTTCTTGGTTGTCAAGTGCTTCCAACAAGCATCCACACTGTTAAATTAAAATAAGACCTTATATTTAAAAGCTCTGGAAGGAAAAAGAAAGATGTGGTCGGACCACTTCCACCATGCCAGTAACATTAAAATACAGAGGGAGATGAAACAGTCACCAGCATCAGGACCTGTTGCCTCAGAAATCATTACCAGTTAGCAGAACAAAAGAATTCCTTGGAAACAACAACTTTAGAAGCCAGAAGGAAGTTGTGCAAGTGTCAGTGCTGAAGGCAGCAGTTTTCATAACACAGCAACAGGCCAGAGATGTGGCCTGAGTAATAACATCTCATCAAGATGTGCCTGAACCCCCTGTTATTCTACCCCCTGGTAGCCAGTCAAGCCCTCTGGGCTGCAGACAGCCAAACTGCATCATCACTAGGAATGCTAGCACAGGGTAGTTTTCTTTTTATGGTGCTTAAACTCCTTAAATAGGATGAACAACCCTGCAAGAGGGTAATTATTATCTTCCTTACTTGACAAACCAGGAAAATGAGGTACGCAAACTTTAACTGACACATAAAATACTCCAGGTTGTAATTAAAAGATCAGGGCTCAAGCTGCTGAATTACCTTATGTTTATGCATTATGTAAACCCAATTATTGTAAACGAAAGTTCAAAACTGGTCTTGAATTTTCCTTTTGGTTCTGTCACTGGTCTATTTAACACAATGCAAAAGGCATATGTAAATCAAGCCACACCTGCTTCACACTTCCAACTGCAGCCTTTAATCAGCTGATGACTATGAAGCTTTCTGAGTTGCTGTGATGAAAAATCTTCATCAGCAACTATTGCTGCCATTATATAGACTTTTCTATTTATACAGAAGTATGAACGTCAAAAATTGGGAAGTTTGCTCAGGAGTGACAAAGCAGAAGGAAATGGCCAAGGGACTTTACAGAGTTTCTCACTCTCTCAAGATATGGTAACTGTGAGAGATGTATTTCTGATTTTGCCTGGAAACAAAGCACATCCTGCTCCCTACATCTATTACTCTACAAGGTTGGAAGCAACATCATTGAACATTCTGTTCTGTAAGCAGCAAGAGTCTTGGTTACTACATGCAGTGCAAAAGACTCCTGCTGCCAGTTACACCTCAGATCACATGATAATGTGGAATTTCTGTTCTCTTTTCTTCCATATAAAATATATCATATGTGGACTACTCTAATATATTCCTATCTCCTGTGAGACCATGACAAATACCTCCTCTTGTAATTTGTTTTCCTATCTTTATTAGAATGAAATGAATTTTGAGCCAATGTATTCAGGAGAGCTGTGAGATAAATTGCTGGTAGATGGTTATAGTTCTGAATGCATGATCCAAAGGTCAGCAGTTTCTTGACAGACAGACTGTAGAAGTTCTGTACCAGTCCTTCCTTTGGTCTCCCACGCCATTAGTCAGGCTGACAGTCTATCAGCACCTGTAAGTGCTATCTTTTGTTGCAGTGAAAAGTGTACAGCCCTTACTTAGAATCACAGAATCACTCAGGCTGGAAAAGATCTTTAAGATCATTGAGTCCATGGTGCAGAGCCCCACCACATTCATGCATCCTGTGACTTGAGAGCATTTACAGAAATTCCAGACTCCATGACCTTAGATTACTGTCAGACTGGGTAGGATTCCTGAAAGAAAAAGCACACTTTAGGCAGACCCAGGAAGAGCTGTGCATCATCAGAGGCAAGGTACAACTTGCTGGGATGTGTGACTGGAACAAGCACAGCTTGTGGGGTTTTTTTGCAGATCTGACATGCAGAGTCTCCTTAGCAGATGCTGAGGTGAGCCCCAGGATTTTACAGCATTAGCAAATGATTGCTGTAGCAGTAAGCATTGGCTCACATATGCTTGTGAACTTTTGAACTTGGGCACTATGGTATTGTGGTATATCCACAGTCAAAGACACACAGCATGACATACAAGGAACTGTACACTTGGGGTGAGTATTTCCCACACATCAATCACCAAGACAAAGGTAAGGGGCCAGCGTGAACACTATCACTACATGGTTTGTGCTGATGACTCTTACGTCCACAGACAGTCAGGGTGGGAAGCTCTGTACTGATGACTCATGAGGAACTGAGAATTTTTTGTTGTGAGTTGGCTTAATGAAAACGTAAAAGTAAATATTCTGATGACAGAGAGAGGCAACAAAGTGATTCTTGATCTCAGCTCTTCCACTGTGATCAGCAACTCAAAGAGGAATTCAAATTTCTACAGACAGGGAATTCTTCTTTGCAGAATAAAACATGTAACATCTTTTTGCTAGGTTTTCTGCCCTCTAGGTAATGTGCAATGAAAATATAAGAACTTCCAGTACTTGTGGACAGATGGAGAGTTCCTACCAAAAAGGCCTCTAAATGCAGTTGTATTTCCCCTTGTTCTAGGACAAAAGACATGAGCAGCTTTTGGGTGGCACACATAGGGGTGAGACAGAAACTCCTGGTGCTGCATGCCCTACTGTTACCAAAATTTGACTCTGCCTCATTTCAGAGGTCATCAGCATCATTCATCAGGATAGTATCATAGCAAGTCATCATTCCTCAGCAACAACCAAACAGAGTTAGAAGTAATTGAGTAACTTACCCTGAGGGCTCCACCACCAAGAAGCATCATCTCTGTCTATGCAGGAGCAGGGATTGAGCTCCTTTCTCAGATAGAACACGTGGTGCAGCCATCTACCATCTACCTGGGGAGCATGACTGTCCATTGTTACATGTGACTTCAGGCCAGAATCACAGAATCATTAAGGTTGGAAAAAACCCCTCCAAGATCATCAAATCCAACTGTCAACCCAACACCACCATGCCACTAAACCATGTCATCAAGTGCCATGTCTACACATTTTTTGAACCCCTCCAGGGATGGTGACTTTGCCACCTCCCTGGGCAGTCTGTGCCAATGCTTAACCACTCTTTCAGGAAGACAATTTCCTAATATCCAACCTGAACCTCCCCTGGTGCAACTTGAGGCCATTTCCAATTGTCTTATCACTAGCCACCCGGGACATGAGGCCAACCACAGACTCACTACAACCTCCTTTCAGGTAGTTGCAGAGAGCAAGGTCTCCCCTAAGCCTCCTCTTCTCCAGACTAAACCACCCCGATTCCCTGAGTCACTCCTCAGAAGACTTATACTCTAGACCCTTCACCAGCTTCATTGCTCCTCTTTGAACATGTTCCAACACCTCAATGTCTTTCTTGTAGTGAGAGGCCCAAAACTGAACCCAGGATTAAAACCTAGGGATGCCACAGGAAAATCCAGTAAAAATGAGACTACTCCTTTATCCTACAAAATAAAACTTGCAAATAAGGAATTACAAGGGCAAAAATGATCTCACTGCAGAGAAGCTGCAATGAGTTATGGACTGTGGCTGGAGAGTGCTCACACCCGACATTCATGGTACCAGGCAGGTGAAGTATAGGCACTGGCTGCACACATGCTATGGTCAGAGCTGAATCCTCCAGCCTGAGTGACTGCACATGTATAGCCTTGCTCTGGATTTGCATTCTGAGAAGAGAATGTGGCATACTGACAGAAACTGATAGAAACTCCTCTGTGGTAGTTAGTGCAGCCTAAACAGAGCAACGATTTCAACTTTGTCTAAATTAGGACCTGTGGTTCACACTGACACAGAAATCAGCCCCAGAGATGGCATAGCATGAGTGGTACAAAAGTGCCACCTAAACCAGTGGTAAAGGTGCTAAAAGTTATTTCAGAAATTCAAATAACTGTATCAGCAAAAGCCTTTTTGCCTCACAGAATGGTTAAGGTGGGAAGGGACCACCAGAGGTCATCTAGTCCAACCTCCCTGCTCTAGCAGGGTCCCCTAGAGCACAGCACACAGGATTGTGTCCAGTTTGTGAATACCTCTAGGGAAGGAGACTCCACAACCTCTGTGGGCAACCTAGGTCCATGCTCAGTCACCCTCACAGCAAAGAAGTTCTTCCTCAAGATTAGGTGGAACTTCCTCCATTCCACTTTGTGCCTGTTGCCTCACATCCTATTGCTTGGCACTATGGAGAAGAGCCTGGTTCCATCCTCTTGACACCCTCCCTTCAGATCCTTCTGTCCATTGAGAAGGTCCTCTCTTAGCCTCCTCTTCTCCAGGCTAACCAAGCCCAGCTCCCTCAGCCTTTCCTCAGAAGGGAGATACTCCAGCTGCTCGTTGTCCCTGTAGCTCTCTATTGGACTTGCTTCAGGAGCTCCATGTCTCTCTTGGCCTGAGGAATCCAAAACTGAACCCTGTTCTCCAGCTGGGGCCTCCCCAGGGCTGAGGAGAGGACAGGATCACCTCCCTCCACCTGCTAGCAATGCTCTTGCCAGTGCAGCCCAGGTGACCATTGGCCTCCTTGGCCACAAGGGCACATTGCTGGCTCACAGATAATGTTTTGTCCACCAGGACCCCCAAGGTCCTTCTCTGCAGAGCTACTTTCCAGCAGGTCAGCCCCCAGCCTGTACAGGTCCATGAAGTTATTCCTTCCCAGGTGCAAGACCCTGCCCTTGCCTTTGTTGAATTTCAGAAGGCTCCTCTCTGCCCATGTCTCCAGCCTATCATGATCAATTGCTTGCATCTGAACTGTTATCAGTGGCTGGTACAGCTGTTTGCAAAGCATTCCTGATGGAGGTCAAGGGATAAGAGGGATTTCAAACACAGCTGATCTCAGCTATCTCCCCTGGACCAGCCACCACAAAAGAACCCATCCTTTCCATTGAAGACATTACTGTTTTGTTAGTCATTTCAGCAAGAGTATTACAAATATTTAGACATTACAGTGCTAGCAATCATCCAAGCCAAAAAAAAAGATAATCCCTCTTAACAGCTAGCAAATTTATGGCATTAATATAAAAGCTTATTACAAAAGCTAAACACAAAAGAAACAGAGAAATTGAGTGGTACATGTTTGCTACGTGATTTTTACTTTCATATGCTTTGTTGCCACCCCGCGAGAGGGGCCCCAGGGCATCCTGCTGCTCTCTGCCTCCTGCTGCTGGCTTGTCACTAGAGGGCAATGAAGGCTTCAAGCACCACAGCAGAGAGGTTCCCTGCAACGCTTTGGCTTGGGGAGAACTTTTTTTCTAATGTAGCATGAGTCATCCAGAATGGTCAGAGATGGGTAGCGCCTTCAAACGACATGCTAGGGGGAAGCAGTGCTTTGGCCACAGGAAGCTGTGGGAACACAGCTGTCTCCTCCTTCTCTAACTACTGTTTTTGGACAGAAAAAAACTAAGCAAACCCTGTTCAGTTTGGCTTACAGTCCTCAGATGCAAGTCCCTAGCGCTTCTCAGCATCTCTTGCAGTGCTTATACAAAGCAGTGTGAATATGCTGGCTGGGACATAGAACCATAGAACCATTATGGTTGGAAAAAACCTCTGAGATCATGGAGTCCAACCATCCAACAGATTAGAACTTCTGAAGTTTTTTTCTAGATTTATTCAGCAGCTGTGATATACTATGGAGAAAAGTTTCCCAGTTGTGACCATTCTGGATTCCAGCAGGGGAGCCTCTTATCCCCACTGTCTGGTTCATTTTTACCTACTGCAATCCAGTGTCCTGCATCTGCATCCACAAACTTCTGCAAGTGTTCTACTGAAGCTTTGTCAACATTACTGAGAATGGGAAAAACTCCTGAGTCCCTTCTGTAGACTCCCAAGTTCCCTCAGAGTTACTGTATTCTCTCTCCAAAACTTCTCTTTGAATCTAAGCTATGAAATTTACAACTAAACCTGTGTAAATGTGTACAGAAATGTTTTGGGGGAGACAGACATTTCTGGATCCTAAGAGTGGAAGGCTGGAAAATCCAGTATGGCTACATTTTGTTTTCTTGGCAAGAAATCTCCCACAGGTAAAAAGACCTTTGCTCCTTCGATGGGGAGGAGCAGAGGAGCAGCTGTGCTTTGGAAGGTCTGGGTAAATGGCATGGGTAAGACATGGCTTTCTTTAGAACCACCATGCATGGACACAATGCAGCCACTACCTTCTGACTTGCTAATGGCTGAGGGGTGGGGTGGCAGGAGGGCCTGTGAGGTTGGAGATGCATCCCAAATCAAAACACTCTGGCAGCTGCAGGCACCTCAGGTGGATGGAGCCCAGAGCTGTGTCTTAGCCTACAGCACCCGAAACAAAAGGCTGAAGGTGCACCTCTTGCTTTCTCTCCCCTTGCCCTGCCCTTCTGTGGGGAGACCTCTGCAGATCTTCCTTTCCTCACTCCTAGGGAATCTTGGTCCCATGGGACTCTGTCCTGCCTCTGTGGCTGTCCCCATGGGACAGGGCTGTGCCCACACCAGCCTCTGCCCACAGACTGGGGTCAGCAGGCACTCAAGCTGTTCCTCCTCAATTTCTGCAGCTCCTGGGAGGTGAAGGAGTTGTGGGTTGGTAACCCCTGCCTGGCACTGCAGGCTGGGGAAGCCATACTCCCATCACAGGAGGATGCTCCAGGCATAGCTGTGTGATGCCATGGCTGCTGAGCTGGGGCTGTGTGTGTGTTTATATATATATATATATATATGTATATTTACCCCTATATGATTAGGTATATGTTTATATCTTGACTTCTAGTTCATAAACTTGGCATTTTTCCCAAGTAACCTTTGGCACAGGTGTGGGAGGAGAATGGAGAACTTGCTATCCAAAACACAGTTACTCTAGGGCACTCTGCAGATACCAATGGGAAGTTTAAGTAGAAAAAAACTAGAAAACATTTTCCTGTAAAAGTAGATTCAATGCTCAGTGGCAATGGTTTAGCCTCTTCCAATTTAAAAATCCACCTCTGCTTTCATTTGCCCTCTGCTTTCATAGCCAGGTGATGTGATCCTCCTGGTAACATTAAATTGTGAGTTTAATACAAGGAAAGCCTCATCAGCCCGAGTAGGGTGTTCAGCCACCAACAAGCAAAAGGAGGATCAATCTCTCAGTAGTTTAGTCTTTTGCTATCCACTTGAGGTTTCATTAGGTTATTTTTACAGCAGTTTCTGCCTTTCACTTACTGAGTAACAGTAATAAGGTGGTATTTGACTAGGAAGATGTTGCACACTTTGAATCACTTTGAACCATAGAGGAACCACTGTGTATGTAAAGGTGATGAGAGAAATGACTTTTGAGCAGAAGGTACAGAATAGCTGTGTTCCTGCTAGGGATGCTCTTCTCATCAAAACCAGGAGCCAGAAAACGGAATCTCAACACCTGACAACCTGGACAAAACCCAGAACTTCTCCAGATATCAGGAAAGAAATAGGTGATAAAATGTCTCCAGTTTTCTAACACCAGAGAACAGAAAAATGCTGCAAGAAGGCAGTGGAAAAATCAAAATTTCCACTGTTTCCCTCTGCTATCACCCATTTCCACACCACCAGACAAGGACAAGAAAAATGATTAAAATGTAGAAAAGATCTGACTTATCTCTGCAGTGACAATCTATTTTTAAAGGACATTTTGTTTAAAATCTGAGAGATGCCTTCAGAACTGAAGATGGCCATCAGCTGGCAATGTTAATCCACTGAACAGTGCTCAGGATTTTATTGAAACTGAAACAGCTGCTGAGATCTTTTCTTAACAGCATCACTTCTCAGCTCCTTCCATAATCTGTTTGACTTCTCAGCAGTCAGGTGGACATTTCTTCTCATTCTTTTTTAAATAAATCAATATTAGATCTGACTATACATCATCAGGTTTGGTACTATCATCATAAAAGAAAGGAAGTGGCTGAGAACTAAAAATGAGAGTTCAGGACAGAAACAGAAAGCTGAGCAATTGTGGGAAAGGACATCAGATTGAGGCTGCAGGTATAACCTCAGATGAATGATAAATGTCCTCTCAGTGGCCTTCCAATGGTAAGTTTAAGTTAGCTGGTTCTGAAGCAGAGGAAAAAGCAAATAAAGCAAAATGCAAAATACTGAAACTTGAGGAAGAACTTCTTTGCTGTGAAGGTGACTGAGCACTGGACCAGGTTGCCCAGAGAGGTCGTGGAGTCTTCTTCCCTGGAGAGATTCCAAAACCATCTGGACCCAATCCTCAGAAATATGCTCTGGAGAACTCTGCTAGAGCAGGGGGGTTGGACTAGATGACCTCTGGTGGTCCCTTCCTACCTTAACCACTCTGTGATTTTGTGGTTAGGCTTATTTGAAATGACATGAGAAGAAATCTGTGAGGAAGAACTGAATCTCTGCTATAGAATTTGCCTCCTTCTCTAGAACAAAAGATGGAGTTTTCTCCCACACTGGCTACAGTAAATAGCGTTACTAAAAACACAGAAGCTTTTACTGGTAGCACAGAAGGAAACCAACCAGGAGGCAGCGTGTAAAATGCAACATACATTATGGGAAAATGATGACACATGAAACCTGTGAGAGAGCAGACTCTCCTCTTGATGTGAAAGTGTTCATTGGCTTTGCACTTTTATTTCAGCTCTACCTTCTTTCTAGAGAAAAACAAGCAGAAATAGTATGGGAAAATAAGTGATGCTGTTGGAGCTTGCTTGTGACACAGAACTGTGAGTCTGAACCATGTAAGGAATAGGGGTTAGAACATGATACATTGTGTCTCATTATCTTCTCATCATCCTCCATCCCCACCCCAATTTACATGTAGCTTAAATATCTCTATTTGGGCTCTTTTATGTTTTAATAGACCTCTTTTTCTCTGCTTATATTTTTTCCAATGATCCCTTAATTCCTCTTCATCCAAGGCTTCCTATTACCAAAAGGGGAATAAGAATCCTTGCTCACCTTTGTAAAGTGTTGGCAAAGCAGATGAAGAGTGCCAGGTAACATGATTACTTCTGAGTAACAGCAACTTGCAGTGTAATTCTACTGAGCCAGATCAGCATTCTGTTAGTTTTTATTAGATGTAAATCAGTAATTGGAGGAAATATTCATGTTTAAAAGATGTTAAATGAAATCTGCAGCAGTTTCCTGCTAACTGCAGCAGTTACGATGGATCTTTTGCTTTATTCAACATTTTAGAAAGGGCTTTACTGAATACATTTATTAATTAGGCTATAGGGATTTCTCTTCTTTTTTTTATATTGAATTAGAACATTCTTGAGAGAGTTTGTCTTTCACAAAGAGGAGGCAAGGCAGTTTATTAGCCTGGGGTGACAAACTGACTGTCTGCACTTCCTTTTGCTTTACTGAAAACCCAACATGTCACAGTCCCCTGTTTGGATCACAGAAAGTACAAAAGTGAGATGGAGAAAAGGAACAATTGGTAATGGGGAAACATTTACAAATCTTACTGTAAAACACGATTTGGACCTCTCTGTATTACAGCACTCACACAGCTGTATTAAGATGTAATAAAGATGGAAATAACTTATGTTTTGAGAAGGATGACAGTTCAATACAAGTCTACAGATTACCAGAATGTGCTGGTTTCATTTCTTGAAGCCCACTGAGAACTTTTCTACACTAAAACCCACTACAGAAATGCTCCTGTAAATAATAAAATCCATTGACTGAAAGTAAATAAACCCCACAGGCTTCCTTTCTTGTCACTAATGTACTCTGAAGATTTTTCACTGGCCTTTTTTTCCTGCTAACCCCTACAGCTATCTTCCTATCCTTTTTTGTTTGGGTTTGGTTGGTTGGTTCATTGGGGTTTGTGTTTGTTTTGTTCCTTGTTTGTGGTATTTTTTTTAAATGGACAAAGATAACCTGAAAGTGATCTTGGAACTGATCACAATGTGATCTTTTGATTGTGGCTCCCAGCCACATGGAGTTAGAAACTTGACCTATGGTGCCTGAGTAACATGTAAAGAGGCTCTGGAGCTCCAGCCAGCTAGTGAACCATCTTTGTACTACTGGAGTAAAAATTGATAAGAACTTATTAGTGGAGCAATTTTGGTTTCTGTTTCTTTTCAGTGCAGTGACTCACAGGATTTCTGCAGTGAATGAGTGCAATCCATAATCTTTTGGTATGAAAACTCTTTCAAACAAAACTAGACAGTTATTAGCAGCTTGAAATCTATTGCCTTAGGTCAAGTTGTGATACACACAAAATAAACCTGACAGCTCAAGCTCAATAACTAACTATGTGTGGCTCCAGATTAATTCAATTCATTAGAACTCTCAACAGAATAAGGGACTCAGCTGAAGGTGCAGATTGATGCACTATATCATCTAGATTTCTCCAGTATGTTGTATCAGTTCTATACTGTATTTGCAAAGACTATAGAGTGTGTTTACACCTGCACACAAGTGCCAACTAACATCATCTAACCAGCTCCCAAGATTGTAATATAACTTGTATTTCTAGACAACATATTATAACACCATGTAAACAGAGTTTTCACTCTGGAATGTTTATATGAAAAGGTGCTTTTCTTTCAAAAGCTTTGTAATTAACTTCCAGGGAAAATCTAGATTTACATGGGAAAGAGACAGTGAGGCAATGAGATCTTCTGTACGTGCACTGACCCCACTGGGCACGTTAGCACCCATGAAAGACATCAGAGATGGACAGATCAAAGGGGACACAACTAACGACCTGTTCTCACCAAGATCCTGAGTTACAGAAACACAGGACTGGCATCATCCTGGCAAACAGCACAGGAATCCAAAATGGCTGGACCTCAATGCCCTAAGAAATAACTGACCCCATAAAAAGGAGTATGAAAAAACAAATGTTGAAAACAAACTGTATGTTATCTCCCCTCCTCCTTTTTTTTTTTTTTTTTTACCTTGCTTTCTGTTTGCTGTGGGTTATGGGAAAGAAACACTAGGTGTTCCAACTTTACCACCAAGTGGTATTTCTCTGCAATTGTCAGCTGCATCTGAGTAAGCAGAGCTATTTTTAACCCAGGAGTCACCTCATGCAGTAAAGCAACCACATAACTGCAGAGTCACGCTCAGCACAGGGAATCATTTCTCTTGGGCTGCAGTGTCATAGGAACGGGAAAGGCATACAAACAGTACCCTATGAATTTTCAAGAGCCTATGACTAAGTCCTGGTTTCAGACTCTGGCCTTACCCATACCAAAATGTTCTCTGAAATTTTCCTCGAGTTGCACTAAGATGGTTAAGTCCAGGTTCAGTCTGATTTCTTTCAGTGGTGAGAGAATTTCACAAAGCCATGGGTACAGCTGTGACAGCCACTTTCCTGGCTGACACATCATGAGTTGAACTGGGGACTTCGAGAACAAGAAATGTGACAGTCCTCAGCACTGAACCCTGAGAGCTCAAACTGCTGTGTTACAACTTCTGCTTTTTCTTGACTTAAAGCACATAGACTCAAATACTGGCTGTGCTTTGTTACACAAACACAGCTAATACCAATGTTCAGAACAATGCAAAAGGAAAGAAATCAAACACCATGTCCTACTGCCATATCATAGAATCATAGAATGGTTGGATTTAGAAGGGACCTCTAGAGATCAGCTAGTCCAACCCCCTGCAGTGAGCTGGGACATCTTCAACTAGAGCAGGTTGCTCAGAGCCATGTCCAACCTGACCTGGAATGGTTCCAAGGACAGGACATCCACCACCTCTCTGGGCAACAGATGGTAGTGCCTCACCACCTGCATTGTGAAAAATTTCTTCTTTATATCCAGTCTAAATCTCCCCTCCTTTAGTGTGAAGCCATTACCCCTTCTCCTATCACAACAAGCCTATCACACCTCATTTCCCAGTGTCTGGGAAGCAATGCACCTGGTTCATTAAACAGCCTGACTGTTGTATGTAAAGCAGCATGACACAAGAAGAGCTACTCAGTGAAACATGAACATGACTCATAGACTAATACGACAGCTGAGTGCATCCGTGTAGACATGTTCTTTACACAGGTGTGTTAAACATGCCTGGCATGTTTTATGGAAGGATATGCACACAGCAGGAAGCCACTGCAGATATTTGGACCTCTCCACATAAGTTTACTGATGTTTGACATCAGATTTTAGAATTTTCAATGGAAACCCCAGAATAGTGAGAGTGGTAAACGCTGCTGATCCTCTCAGTATACACAGGCTAACCATTTTCAAGTGTATGGCAGATTTGCAGTTTTCACTTCTTCAAATAAAAGATGTTAAACAAAAAGCAACAGCAGCCACATAGCAAATAAAACAATCCAAGCTTTCATTTGGGGAAAATAAAATGGAGCAAATGCCATAAGGTCACTACTGCTACTCTGTGCATTTAGCAGCAGCTCTGGCACAATGCTAAGCAAGCTTCTGATAAAATTTTGTGGATTTATGCCATTATGAAGTCGGTTTGCTCCCGCACCCTGATCTCCCATTTATGTAGTCTAAGTGCCACATCTGCAGTTGAACACCTCCAGGAATGGTAACTCCACCACTTCCCTAGGCAGTCTGTTCCAATGCCTAAGAACTCTTCCTGTGAAGAATTTTTTTCCTAACATCTCATCTAAACCTCCCCTGGTGCAACTTGAGGCCATTTCCTCTTGTCCTATTGCCGGTAACCCGCGAAAAGAGACCGACCCTCGTCGTGCTAAAACCTCCTTTCATGGAGCTGTAGAGAGTGAGAAGGTCTCCCCTGAGCCTCCTCTTCCTCAGATTAAACAAGCCCAGTTCCCTCAGCTGCTCCTCCTAAGACTTATTCTCCAATAACATCTTCTTACTTTCAAAACAGTGATGCACATGGTGGGAAAACAGTGTATCTCATACAGATCTGAAATGAAGAACAATAAATGGCAGACATTTGTTCAAATTACTCAGCATCACCCTTCTGAACTAAGAGTAATGATACACTTCTGCTACACCCCATCACATTGAACATGCTACACTTTGAGAAAGGTATCACTTCCCCATTCTACCACTTTGCTCTGCTGCATCTCATGATGCATTTAGTGAAACCCATCCAGTCCATGGACAAGCCATCTGGGGCATAGTCACTGCAAGGTTGACACTCTGAGGGCTGGGGAGAATTGTGGACATTACCTACTTCCACACTTAGGGAAGCAGAGTAATTTGGAGAGGCTGGCAGAGCCCTTTTCTGCTATCTGACCTCCTGGATCCAAGTTTAGTATATTCCTCTTCTGCAGTCCCACATATGGGATGTTGCAGGAATAAATCCATAGGGATCACCCTGGGGAATAACAGTACTTTGAATGCCATGTGCTGTGTCAGAAAAGCTGCAGAAAAGCCATTGACATGACAGGTATCATGGTTCCCCCGTGGCCAAACCATCCTGTGGTCAAACCATCCTGTGGTTCTTATGGAGATACGCTGGTAACTTTTGAAGGTGCTGCTCTGACAGAGACCTCTTCCATTTGGCTTGTATTGCTCTGCAGGAAATGTACTTCTGAGAATTTTGTTTCATTAATGAGGATGGGAAAAGGAGAGACTGGACAATGTCTATCACGTGTCATCTTCTAGTGTAGATTTACACTAATCCAAGAGTCAACCCAGGAAATGAACAGATATTTTTTTCTATCCTAACACCATTTTGTCCTATTAGCATTAGTCATAAATGAATTCTGATCCTGTTAATGTCAGACATCACATCTATAAATGTGCCTATGTATTTGCACTCTTTTCCAAAGTCTTGTGTTTTGTAGCTAAAGCATGTTATGCTTCTTCAGCTAATAGTCTTTCAATGTTATATAATACTTTGAACAAATTTCTTGCTCTCCCACTGCTTCAGGTTTCCTCAGTCCAAAACAGAGAAAAGAAAAAAAAAAATCCATGCCTGCTTCTGTTAAAACAGAAATTTACATGGCAAGAGTCAGGTAAAAGCTACAAAACACTGGTGTCCTCCCCCAGTCTCGTTTTTGGAGAGTAACACTTTGCCACTCATTTCTTGCACTGGGTCTGGTTTTAGATCTGTGACCAAACCAGTGCTGACAACACACCAGTGTTCTAGCAATTGCTGACCAGAGCTTGCATAGTGTTAAGGCCTCTCTGCTTCTTGCCCTGCAGGCTTGAAGTGGACAGGGGGCTGGGAGGAGACACAGCCAGGACAGCAGACCCAAACTGATCAGAGATAATTTCACACTCTACAACATCATGTTCAGCAATACAACTGGCTTGGGTGGTGTGTTGAAAGCAGCCATTACTCCCACATTTGCCCTTCTGATTCTCTCCCTCATCCTGCTGGAAGGGAACTTACCTGCCAGCTGGGGTCAACCCACCACACTCCTCTAGGACCTCTGAAAATCAATAATGCCCAAAGCAGAGTTTTCTCCTCAACTGCTAATTGATCATTTGACTACTCTCATTATCATACAAGTGGACTCCTCCACTCCACTTCCTTTAAGTTTACAAGAAACTTTTGCCTACAGGAAAGAACCATGAACCAAGAGTCAGATTCATTATCTGGCAAATTCATAGCTTTTCTTTCATTTTGAGACATTTCCTGGATAGCTCACAGGAAATCAGAGATGAGGTGGATGAGGTTTCATTTTTTAAGCTGTTGGGTCAGCTGATGGCCATCACCATCATATCAGAAATCAGATAAAATAAAAATTACTACAAGAAGTTCTTTTATCTACAAGTCACAGTAGTGATGGTGCAAATGTGATGGTCTACAGACACAACAGGAGCAATGTTTGTAGTGAGAGACAGACCAACTAATCTGAGGAAGTAGAGATGGTCTTTCTTCCAGCTGTATCAGAGGACCTAAGAAAAACTCTCTCTCTCTCTCTCCAAGCCAGACCTCTCTTGTAACGGCATATTTAAGCTTGTGAAAAAGGTGTAAGTTCAGTAAATATAAGATTATAACAATATTTCAACCAGTTCTCAGAGAAACAGGAGTACTTCCTAACTTGGTTACATGAAAACCATGACTTTGATGGAAATCCTTAAAGTTCAAAATCACTGTTTCTGAAACCAGTCCTTTTAAAGCTGTCTATCTGCACACACTTGAACTGGAATGTCACAACTGTACTAACTATTACATACTCAACACTCCCAAAGAAGCCATTATCTAGAGTATTCCAGTGTAGAGATCATTTATTATTTGTTTATGCAAGACATAAAACAATTAACTTTTTCACAGCTGACTTCTAAACATTTCAGACCTAGGTGGATAAATGTATCAATAAAAAAGTCAGAAAGACTGAAGTCATTTTGTCAATCAGTTTTAAGTCAAAACTTTAGAGTTGAAAAGTCTAAATTAAGGACAAGTGAAAACTGAGTATGATCTTCACTCCATGGGCAATACTCCATGGGCAATACTAAGTATTACCTAGTCTTTTTGCCTTTACATCATCTACAAAAATAAGTCACTATTACCACTAGTGCAAGGTTGAAATGTCAAAGCAAACTAAGATGTTACAAGACTTGCTTGAAGTCAAGCAGTGAACACAAGGGAACAGATACTGGAAATCAATGTCAGTCAATTCCCATCTTCTCAAACCCACTCCATTAGATGGTGTCCTCTCTATTTTTGCAGTTAAACTTAGCAGTAGTTCTCATCAGAAACTGTAATGAAAACCATACAGCTAGAATTCCTTCTGGTCCTTCCTCTACAGCTCAGGGCAAAAAAATAATGTAAGACTCTGGCCAAACAAACAGCCACCTGCCCTGACATGCACACTGACCCAGCCAGAATCAGACCATATTGCACAAATATAACTGAATGGAGAAAGCATTTCATTTGGAGATCAACTCCTGTTGAAAGACATATCTTTCACTGTACCACAAGTGCAAGTTCCTGTGCCACTTGGTGATACCTCAGACAAATTTAGCCACAGTGGCTTTTTTCTGGAGTTACTGCTTTCAGTAAATACACTTCTTTTTCTTAAGGTTTCCTGATTTAATCTTCTATAATCCACAGATATCTGCATGTCCATATTAGACTCATTTATTGTGCTAAGGCTGACCAGATACTGGCAGGCAAATCCTCAGAAACGCTATTTTTTCTTGTTCTGTGAATTCTGTTTGAGAGCAGAAAGTGTCCAAATGCTTGTCTACTTCAAGTGTAATAGACAACTCTTCTATGATTCTACAATTAAGAATATGCTTGCTCTTGCTCAGAACAAAAACATATCCAAAGAGTTTTCAGCAGTTGGTCTCCCAAACCATTATTTCTTAAGTCTAAAAAAGGCTACATTAGAGACTTGAATTTAAAACCCTGCTGACAGCTGCTTTTCCCTGTCCTGCCAGGATGACTGATGGGTTTTCTGCTTTACAGCTGGAGCTGCAGAGGAACATCACCATGCCATTTCCTGCCTCTCAATCAGACACTAATCAGAGTTTTGGTAAATATTGTTATTTATGTGGAAATAGCACGGTGAGTGGGAGGGGAATGAATGGTGTGGCAAGGAGACTTCCACTTTCATGTTCTATTTACCCAGTTACTCCCAGCCCCACTTCAATTCTCATTCTGTAAGCTATTTCACCATCTACTACCAAGGACATGCTAAGAAGACTTCAATATTTTTTCTTCTCCTGATTTACATGTAGAATTTCTGCTCAGCTATGATTTCTTTTGAGATTCCTGATAGTCTTGGGAAATTACCTTTTCCAATCATCTTTTTAAAAGGTTATTTTTAAAGCAAGTATTTTAAATAAAGCATTTAAATCAAACATTTCTCTAATCAAACCCTAAGGTCTGTTTGCTCACTAGGTCAGAAAAGCTGAAGATCAGAAATGTGCAAGCTGACTTTGTTCTAGTTAGAATGAGTGGCCTGCACCAGAGATATCATGGAGCCTGCATTAGGAAGCTTCATTGTACAACATTAATGCAAGAAACAAATCCACAAACAATTATTTTTTCACCTGCAACCTTTTGTTTCCAGTTTTGTAACTGAATACCTGGCATATAGCCATACTTAATAATTTTACTTTTCCTCCCAATTTAGCTTAGCAACCTCCTGGCCTTTGAGGAAAGATGAATAACAGAAAACTCACAGCAGTCTGTATTAATCAAAGCAGAAAATGCAGTTAGTACATACAGAATCCCCAAAGAATCTGTAATATGGACCAGAAGAATGTCAGAGTTGGAGAGTGTTTCCTGCAAGCCAAAAAAGGTTTGTCTGGAGTATCTCAAAGCAGCAGCAGCAGCAGCAGCTTCTAGGAGAAAATGTCCCATGACAAAGAGAAGCCAGGGCATCCTCTACTGCCCACCAGGAATAAACAGCCATGGGTAAACTCTGTAGTTTTATAAACTACAGGTTCAATGGAGTAACTTGATTTAAGTAGGCATGGTAGCTCTAGTGGTCTAAGCCTAAGTTAGTCTAATTGATAACTTGTGTTCAACAGACAGCTTTTTACATTCCAGTAAGTAAAATTACAATTCAGAGCTCAGTTATGTCATGATGGAGTTTCCTAAAGGACCAAGCATTATGACTTGACCTTCTCAAATCAAGAGAGAGCATCAGCAACAGAAATAAGTTCCAGTTTGGAAGGACTGACCCAGTGAACTGGTACTCTTGTGCCATGGGCAAACAAAAGAGAAGCTGCAAAAAGTAAAAATATCCAGAAGAAACTAAAGCAGGGCCTGAAACAGCTAAACCCATGGGGACGGGGGAATATCCAATATAGGGCCAGTAAACCTGCACAGAAAGGTGAACTCCAGCAAAGATCTAAAGCATTAAAGAGTAACAAGGCATAACAGAAGCATATTGTCTGGATATAAACCTAAACTGATCAAAAGACTTGTAAAAGATGCATTGTGTGTATCTTGCTTATCTACCGACACCTGTAAGGATGACATTGAACCATCTTAACCCAAATTAATGTGACAGAAACATTTCTGAAGGAAAAGCAAGAGGACTGCTTTGGGTCTGTTCACTGTCGTGGCTCTTCATCCTGGTTACTTCAGCCTTACAGGTCCTGGGACTCTGCCCTAAGCATCAAAACACTTCTGGTTTTGACATCCTCCAAAGTTCAAACCATGTGAAAGAACATGTAGGGAAATGCTTAGATTAGAAATAAATATAAAGCATTCTATTTCTTTTAACTACATTAAACATTTTTATGTGTCTAAACAGAAAACATAACTGAAAGAGGAACGTTGTGATCCAAATCAGAGCCTCAACGCTGAGAGATGGCTACAAATGTATGTCATAGCAATGAGCTCACCCAGTTCTGGGAATCTTCAATGCCCTTGAGCTAACCTCTCAATGAGTTTGCCACTTCAACTGCAAAATATGTAGAACATTAAATTACCAGAACATTCAATATAGCAATGTATATAAAGGATGTTTATCTATTCCCATGTAAGAAGAGTAAACAAGGCAGCAGCTATAATTACTGTGAATCTATGAATAGTTACAGAAGCATAAACATTCTACTTGCTTAGCATGAAAACCAGATTCTCAGACACATGTAGAGCTCCCAGTGGGCATCCTAGGTAGCAGTGAGTGTATCAACTTATTAAAAATTATTATTATTACAAGCATTACAGGGGTTTATTCCCTTTTGCACTACACAATCACCAGCAAAGGAAACATCAGCTACTATTGATTTTTTTTTTCAGCCTACAGCAACAAGAGGTTCACTTGCTAATTTCTAATCAGTTCTGCTTAGGTTAAGTCAAGGTGATGGAACATTTCATAGGTGTCATTAGGTCATGACTTAACTTCTGGACAATTAGTGGGGACTTGGGACAACAGGGAAAACTACAGCTTGATTGGCTGAAAAACATCTGCTGTTCACAAGTAAAAAACCCAGTTTCTTACAAATTGAGCATACATCACCGTCCCCACAATGTTTTCTAGTCTTGTCCACAGAGAATTACACTTTTAAAGACCCATTATAATTCACACTAATGTTACAGAGATATAACTACTTCATTCAGATGAATTATTCTTACAGCTCTGCAAACATAAAATGAACTTTTAAATATATCTATGTCTCTGCACACTTAATCTAATTAACTATACTGTTCACTTTTCCTTCTTTATTTCCTAAGATCTCCTTTATCTCCTTTTTGTCTCCAGGAGGTAGCTAATCACTTTTGTTCGTACACAGTGTAACTTCTCACGAGTTATAACAGTTGGCTGTGACATGGCTGTAATTACTTATTCCAAATAACTCTGCTAAGGTTTAAGTTCACTTTGAATCACAGAATCATTACAGTTGGAAAGGACCCTCAAGATCATCTAGTCCAACCGGTAACCCTACACTACTCTTATCCCTAAATCATCCCCTGAAGAAACACATCTACCCTCTTCTTAAAAACCTCCAGGGATGGTGACTCCACCACCTCCCTGGGCAGCCTATTCCAATATCTCACCACTCTTTCAGTAAAGAAATTCTTCCTAATACCTAATCTAAACCTACCCTGGCACAACTTAAGCCCATTCCCTCTAGTCCTGTCACTAGTCACAAGGGAGAAGAGGCCAACATCCACCCCCCTAGAATGGCCTTTCAAGTAGCTGAAGAGGGCGATAAGGTCTCCCCTCAGCCTCCTAACTTTGTTAAGAGTTAATTTTTAACCTTAAAAATTTAGGGTTATTTTTTTCCCATGTGCTTTTCATTTTAATATCCTGTTACATCCTGTACTGTGAAAGAGTTAAAGTACACTTCACTTTGTATTTCAAGTTGAGACCAGTAAGGTATGGAAAAGAAAGCTTTTTCCATACATAAAGTAGCACAGATCACACCCCTTGTTCATGCAGTTATTTGCTGACCAGAATTACTTTACTTAATAAGCCTTAAATCAACTGTCTAAACCAAAACCAAACCAAACCACCAAACCCAAAGAAACAGGACAAATGTGCCAGTCCACAGATGTGCTGCTTTATCAGCAACTCTGACCAGCACACGAGAGGCAATCCAGGAAAAGCCAGGTACGCCAAGAAACATGTCGCAAGATGTGACTCACTCTTTGGCACCAGCTTCTCTTACTGAATTCCTAGGAATTCCTCCAAACTGACAGAAGGAAACACTCAGCTAAGGGCATTCCCAGGAACACATGGGATCAATTTCTTAGTCAAGACTTACGCAGGTCAAATTTCCCTGAAGTCAGTGGTGCTTTCCTCGGGGCAGTGCTGGCTTCATCCAAAGCGCTATTAATATCAGATTTGCAGTAATCAGATGCAATGCTTGATTTTAATATACCGATACAATACTACAAATGCAACTGTGTTATAAACTCCTCTGCTTGATAGCTAACCAAATTCCCCCATGTTTGGTCTAAGGACACCACTGCCTCATCTGCAGACACAGTATTTCTGAGCTTCCTTACAGTTTGCTATTTGACCTGGCAGGAAACCAAAGAGACTGCTCTATTACTAGGGCTTCATCTGTTAGGAGATACGAGTTGTTTAACTTAAGTAAGTATTAAACTGAAACAATAATGTTGTGTGATTCAGGATGCTGTTTGCTTAGCTTTACTTACTCAGCACAAGTAGCTACATTTACTGAAGCTTTAGGCTGCAAGCTGTAAACACCCACCTGGATTTACTGAACTTTGTGCAGAACTTGGATCTGCTCAACCAAGAAAAGAGCCAGCATAATGCTGAACAAGGAGAGTACAAGCACCAAGGGCAGCTGTGAATGACAGCCTGCCTGCAGACAGTGAAGGAACCCAATAAGGAGTCAGAAGGTGTTGGAAGATCTCTGGCCAGAACCACCATAGGACCAGAGGGTTGTGAAAGGCATGTGAAGATCACATGAAGGTTGGATGCATAGTCTGTAAGGGTAAAAATGCCCAGGAATTTCTTTGTTTGGGGTCCCTCTCTGGAGGCACCCAGTTGGAGCTGACCCTGCTGCTGTACCATTCTATTAAATTATTTTTATGAAGTTCCATGCCTGCAACTCTGCCTCAGGAAACCTAGAGTCTGGACTGTGCTTCTTTAACACATCATATGTTTCTACAAAGTATTTTGACAGTCAGCAAAAGCAATCTTGCTCCAAATTTTTCTTTCAGCTGACTGTAGCACAATGATGCTGAAAATACAAAAAGAAGCCTATGAGGTAGCTTTTTCACTCTTTCTACCAATGTACATGAAAAAACTATAAAGCATGGGTAATTTAAAGCAGGGACTTTACCTCCTTCACAGCAAAACCAGTGTCTTAAGGTTGTAGGACATAACTCTCTAGAGGTAAAAAGCCAAAAATTGCATTTCCTAAACCGCCCAACAGATTTTATTGCTCTTAATCATGGAGTATTTACATTATTTATACGATGAAACAGCAAATACACCACAGACCTGCACCTCAGGCAAGTATTTATGTTTTTCTGTCACACAGGATCTTCTGTGGACATAAAATTCAGTTATATTTTTTAGAAATAGCTAAACTAAGAGAACATTTTGAATGTACTACACCTAACCCTTTGGGCAACCCTTTCTGGCATAACTGAGGTGACAAAATAACAACTTTCCACCTTGAAAAATCTGAACTGAATCAAAGGATCATTCATGTTGGGAGAGACCTCAGGACATCTTTAGCCCAAACTCCTGCTCAAAGCACTTCCAATGTTTGATTACCCTTACAGCGAAGTAGTTTCCCTTGTATTTGATTGCAACCTTTCATTTCAGCTTAGACCCACTGTGTTCATGAAAGGATGAAAAGTTCTATCATGAGGCTTCCAATCCACCATCAGTGGAACTAAACATCATACACAATAAACATTATTAATAATAATAATATGCAACCTAGATTAACCTTAAACCAATGTACTGGTTTTAAGGCTTTTTCCTTCCAAGCTGTTCTACCAGCATGACAATGTGGATGCAACTAAACCAACCCAGAAAGTACATCAGTCCAGCTTACTATACACCCCCTCTTCCTACAAGAGATACTACACCAGTGAAACCCCTCCAACAGCTGTCTCCTTGGTTAACAGGATCTATCTCTATACTATCAATAAAACCTTACCCACCACAGGAATACCTGTAGGTTTAGCGTCAGGCATTTGGTTTTACTCTCATCAACTCTCCAACGCTCTTAGACACATGGTGTGACTTTGGGGCTGTCCTGTGCCTAAATAGGAGTTGGACTCGATGATCCTTGTGGGTCCCTTCCAACTCGGGATATTCTGTGAACTCTACCTCCACGTGCAATCCCGAGGGTATAAACACCAGCTGATGATACTGATTTTAACGACTGGAAGATACTGGTCTCTTGGAATTCTCTCCAAACCAAGCTTGCCCTCACAGCCTACAAAGGTGCGCAGCCTTCGAGGAAACCTGTGCTGCTTTGCTTGGGTCCAAAGCCTTCCCGTTGCTACCGATGAAAATCCAACACGCTACAGGGGCTTCTCTGGATGTTTCTTGGCTGTTTACAGCTGCAGAGCCACAGTACAAACCCTGCCGAGCCACCTAGGGCAGAGGGCCGCGTCGCGGCCCGGCCGCAGGCAGGAGGCGGAGGCCTCCCCCCAGCACCTCGGGGCCTGCTGTGGATGGGAGCTGGGCAATGGGCCCGGCCGCAAGGGTCGCCACCGGCAGGGAAAGTCCCCTTCGGAGCCGGGAAACTCCCGCAGCGACTCCTGCTGGGACACTGCGCTACGGGGCTTTCGCAAGGCGGGGCCCACCCCATCTTCCCGCTGCGCGGTGGATCCTCGCTCCCCCAGGACCCGTTCTCCCCCTTCAGCAGCCTCTCGCCGGTCCCACCTTTCACTATGGCTATCTCCTTCCTCAACCGGTCGTCGCTCCCCCTTCTTCAGCCAGCAGCTCCTACGTCTTCCCCGGACCCAGCTCCTCTCCTCTTTCACCGGCCTCCCCAGTCATCTCCCCTCGTTCGGCCCAGACCTCCCCCGTCCCCTCAGCAGCAGCATCCCGCGTTCTCTAGGCAGCCCTCTCCCCTTCCCGCCACCACGCGCAGCCCCCGTCTGCCTTTTCCACTCTTCCCCCAGGCCTGGGCTTCCCCGGCGAGCCTAGTCCCTGGGCCGCCCTGCCCTCCTCAACTGCGGGGTTCCCCCTCAGAAGAGGCGGAGCGCGGCCCGGGGAAGGGAGCTGGGCGGATCCTGCGAGCCCTTAAGGGAGAGCGGCCACTGCCCTCCCCCGGCAGGGACGGCGAAAGAGCAGGAGTAAAAGGAGGAGGAGCCGTTCCGACTCTGGCTGGCTCCTCTTCGGGTTTATATGCACCTGGCAGGATTACTGCTCGCCCTGGAAGAGAAAGAGCAGGGGCAGGGGTCTGGCAGCGGCTCCCCTTCCCCGGCCATGTGCTCTGTAAGCGAGGGTGGCGGCAGCAGCAGCCCTGATCCTTTGGTGACCCGCTTCAGGCAGGTGGAGGAGACGCTGGAGAAGCTGCACCGGGAAAACAGGACCTTGAAGAACAAAGTGCCTCGATACAACGCGCTCTGCAACCTGTACCACGAATCGGCTCAGCAGGTGAAGCACCTCCAGCTGCAGCTGGCCAACAAGGAGGCCACCATCCGGGAGCTGCGGAGCAGCCTGGCCCGGCGGCGGGAGCAGCAGCAGCTGCAGCCGGGGGTAGGCGGCGAGGCAGGGTCGGGAAGCGCGGAGCCTGCCCGCTCGCTGGTAGAGAGCCTGCTGGAGCAGCTGAGCCAGGCCCGGGAGCAGCTCAGGGACAGCGAGCGACTCTCGGCGCGGAAAGTGGAAGCGCTGAACCAGGTAAAACCCCGAACACCCTCGAAATAGCGCCGGCAGGCAGCGCCTCCCTTATCCCATGGGCGAAGAGATGCTGGTGGACGCGAGGAGAAGCAGCAGCATCCTTACTCCTCTCTAGAAAAATGAGGAATTTAAGCTTAGAAAGACCAGCAGCGGTTGTGCTGAGTGGAGGATGCAGACGTTTCGTGTTCAGGCTTCTCACTTGCCTTTATGGAAACAAGTTAGGGTGCAGAGGAAGCAGTGCTGACAGCTTGGCGTGACCTGCCCGAGGTGGCCACGAAAGGTGGTGGTAGCAGAGCCCAGACAAGAGAGCAAGTGTTTTGATCCCCCCACAATGTCATCACAATGTGTGTGTAGCAGGATTTGCTCTATGGCTGTGTGTTCAGAGTTGGACTGTGCCCAAAAGCAGCTCAGCCATCTGTAGCCAACTGTAGTTCCCCCTGCCTTCAGTTCAAGAAGGCAGACCATAACATGCTAAACCAAAAACTTAGCATGGCATTGTAAATCTTCATGCAGCTGTTTTCACAAGGAGGAGGAGAAATAGTATAAAACAGTAAGGTTGAAAGTTCCTTATTTCTTAGTAAAGACCCTCCTCTTTATTAAATGCAACAGTTTTGTTCTGTAAGATAAACAACTGATGCCACCGCTATTTCTATTAATTTTTTTTAAGTGCACTTAATGTCAATACAAAAATCCATTTTTAAGGCAGCACATTAATAGTTGGAGAAGTAACTGGCAAATGTGGATTGTGAGGAGCTAGATTAGGGAAATCAGTATCTCTTGTGATAGGAAAAAGTCTCAAAACTGCATCCCCTCCCATCCACCACAAGCGCTCGTTTTGTTAGTCATTAAGATTTTTGCACGTTCAGCCTGAAATACTTAAAAGAATTTTACAGCATTTCTTTCTGTAGAAGCTGCATAAAGGAATTTCCAAACTGAAAAGCAGGACTTAAAATTGAAACGAGGATTTTTGTCCTAAGTAATCTCTTGACATAATGCTTATACAAAACATTTTCTGTATATGACACACACCTAAAATACATTTAAGTAAGTTCAGGTTTGGAAATATGTAATAAAAGATCTTACTGACACTTCACAGACAGCTGACAAACCTGTGGTATCTAAATATATTTTGAAGTCTCATGCTGAATGTCTTTAATCAATAGCAAAGAGGAAATCTAGCATTTAGCAAGATGCCAAGGAATTTGAACACTGTAAGAACAAGTGCTATTTCCATAAGTTAGATAGTCATTTGATTCTTTTTAGAAATAAGTATATTTTATGCCCCCTCAGAGACACTCAAATCACTGTCCCTAAAAATAACAAAACCAATAAGACATTTTGTGAAGTCAGAGGCCTACGTGCTGGCAAAGAAAAGTGCTCCCTGGAGCTCCATTAGCACTCCCAAGGAACTGGAGAGGTAAAGTGAAGCTTGTACCTCTCTTATGGTTTACCCTGGCACCCAAGGTATTGTTGATTCTGGAGGAGCACTGCTGCAGAGGTTTCTGTTACAAGCATGTGCTGCTTTTGGAGGATACCAAGCACAAGCTGGTTTTGACGAAGGAAGGCCTGGTGCACTTCAGACCCATGGTACTACAGAGTGGTTTACTTCAGTCAGCAAGTGAACTACTTCCTTCTTAAAACACCTGCAGAGACATTAATGCAGCATAGATGATCCCACAGAGCTTCCAATTCAACATGAAAGTGTGGCAAGTTATTCCCACAGTTATTTCCCAAGAGTATGTCAGCCTTCCTCACAGGTGACCTTGGAAGGTCATCTGTGGCCAAGATAGAGCCATTGCGGCCACATGGATTTCATTCTCTGCTCGCTTGTCCTTACCACTCATCCCTTCCTAGGTGGGAAAGTTGCTGTGTATGCTCCCTCTGCTTTGTCCTTGTGACATTGCCACACAGTGGAATATATGTCACTGGTTTGTGATGATTTTCCAGTTCCATTTTTTTTTCTTTTGAGGAAAATCTCTACTATCTGGTCATGCAGAATGCAGGACCAGTAAGCATTTCTAACTCTGCCATTATCCCTTTCAAACTACTTTGTTTCCTGTAAGTTCCATCTTTAGTTTGTTGCTGCTATATGTTTGGTTTTTTTTCATAAAATCTTAATGAGTTTTTGCTGGTTATTTCTTCATTCTACTAACTAGGAAGTGCTTGTATCTGAGCAGTTATGGGTTGATCTGTCAGTTGCAAGATCAAGTGATTCTATAGAAACGATTTATTTTGCTTTTTAAGTCCTTTGCCCTATAGGAGCAGCATGGAGTTACTACAATATGCAGTTGAGTCTTAGGCATATTTTGGCTTTTGAGTTCACTTTGCTTTTAAATAACTTCCCCTTCTCCTTATGTTCAGGAAGTACAGAAGTTGAATCAGCAACTAGAGGAGAAAAATGGAGAGATAGAGCAGATGATAAATCAGCCTCCATATGAAAAGGAGAGAGAAATCTTACGGCTTCAGAAGACCTTGGCAGAGAGAGAGAAGGCTCAGGCCACCAGTGATGTTTTGTGCCGTTCACTCACTGATGAAACTCACCAACTTCAGCGCAAATTAGCGTCCACAGCAGAAATGTGTCAACATCTGGCAAAATGTCTAGAGGAGAAGCAAAGAAAAGAGAAGGGGAATTCAGATGACCAGATACCTATCAAAAGATCTAATGAGGTATTTTTACTTGCTATTCTGTTTCTTTAGTCGTCCTAGCTTCTGAGAGGTATGAGTTGTAACTCAGGAGCGGTAAGAAGCATCCCTTTGAATAATTTCATGTGGGGCGAAAAGACTATCGTGTCAAGCTCTAAATAATTCCAACTACCAAAGCTTTCGGAGGGAAGCAATTGTCAATACTTGTGTTTTGGCCATCTCACTTAATCAGATGTCAAATATTTTGGAGTGGATCTTGAGGTCCCTTCCAACCTCAGCAATTCCGTGATTGCAATATTTCCTTGCCATGTACAAGAGACAGTACATTCTGTATACTACAGTGTTTTTCTGTGCATCACTAGATGGTGCTGTGCTTTTGAAGGTGGTATCTCCTGATTGCTTAAGCATCTCAATCACAAACCAAAATAGAGCTATTTTAAAGCGGTATTTACATTAAGAACTCTCTAGCGTGTGGTTGGATCGGGGATTGGCATTGCACATGTAGTACAGTATGAGGAGCAGCTGAAGTCACTTGATTTGTTCAGCCTGGAAAAGAGGAAACTGAGGGGAGACCTCATTATGGTCTACAGCTTCCTGATGAGGGGAAGCAGAGGGGCAGGAGCTGATCTCTCTGGTGACCAGCAATAGGACCCAAGGGAATGGCATGAAGCTGTGTCCGGGTAGGGTTAGGCTAGATATCAGGAAAAAGTTCTTCACCCAGAGGGTGGCAAAGCAGGAACAGGCTCCCCAGGGAAACAGTCACAGCAGCAAGCCTGAGAGAATTCCAGAAACATTTGGACAAGGCCCCAGGCACATGTTGTAATTTTTGGGGTTGTCCTCTGCAGAGATGGGAGTTGGACTCGATGATCCTTGTGGGTCTCTTCCAACTTAGAACATTCTATGATTCTACAGACCAACAGAAACTTGGTTAGGGAAGAATGAGTCAAGGTGTCTTACCTGGTTTGTTTGGTGGTGGGGTTTTTTGGTTTGTTTGGGTTTTTTTTTTGTCATGGTGTGGTTTTCCTTTTTTGGGGCGTTTTTTGGTTTTGTTTGTTTGTTTGCTGCTTCTCTCCAGCAGGGATATTTAGAAAAAAACCTGCTTCATGATAGGAAGGTGGCAAAAGTGCTACTGAGGGACACAAACACTCAGATTTTGGCTTGCTTTGCTAATACTTTGGCTGCATGGCTTTGCCACATCATCATCACCTTAGCTGAAGCTTTTCAGGGTAGGGTAGAGGTACGTGGCGGTGCTCTCTTTTTCCAGAAGTCAGGACAGTTCAGAGTTGTCAGGTAATTCATGATAATGCCATAAGGAAATAACATTAGAGGTGCTACCTCCAAGAACAGATCAGAGTATGGAGCAGGATACTATAGCTAGTTCTCCCAAAAAGAATGATTCCATGTCATAATGTTACTGCTCTGTAGTGCTGATGCGTGTTTCACATCACCACTCATTTATGCTCCTATGATAAACTCTACACATGCTCACTTCTACTTGGAAAACATTCCAGTTGCATTTCCATAGAAAACATATTCACTTTACAGTTATCTGTAAGAAATTGTTAGAAGCTGACTAGATAAAAAGACTTGTTAAGGGACTTGAAGCATTTAGATGATCATATTTTTACATGTAATTGATAGACAGGAAACTCGATTGACTTTGATATATGTAATAAGTAGCTAACCTTGTACAGTGGGGACTTCCCTGTTGAAGAAGAGAAATTTCAGATGCAATTACTAGCTGATTCTAGGGAATTTTGCACAAAAGTGCTCTATATTACTCATGTACACCGGGGTTTTTTTAAGCAGATGTCACAACTGTAAAAAGGCGGTATCATTTTAGTCAATTATTTAGCAAGCAGGCTTTTTTTTGGGGCTCAGTAATTTCTTCCTAGTACTGGCCAAAATTGGCAGTAATAAAAAGGCAAGATGAAGGCAGATCTGTATCTTTGTCATATATTCCTCAACTCCAAACAAGCAGTTTCCAAGGAGCTGATATTAATTGTTAAGCTCTGTTGTCAACAGTGTAGACCTCACACATGTAAAATGTGTGGTATTCTTCTTGTGATATTGAGTTGGCTCAGAATTTGGTAAGACAGCTCTGATTTTATCACCCCACACAGTGAGGTAGCAGTACCAAGGTGGTAAAAACCTGAGTATGTTTTTGCTCTGCTTATCGATAATAAAAGCTGTAGGTTGTACTATTGGAAATGGTATTCTGTGTGGAAATGTACTCCATAGAAAGAAGGAGACCTAAATGTTTGTGTTTGCTTCACTGATAGCAAAGAGTTTTAGAGGATTTTTAAAAAGATAGCTTGCAGATTAACAGCATAGCTAAGTAGTATTTGGGCTTTTTTTGTTAAAGTAACACTTCCTTTATCTGAAAATTACAGGTTTTAGACAATGAAACTTCACTTCAAGCTCTTATCTGCAACCTACAAGATGAAAACAGGATGTTAAAACAAAAAGTAGCTCACGTGAGTACTTTCATTTTGTACAAGGTGAAGATTTGGTTGATTATTTTGTATTACAGTGAATTTGGAATAGGTGAAGTCTGGTTAATCTAACTAAATTGCAGTTTAGTATGAGTCCAAAATTATTCTTAGCCCTTTCAGCATGGCACAGTCTTTGCTTACTTAGCTAACAACAACTTATTAGATTGATTTTAATGTATTGGGGTTTTGTTGTTAAAAATATACTGCAGAAGAACATCTTTGGGTTCTTCCATGCATCAGCATTCCAGCTCAGGAGAGGAGCACTACGTCCAGGGTGACCCCCAGTCCTTTCCAGTTCTTATGATTTAGTACTGTCCCTATGGGTTGGGGAAGGCTGCCTGTGAAGAGCCAGGCATGATAGTCTTCTGCTTGCCTGTCAGCTGGCTTCTCCACGCTCAACCATTGTGTCAGCATATTGTATTACCTTTTAGAGAATTTTGATCCTGCACAGACAGTCAGGCTATGAAAGCTAGGGAGTTTGTGGCATGTTCTTCACAGTTCTCCTGGATGATCTTTCAGGTGGAAGATTTAAATGCAAAGTGGCAGAAATACGACGCGAGCAGGGACGAGTATGTGAAGCGACTCCACTTGCAGCTGAAGGAGATGAAGTCACAACTGGAGCAGCAGCACGGGGTAGCTTCAGCACAAACTAACTCTGACCTGATGCACAAGGAGATAGTCCGGTTAAACAAGCTACTGGAAGAGAAAATGAATGAATGTATAAAGACAAAGAGAGAACTGGAAGATGTGAAGAAGGCTAGTGAAGGAGATCATGAGCGTATACAAATGCTGGAACAACAGGTCATTAAGTTTCTTTCTCTTAGAGGTGGGAATCCTTACCTTCTCCCCATACCACTGAAGTCCAAGGGGGAAAAGTGGAATTACTTCATTTGATATTTGCCACATCTGGCTCTACAAATACTTAACAACATAGACTTAAAGAACTGCATGCAGTTTTGCTGGCTTCAGTACAAAGTATCAAAGATCTGAAAAAGAAATACAAAATACTTTTGAAGTACAGATATGATAGACAAAATAATAGTGAGATAATATTGAGATTCTGGGAATAAGCATTTACAAACACAGGAATCAGCCTCAGCTCTTTCATCTAACCTGACAACAGTCCAATTTATAAAATACTAACATAACAATTCTGTTTTAGGTTCTAGTTTATAAAGATGATTTCACCTCTGAGAGATCAGACCGAGAACGAGCACAGAGTAAAATAGAAGAACTTCAGGCAGAAGTTGCATGTCTGCAACACCAGCTAGCAAGAAGACAGGTAAGAAAGCAACATGTTACTTTTTCAATTAAAACTTGTCAACAGGATTCAGTACTAAACTATTCTTTTAAATATATTTTTTAAGTAGTCTTAGTACTTCTAAAGCCAACTCAGGTTAGTGCAGCTACCAAAGCCTTACATTATTTCATAGTTGATTCTAGGGGAGATGCTTCCCAATACACATGTACTGTTCCTTTCTGGTCCATTTTCCTTCTATTTTGGATCAATATAGTGAACTCTTAGAAGGGAGGATGGCCATGACTCTTCTAACAGTGGCATCTATAAAGTAGCATACTGACTATGTTCTGTGTTTTCTACAAGCCTTCTTTACAACTATATCATATTTATATTCTATTTACAACTGCAAAAATTGATATGTATTTTATTTACAAATCTTCTGATAAAACATCAGCAATGTTTCAGATAAAGATGGTAAAACATTCTGTTAAGAGAATATCTTTTTACTGCATCTTTTCTGAAGAGCTCCTCTTTCTCTTTCTAGGACTTAAGAGATACAAGTAGTCATTTCAGAGTGCACACTGGTAACCAAAATCATATGTACGTACAGACGAACGTTGAACATCTACGAGGCAACAGCCCAGGCCAAACAGGCACAAGAAGAACATCTTCACAGTCTGAACAAGCCTCTCCTCCTGTGGACAATGGAAACTCAGGATCTGAGGGCAGGGCACAGGGTGAACTTAGATGTCCTCATTGTATGAGGTTTTTCATTGATGAACTCAGTGATGAATTCCTCAAACATGTTGCTGAATGCTGTCAGTAACCGTGTGACATGAGGCATGTAAGTCAATCACTACTTTACAGACAGTAAAACTTTGCTCTATACATATCTCCTACAGTCCTAAACCAGAGTTATTCAAATGGATGGCTCTTAGGAATTAGGAAGATGAACAGCATCTACCTCTTATTTGATTTCACCTTCTCTTGGACTGTATGACAGACTTCAAGATAAAGCAAAGTGTTTTTATGAAGAATTGTTTTTGACAACTACGAGGAAGGCAAACACAATGCAAATTCTGCTACAGACTAAACTGAAACTTACAGTGGTAGTCAGCTTCACAGTGCAGCTCAACTCACATTCAAGTCAATTTGTTACAGCAGTCTGAAGGTTTGTGGAAAAAAAGTTTAAAGGAGCTTTAAGTTCTCCTCTTCCAAAAACGTAGGCTGAAGACCAGGGGAGGAGCATTTTGGCAGATGATAGGAAAAATCTTACTGTGCTTTATCTGGATTAAAGGGGAAAGTATTTTTTTTGTCTATTGAGGCTAAACTTTCAGACATCTCACCTGAAAATCCTTGTGAGCAACTGAAATCTGGAGAAGTGAAGAAGACATAAGGGTTGGTTATTGACTACAACCAGCCTGTCTTTTTGCACAGAAACTGTGTACAGGGATATTTATTCTTTTTCTGTGCCAGAAGTAATTATTTACACATCTGTAAATGTGTATTTGTGTCATTATTGATTGTATTCCTATTTTACCTAAGGATTATTTTTCTAATAAAAGTGATTATGCAGTTGCTTTACTACATTAGTAAAGTGGTCATAACTCTCTCTTTCAGTGTATTTTAAAGTAAAATAGTCCCAGTAACTGTACTAAGTTCTAACTAAATGTCATGGTTTCAGATGAGTTATTTAATTACTTCAGTGCTAACCAGTGTATCAGACTATTTTCAAATGTGTACCAAAAAATCACTCCTCGTTTCTGAGAGGAAGATTGACCTTTTGGAACCACCAGGACACATTTAATATCCTACCCTGCCCCACAACTGTGACAACACCAGTGCTAGCTTAAATGTCTTCTTATCCTATCTACACTGAGGTAACTTCAACAAATAGCAGGGGACTGTTTTGAGAAGTATCAGAAGTTAAAGTGTACAAATGTAACAGGGCCACAGGTTTTGTCAGCCTTGGCTCTGCGTGTTTCTCACCATGTCACAGCTGGAGTAAAGGATGGGATACGAAGTGAAGACCTAGTGCAACCATCACCTTTCATAATTAAAGCAAGCTTACTTTATAGAACAACACTCCTGTCTCCTATCCTGCTTTGCTTCCTTCCCACTACTACACCATAGGAGGATTGTGGCTATTTTCCTTGGTACTTCCTTTTTAGGATCCTTTTCCCCAAAGGAAGATGATAGTTTATGCTTCATGTATCCTTAGGTGGGATATTACCACAGAAGATGCACGGGCTGTTGCATGCAGTGTGCCCCTGCAATGGTTCTTATTAGTCTAAGCTTTGGATTAGATTGCAAACCTATGGCTGATTACTAGCTTGTTTTTCCCAACACAACATGCACAGATTTTTTTTTCTGGGATTTTTTTTTAGTGACCATTTTATTCATTGCCTTTTAAGGTCTGAGAGATCAAATGCAGCCCACAGAATACAGACTGAGAAATACACGATTAAACTTCCTGTGGCATAAGCTAATCTTACTTTTTCTGCCTGTTCTTATCAGACAAGCCTTGTGAACAGTTTCAGTGTACAGCAACACTATCACCAGTGGTTGATACAGCAGAATATGGACCTTTTTTAATTGATTCACATTATAAAGCAGTTGAACACAACAATAAAGTTAAATCTTGGCAGTGCATTTTTTTATGACAGCTGAGATGATCACTACTTTAATATACATCAGTCAGAAGCTCAAGTCTGCTTTATGTTTCCACTCATGCTAATCCCCCTGGGTATAGTTGGTCAGACTGATCTACAGCTATCAGAAAGAGATGCAAGAATTAGATAAAATAATCTGCAGTCTGCAGTACACAAGTTAATAGTACTTGTTCTTTAAGACCTGTGAACTACCTTGTCAGAGGAGGGATTAGAGTCCAGCTTCTGGGAAACAGGGCACATTAGTCCTGGGAAACTGGATGGATCTTCACAGAGGACCACACTGGACCAACAGACACAAACAGCTGAAGCTACAGGTCAAGCACAGATTACAGTTGCCATCCTAAGTTATCCGCTAAACGACTGGAATTTGAATGCCTGTGGCAAAAATCTAGTACAGATCTGCTGTTTTTCGGTATAAAAAATACCTCACTTCAGACCTCTTATTTTACCATTTCCTACTGAGTTTTTTCTCCTAGCTGGTAAAAAGCCTTACCTGTTTTTTAGCTTTTCTTTGGCTTACCCAAGAAACCAGTTACACTCACTAGGAAGAGCTCCCAGTGTCTTACATGCTGATGTTTGTTTCAGGTTATTGGGCATAAACTATTCCTCCGAAGAAAACTTGCTGATTACCCAGTGCTTTGACCTTCACACCAAAAGATCTCTTGAAGAAACCCTGGAAAAGTCTTTCTGTGCCCTCTACTCACCAGGCAAAGCATCCCAAGTAACCACCACCACCTACATTCACAATTCAGGTTCCTCAACTTGTAGACCAGAATGCATAAAACCTGTCAGCTCCACTGCCCCAAAGCCAAAGTGAAAGCAGCTATGAGTTCCCAGTGTTTTTTCAAACCTTTAAATGAAGGAAAGATCCTTCTGGCCTCACACTGATGTTCTCTGCCACCTGGATGGTCATCCAAGTACTATGTGTCTTGTCTGGTCAAATGGTAAAAGCAACTCAGCTCCTTTCCCAAAGGAAAGCAATGAAGGCCTATGAGTAAGACAGTAACTGCATAAAATGCAACAGCATAAACTTTATGAACTTTCACTACCTATTTATGCCACAGCAGTTCACTGAAACAAACATCACTGTAAAACTGCAGGAACAAGTCCTCACACAAGAGACTCTTGAAACCATGCAGAAAAACTATGTGACTACATGGGACTCAGTTCTCTATTTGCTGTACCAGTGACAGAAGGGATTCAAGATAACTGAACCCTGTTTATGAAGCAAATCCAATGTCCGTTTAGGCTTCTGTAAAGCTCTCACTGCTGGTGAGCAATACCTGTACTGAAGACAGACAGAGATACCTCTGTAGATCCACGGAGGCTGGGAGGAGGCAGGATAACTGACTGACTCTTCTGACACTTGCAGGAACGTGTCTTAGATTAAGAGCTGTCAGGATGTATTTGCCCTATTACCATCAAGATTAGTCCATCCCTTCTCCTAAAATTTCTCTCTCTCATTAAGTTACCTTCCCTCAGTTCTGCTCTTCAAACCAACCAGAGCTCAGAGCCAGGACAAGCTCAGAGCTCCCAAGCAGCTGCCTCACCAACAATGAGGTTTTTAGAACCATACACCCTCCAACTTCTGTCAAGCTGGTTCTCATTATTCCTGGACGTAATTGTAATGTATTTGGCTTGGTATTTTAGAGCAAATGCTGTTTACCAATTACTGTGCTGGTTGCTATGCAGAAGTGGGCCCTTAGCACACAATCAGGACAGCAGCTGTAGGCAAGACTGACTCACTGAATCTCAGAAAATACAACTAGGACAAGCCTCAGAAGCTGGTCCCTACCCCAAAAGCCCCAAGAGAGAAAAGATCAAATTCTGCAGCATGAACAGTATAGAGCCTAAAAAGCTCCTCAGATCTGCAGCTTTCAAGGCAATGTCTGCTTCCCCCTCCAATGATTCCAGGCATCACATCTTTTACAACAAGCCTTAAAAGATCCCTCAAGATTAAGTGCTCACTAATAATAAAACTGACTACAAGAATAAAATTTGTTCATGAAGCAGATACCTATGCTCTATGGTATTTTTTTTTAAAATCTTCCATTTCCTGTGGCTTTGCTACATGTGTATATATAGAAAGCAAGGGAAATTCCAAACAAGATGCCACACACCGTTGTACTCAGAACAGCAGTGCTTCTTGTTCTAAAAAAGGGAAGTCTCAAAATCTTTTTCTACAAATTCGATGTGAAATCAAAGTATGCTGTAGTTAATATTTCCTAGTACCATGCTCCAGCAGCTATCAGCTGGTGGGGGTCAGCTAAAAAATGAAAGCATAAAGAAACACAAAGCACCCAGTAGGACCTCAGCAGAGGGATGGGGGATCAGGTGGAGCACTCCTGCCTTCTCACTTGACACCTCAAAATGGCTCATTGAGCAATCACCCAGTACCCTCACTGAAGCCTTCCCTACCACAGGCCATCCCAGCTGGGGGCTCAGAGCTCCAGCAAGGTCAGGTGGGAGATTTACAAGGTGCTGCAGTAACTGCTTACACAGGGGCTCCTAAAAGGCACCAGCCATCCCAAGCAGCACAGCACTTGTGTGTCTCCACCCCAACTGCTGCTTCTTCCTCTTTCTCTTTAGTACATCCACTTTTTCCTCCTCTTTTTATGTTTACTGGTAAGAAGCTGTTGGTGGAGGAACACTTTACAACATGCACTGGATGTATGGTGGCAGTAGCTGCTGACAGCCTTCCTCAAGACCTTGAGATGTTTCTACAGCACATGGAGCTCCATTGTGAACAGCACTGAACCAGATGATGGGTTATGAGACAGCTTATTTCTAGAAGGCACCAAAACAACCATCTGAAGTGTGTACTTGGCCTAACCACACTTGTTCCTTCGCCATCCTTCTGTGGGCCAGCCCTCCAGCACACCTTCTGGAGACCTGGCTGATGGATGGGCTGAGCACCTGTGAGCAGGGCAGCCCGTGCTGACACCCACCTCCCCAGGGTCACATGAACTCACCTTGCCTCAGGCTTTCACACTAATTTCTCAGTGAGTGGGAGGGAAGGAAAGAGCAAGCAATGGGACCTAGTTCTGCAGCACTTGCAGATCCACCTCCATCCCCTCCCTGTCACCACTGCAACTCTCTCTCTCCCCTCCTCCCCCACCTTACAAGGACCCAATCTCTTTGCCAAATCTGTCTTCATACAAAAAGCTTATTTTTTTATTTTTTTAATAAACATCAGTAAACACCTCCTTGGTTACATAAATATCACAGGCAAGTTTTACAGCAGAGGCACATGTGTTGCCAGGCAAGCCTGGTGTCTGCCTCACCAGCTCTTTGGCCAGCACCAACACAACCCATGTTTTGCTGAGCTTCTTGCTTCCTGCTGCAGCCGGACTTCCTCCAGCCACATCCCAAACCTGCAGGCACAGCCCAAAATGGCACAGTTGATTGGGACGGTAGGTTTCACAGCTCAATGACCTGCTCCATGGCAGTCAGGACTTGGCCCATGCCTTGGGGTTACCTTCTCTGCTGAGACAGGAACCCACACTAAAGGAATAGTGCCTTACTTGCATGGAGGGCAAGGTGCCAACCTCTGGTCTCCCTCCAGCTGCAGCCCTGCAGCCCTCCCTGGGCCGGGCCAGCTGCAGTTCATGTGAGCCAGCCACCTGCACATGCCACCTGGGCCCCAGGCTGGGAGGGGAGCCACAGGCACAGGGACCATCTCTAGAGGCAGCCCCTTTGTGACTAGTCCCACTTACAAAGCTCTGGGTTTTTCCTGCCCTGTGCAATGGAGGAACCAGGTCTCAGACCATGCCACAAGGCAGGGTCTCCCTCTCTCTTGGGATCATCTCACAGTGAAGCTGGTGCAAGGAGCTCAAATCTCCTTGAATTAAGTGATCCCAGCTCATATGAGGGGAAAAAGGAGCAAAGAAAATTGCTCAAGCAACCACAGAGGAAGCAGTTCTCATTCTGGCCATCACTACTGCATCTGGAGGAAGCTCAGGCATCCAGAAAGGCATGCACAGGTCCACAGACATTAAAGAAAAACCATCATCTACCAAGAGAAAGAGGGAAATTGGTGGGATGTGAAGTGACTCATGTACACCACAGCCGAGCACAGTCTAAGAAAGCCTCCTGCTCCTTCCCACCATCTGAACTTGCCTTTAGTGATGCACATCTAATTTGGTGCTTCTCAGCTCCTCTTAAGACCTCAGCACTGAGCACCTGCTCCACCTTCTGCAAGTCCTGTTCTTACCTCCTAGGGTGGAAGAACAGAACCTTCCCATGTGCCACCCCCAGTGACAGCCGCCAGATAGGAAACAGATGTCTCCAGGGGGAAAGGGATCTTCTTTGTTCCTGGCTGCTGTGATAAGGGACCTCTCTGCCCTCCACCAAAATCAGTCCTAATCTGAGCCCTAAACTTGTGTAGTAGTTGATCCTTACCAACAGGAACATCTGCCACCCATGAGATGCAACTACTGGGTGCACTTTAGGAACTGCTCCTTGAGTATTGACTGCTCTGCACTGTCAAAGCTACCAAGCAAGCTCCATAACAGATTTGGTGTAGGGTTCCTAAAGAGCAAGAGCTAGAGCAGTTTCCATCCTTAAGGGCATCCAAGACTTGTTTGAACACTTTACAAAAGCTCACCTCTGCCCCTCACATGTCACAAGAGGGCAATCAAAGTAAAGAGCCAGAAGAGCAACAACACCACAGAGAAGTGAGTGGGGCAGAAGTCCACCAGCAGCCTGCATCTTCCAGACCCCTCCCTACTCCCATGGCACGACCTCTAAAACACACCATATTTTGCAGACAGTTGAGTGATGCACTGAGACAGCACCTGCTACATACATGTGTGGTGGGCACAAGAAAGGATGTGTTTTTAAGAGGGGCACCTTTCCCTAGGTACCTTGGTGCAGTTCCAGCTGGCCACTGCAGTGAGGAAGGTCTCCTTCTGAGTCACAGCCCTCCAGCAACACACATCCTCTGCTACGAGACCAGCAAACCTTCACCTGGGAGTGACAAGTTGTACCTGTAGTTAAGGACCAAACAGATGCCAACTGTAAATGTACATGAAATAATTATTAGCATGAGGGACATGTCTGCTGTCACACCAGCAATGAAGCAGAGATGTGCACTAAGTCAGTCTGTCTGTGCTTCACTGCTGCCCAGCACAGAGGAGGGGCATCACACCAAATCCAACTACCTGGAGAGAGCATGAGGTCTAAATGTTGTTAAAACTTAGATCCATCAATGAAAAGAGTGGGAAGATCTAAAAGTCCTTTGCTGCAATTACAAAATCCACTAATGGTGATCCATGGTAATCTACTCTAATGCTCTTAAAAAACAGTCTCACAGTTAGCAGTATTTATTTATCCAGGGTGGTCTTCACTGGGTGAGCATGTTAGAGAGGGGAAGAGATGGGAGAGTCCAGAGCATGTGAAGATCCTACAGAACATAGGCTACAGCCTGTGTGAAGAGCAAGATAAACCAGGAGACTAACCTCATAACTGCAGAGCTGTGTCCTGAGAGCTGCTTTTAAACAGAAAGCTGAAGCTCACAGGACCAGGAATTGCAAGGTCAGGCCTGGAATAAGCCATGGAAAGCAATCCTTTGAAGAGGAGCTGAAGGGATATAGATGAAGGTAACAAGGCATCACCAGGGAGTAACGGAGGAATGGATTGGAGGGAATTTGAAACTTGGGTATAGCAGGCAACAGGCATGTGCAGGCATGTGCACTTCTGCTATGAAAAGAAGATATTCTGTGATTTTAGCCTTTATTAGAGGCTGAATGATGCAAACTAAGCTTTGCCTCTGAGCTTGCACCTCTTGATTGTGGGTTTTTTTAAAGCAGAATT
Organism: Galbula dea; assembly: GCA_013399015.1. Classification (NCBI taxonomy): domain Eukaryota; kingdom Metazoa; phylum Chordata; class Aves; order Piciformes; family Galbulidae; genus Galbula; species Galbula dea. Next base: position 105,074 of record VWZX01009114.1, on the reverse strand, counting down.
TTGACAGCTCCTCCATGGCTTTAAAATAGCTTTAAAACCACAAGGAATCTCTTGTAATAGGACTAAGGAGGTCAGGCCCTCTCTCTCTCTCTCTCCTGAGCACTGCACTTACTGATCACCAGAGCCCACTTTTGCCCTATTCCAACCACACTCAAACACAAAACCAGCTTTTGGAGCAGGACCCTGTGACATTGGCCACCTCACTTGAGTGCTTTGCACTGCCAAGACACACTTTGGCCTTAAAAGCACCATACAATTGCCCTTCTTGCTTCTTAAAGTACCTCTTGTATTACAGAGGAGAGCAGTCATCAAAAGGCACTTCATCTCCAGAGGTAACATCACCACTTTCCCACGTGGCACTTGTGAGGCTTTACAACTTCTCAGGGCCAGTCTTCTTGCTAGAGATTAAAAAATACAGAGGACACAGATTATGCCTGGTGGTGTGGTGGGACTAGTGGGAGGTGTCTGACAGCCTAAAGGATTTGTGCAGGTAACGTGCAAAGCAGGAATTCACCTCCCAGCAGAGGGAATGGCTCTGCAGCACTTGCCACTGAGTAGAGAGTCTGGAAAGGGAAATGAGGTGGAATTTGTTTGAAATAGACACCAAGGCAAAGAGATGGACCAGAGCAGAGTGCTTTAGAGACTGTTACGTGCACCAAGTCATCTTTTCAAATGAATCTCTGTGGCTGAGACTAGGAGGCAGTGTGGGGTGCAGGCAGGCTTCCCCCTCCCACACAAGATCCATCCTTCGATAACCAGCTGCGGAATCCCCTAAACCCTGCAGGGTGACAGCTCCTGGGGAGGCACAGAATGTGGTGGAAAAAACTGATGAGCACAACCACCTCATCACCATCACTCAAAGGATGGGCAACAACTTCTACTTGGTGAACTGTTTGGAGGCTTCATTTTGTTGCACCTACACACACCGGTTGCATGGCACCACACCCCCTCCTACAAAATGTCAAATTCTTCATCTTCCTAAGAATAACCATTAGTGAGAACAAAACAGCATGTGCTGACTCCTGGGCAGTGGGGATTGCACTGCTCTTGCCTTTCTCCTTTTCTTTTTTTTCCCCTCTCCTGCTCACCTTGCTCCTTAAGTTTCCTCCTGTACCATCTCCTTTTAGGGCAAAGATTCGTTTTTACCTCTGTGGTTTCCAGGTGACTCTCTCAGGGAAGGTTTACTGGAGCTTTATCCTTCCTGAACTGGCAGCAAAACTGATTAACCACTTCCTCTTAGCACAACGGAGGAACTTCAAATGTGCAGTGTTGCAAAACACCCTGAGGACACTCTCCCTCCTGCCTCTGCTGTGCTACTCCCTTGGGTGCATTAATATCAGTTATTACACACACTGGGCAGTAACAAGGTTGGGAAATACTTGAGCAGTAAAAGCTACTCTCCCAGCCTGAAAAGGCAGGTGAGTGATACTTTTTTTTAATCTTCCCCTGCAGTACCTTATACCTTTGCATTCCCAGCAGCTGTAAACAAACTAGATCCTGCAGTCATCAAAATTTTTACCTGCATCTGGTTTAGAGTCTAGGAAATAGATGATTTTGAGCCAAGCCCCAACAGGATGACTGCACTCAATGTACTTGCAAGTATTCCTGTTTTGCTACAATACTGCAAAAACAAATAGTGAAAACAGATAGTAACTTCTATCAGAAACTTTCACAAAATTGATCCCTTAGGTTGCTTTCTTAAGCTGAGGCATCTACAGAAAAGGACCCCAATATCTGTAAGTAAGAAGCTGGGCTTGTGTACCTCTGAAACTTTGAGCAGTTTGTCTGCAATCCTGTGTTCATGATGCTATAAGGCTTAATTTTAATTGGCTTATGTTTGACTGGACTTTAAAAGTCACATTCGACCCTCCTCATGCAGCTTTCAACTTGAGAAAGACAGAGGACTGCGACTCAAATTTAAGTGCTGTGCTTGGGGGCACAGTGCACAACACAGGAGCACCCCTGCAGTTTGTCTAGAGGTGGTGCTCACACAAGAAAAAAACCAGAATAAGCTGGGTGCAAACAGTGCAACTGTTCTGATATCATTTCAGTGAGACAACCCTGTGACTGCATGGAGAAAGTCCTGGGCTGGGTACACTAAAAATCTCAGTCTCAGCTCACGTGTACAGCCACAGGCTCTTCTTTCCATGGTTTTCTACATCATTTGAACATTTTTCCTCCCTGTGGCTGACAAAGAATGAGAAAGCAGTCAGGCCTAGTTCTGTACCCAACTTGTCTCAGGTGTTTTTTACAAGGACCAGCAAGTTCCATCCACCTGCACTTCTAGGCAGTCAACAGTTTGACAGATCTGGGTCGAAGAGGTCGAAACCCTGAGGCATGATGATGCACTGCTGTATTTTAAGGCTGTGGCCACATTGGAGGGTTAGGTACTTAAATAATGGTAATAATTAAATAAATCATGCAACTTCTTAAGCATATTAAAACCCCCAAATCCCTTTGAAAGCTCTATTGAATAAAAATCCCAGCTCCAGAGCAGTGAGTGAGTCTCCATGACACCCAACCCATTACTTGATGGCCATAAAAGGCTGTGGTTCCAAACCTGTCCTACTCAATAGATCAACACAGCTTTTACACCTATTTCCAAACAGGCATGGCTTGAACAGTGGAAGTTCAGTCACTAGTGGGTTCAGGGAGCACCTGAAATAGCAACACAACCTGCAACAGCCATTCAGGCCTTCAGTGCACCAAACTAGTACAACCTGTAGCTACACAGCTTTTTTTTGCACCGGTGCAATTACTCCAATCACTGATGCAACTGCTGATGAGTCAAGATGAGTCTGAACTACACAAAAGGCTGATGTAAGGAACCCATACCCCAGCGTAAGCAGTGCAGGATCCTTCACATTTGGAAAGCCAGAATCTCTCTGAAGCAAGAGATGTGGACTGCAGGTTAAGAAAATGTCGATTTGTGTTTGTGTGTCTGGAGGTTGGGATTTCCACTCCAGCTCTTTGCAAGCAAGATGTCAAATACAGAAAAGGATAACATAAACAAATCAGAAGGTTATAAAAGCTGACTGATTTGGAGGCCAAGAGTGACTGTGAAGGAAGGGGGTTTTAGGAAATAAACAGAATAGTTTTTAAGCATCCACTAAATCAATAATGGAAAATTCTGCATGCATGCAAGAGTACTGATAGGAATTAAAACTTCAGAGGAAAGGACATGGGCATGGAGCCAGTACCTAAAGGAAACACTGCAAGAAGTTTACTGGAACTTTGGAATGAAGACAGCCTGTCTAGGCATGAATTACTTGTTTAAAGCAAATTTATGACTGTCACAATCAATGGCAAGTTTACAAAAATCACTGAATAATTGAGCTTGGGAAGAGGTAGGTCTGAAAATCATCTAGGCCAACCCCCCCCTGCTCAAAGCAGGGTCAGCTAGAGTAGGCTGCCTGGGGCTGTGGCCAGTCAAGTTTGGGCCATCTCCAAGCATAAGAGTCCGTAACCTCTCTATGCAACCTGCTTTCGGGTTCCCTCACCCTCACAGCAGAAAAGCTGGAGTGGAAATGGAATTTCATTTATTTCAACTTGTGCTCATTGCCTCTTTTCCTGTCACTGGGCACTACTAAGGAAGTCTGGGTCAGCCTTCTGTACAGTCCCCACACCAGCTATTTGGAAGATCCCCATCCAAGACTTTTCTTCCGCAGGTTGGACAGTCCCAGCTCTCACCCCTCCTTTGTCTGACAGATGCTCCAAGACCCAAATCATCCTTCTGGTCCTGTGCTGGCCTCTCTCCACTATGGCCATGTCTCTCTCAATACTGGGGAGCCCAGAACCAGACTCACCACTCCAGGTGTGTCTCACCAGTGCTGCTCCGAGGGGAAGGATCGCTTGTCTCGACCTGTCAGCAACACTCTGCCTAACAGCAGCTACTCTTAGTACAAGGGGCACACTGACAGCTCACATCCAACTCACCTATCAGCATCTTCAGCTTAACCTCAGCTTGAGCTGTTGGACACCAGTTAAGCAAAAGAAAAAACAACCCCAACTCAACCAACCAAAACACTTGTTGATTTTGGTGAATTATTACTGTTAAAAAAATAGACCTATTTCTTCCTTTCTCCTGCCCCTGTCCCTCACCTCAATTCTAAGGAGGATTTTATATATTTACTAATTAACTGTGACATTCAAAATATTCAAGATCTACAGGTAAATAAATACTCTGTGGAGATAGAGAGGAGACACCTAAAACCTCAGCTAAAACACAAGAGCAGGAACCGACACACTTATCTCAGGCACCAGTGCTTTCAGAAAACCAGCATATTTGGGATGGCTTCTAAAGCAAACACTTCTTGAAGTGTTTATAAGAAAGATGACACAGTCCATTGTTGGCAGGGATGGAGGGTGAAAGGGAAGGAAAGAAATCTTCCACCTGTTTTGGTTTTTTGGCAAACTCTAGAAATTCCTCAATGTGAATGTAGAAACTTGCTCTGAGATCTCTGCTAACAGACTGGTAAAAAGCAAGAGAGCCATGGAAATTTGGGAAGTGTAATGCAGGTACCTATTTTATTACCAGGTCCCCTAAAACACATCAAGTTAAAATCCTGATGGTGTGGTTTCATCATACATATATGAGACCATCTCCCACTCCTAGCTGGATACTGATCAGAGCTCTCCCTTCCAGGGGAGGTTCAGGGTGGATATTAGGAAAATTCCTTCATTGGAAGAGTTGCTAGGCATTGGAACAGGCTGCCCAGAGCAGTGCTGGAATCACTGTCCCTGGAAGTGTTTTAAAAACATAGATGTGGTACTTAGCGACATGGTTCAGTGGCATGGTAGTGATAGGTTGCTGGCTGGACTTGATGATTGCTTGAAAGAGGTCTCTTCCAACCTTAGTGATTCTTTCCCGATTTCACAGTCTAGGACATTTGTATTTTTTTTTGCAAGCCATGAAGGTTTTATGACAAGCCTAGGGCAGAACAACTGTTTCCATTCTTTTGTTGTGCCTGATCTCCTCAGGGCTCAACTGGCTGAGATTTCTCAATGGCTGCCCTTTGTAGCTGCTCTCCCATTTTGTGCAGAGGGTGAATCACACCAGACTATGTGCAAACAAACTAGTGGGCAATAACACAAATCCCTCAGGCTTATCATCAGTGCCTGTAGCATCCTCTCCTCTGTATCACAACAGTGTTGTGGCTCCATTGCTCACAAAGGTGAGGAAACAGCCACATTGACTGAAACCAAGCAGTCGTGTTGGAAACTCTCCCGTGACTGAGTGCACCACACGAATGTGACCTGCAACAAAGGCAGCCCCGAGATCTTGATCTCCATCTACTGAAGAACTAGAGCAAGACCAAGCACAGAACACTTCTGTTGTGTTCTAAGTCAGGATCTGAACTGCTGGTACTTACAGGGAAGAAAAGAAGGGCATTAACTCACTACTGATCTTAGTGAGTTTCTGATCTCAGTAGAACAGTGAATCTAAATATGATGTTACATCAAACTTCAGTGTGTCCTGAATCTCACTTGTGTGCATACTGCATTTAGGACCCTGATACTACACTGAAAGAGGAAGACAAGGTAAGGAGTTGGACTCTGACTGAAAGAAAAGGACTGAAACCTGACAGAAGCAGTGCACAGTTTTCTGCTGTCTTGAAAGAAGTCAGCTGTAACAGAGGTTAACACTACAAACACAAGTGAGAACAAGGCAGCATGAACTTAAAACTAGGGATTTGGTGGATACATTAGGTTTTGCAAAGTGACTGGGCTAATGCTAATCATCACAAAGTTTATTATAAAAAAACAACAAAAACCAAAACAAAAAAAAAACAAACCCCAGCTGAATATTTTAATTTTAAATACCTTTAAAGTGAACACAAACTAACTCAATTCCTCCCTCAAAGGAGCAACAGATGATTTTTAAGTGCCTACCTGACAGCAAGGAGGCAATTCATTCTTGACAAATCCCTGTGGGCTGCCACTCATGGTCAAACTGATTGTTTTGTCCTTTTTCAGGATAACAGCTCTTGTGGACAGAAGAAAACCAGTAGATATTGTGAGAGATATTGAGAGTTTCAATGTCATTTTCATATGACATTTCAGAAAGCAAACCCTGAAAAACATTATTTCAAGGGGTGCAAAAATCAAATCTGGGAGAATATATCAGCAAGGCTCCTCAAAGACTGGTCCTGGACTTAATCAGATCCATTTTCATTACTGCATCCATTTCATTCATTTGAGGGATGGGACAGAGGAGATGTATTAAATACACATACAGATCCTAAATGAAAAGGTGTCAGTGCACTGGTGAAAGCAATCAGAACAGCTTTGGCAAATTAGGTAGGTGGTTTGGAAAACACTGGCAACTCAGCAAGGTTATGTAATCTGAGGACAACCTGAGGAAGCACTAACAGGACAATTCCTCAAAAAGGCTGGCTTGAGCCATAAGCTGCTGCAAGTAAGACAGACACCAAAGTGCAGAAGATGAACAGGAGAGCTGTCAGCTGGATGGGAAGAAATCCCTCTGGCTCCACGTGGCGTTAAAGCACTGCTGAAGCACTGCACTCTGCTTTGAACACTGTACATCAAGAAATGGAAGAGACCACAGGGCTTTAACAAAAGATTACCAAGTCTGGCAACAGAGATGAAGATTCAGGGTGAGGCCACATCTGGAACATTGTGTCCAGTTCTGGGCCTCTCAGTTTAAGAGGCATAGGGAACTGCTTGAGAAAGTCCAGCACAGAGCCACAAGGATGACGAAGGGGCTGGAACATCTTCCTTATGAGCTGGGTCTCTTTAGCTTGAAGAAGAGGAGACTAAGGGGTGACCTCATCTGTGCTTTTAAGTATGTAAAGGGTGTCAGGAGGATGGGGTCAGGCTCTTCTCAGTGAGGCCCAGTGACAGGACAAGGGGCAGTGATTGTAAGGTGAAGCATAGGAGGTTCCATGTGAATACATGTAGAAATGTTTCCCCAGTTCAGGTGCCAGAGCACTGGCACAGACTGCCTAGAGGGGTTGTGGAGTCTCCTTCTCTTGGAGAGATTCAAAACCCGTCTGCATGCGTGACCTGGTCTAGGGAATCCTGCTGCAGCAGGGGGGTTGCACTAGATGATCTTTTGAGGTCCCTTCCAACTCCTAACATTCTGTGATTCTGTGAAGTCCAGCTGCATCCATCCAGGAAGCAAGGAAACCATGCAGCCTGCCTTCCAGTCTTTGCAGCAGAGCAAATTCTATTAGTTTCAGTAACTGGAAAAATCCACTCGGTCTCTACAAAAAGTCTGCCTCCTTTTTCTGCCTCTGTGCTGTGTACTTCCCTCCTACAAGAAGCCTTTGCAGCCTGCTGCAGCTCTCTGCCAGCTGGCAGCCCAACCCTGCTCTGTGGGAGCATCTCCAGGCCCAGCACAGGCATTCCCAGGGATGGAGCAAACCCTCCCTCCACAGCACTTAACTTGACCCCGAGGACCATACGAACTAGCAGCTACCTCCTGCAACCCTGCCTTTTTCAGACACGATGTGCATCACACAGTACTTCTGCAAAACAAACTGAGGAGAAACAACACCAAGCACCACCTCCCACAGCCACTCACTACACTGCTTGCAAAGAACCTCCAAAATCCATGTCTGCATGCAGCAGAGTATATTTGATTAAATCATACACATGTGTGCATCTACATCTGGTGGGAGGGCAAAGCATCCTGCTATGGGGCTGTGCTCTAAGCAACAGACTGTTCAGGGATGCCTCTTCCTTACTGTCCTGATGAAGTTTTTCCACTACACAAACAAATGCTGCCAAAGGCTCAAACAGACTGTTTGGAAGGAGACCTGAACCTGACTCTCCTGACCTGCAGACAGGCCCACTCTTCACCTTGGTCTTCTGGTTCATAAGGGCTCTTCCTTTCTGCATCTCCCTTGGAAGTGTCAACAGTTCAGCTGAGGTTAACCATCAATAAACGTTTTGGTTCTGCCAAGTTAACTTTCTCCAAAAACAAAACCAGCTTTTCAAAGCCTCCCAAGTATCTCCAGGCCTGGCATTTTCAAATCTTTCAAACATCTCACCCTGTTCTCATCAATTCCTCCAATACTGCAATTTAGAAATGACTTGGTTCCATGTTCTGCATGTCTGGGAGCTGCATCATTTGCATGCTTCCTCCAATCCAAGAACACCAAAGACAAAAATCTTGCACCTCCACTGCAATAGTTATAAAAGAAAAGAGATTTTGTTCTTCTAGCCTCCAGAACTCATCAGCTATGCAGATCCAAAGCATGTTTTCATGAAGCTGCATGTTTACAAGGAGCTGAATGCCCTTTGCTAGCTCTTCAGCTCCTCTTTGCACACACCTCTTCCCTTATCCACCCTTCCAGGCTTAACCTTTCATTCCTTTTTTTATTAGCTCTTGCACAAGCCTTTCCACTAACCACCACCTCCTTAGAGGTGACTGACTATATATAGACACCTATTGTACATGGAGGGTTGGACTCAGGGACTGTGTCTATCAGTTTATACCTTCCTGTTCCTTGACACACTGATGATGGAGTCACCTTAATATATTTAATCTAGGTTGGGCTTTAATCAGTACCAGTGACTAATGCAACACAACTGGAGACTAGGAGGGGGGAAAATAAAAAAAGTACACTGCCTGTGCCACCTCCCTTATCTGTAACAAAAAAACCCTGATCCCAGTAAGCAAAGTTCCTGTAATTTTAATGCCTTGATCCAATTTCCTAGGCTTCTCTTTCCAGATGTCAGCCTCACAGCAGCAGGGCAGTCCTACTCCTAATAACAGAGACTTGTAGTGGTCAAAACTCCTGCAGCTGCCTTAAAATACAGCTGAGACTGGAACAATTTAACACCTAAGCATGACTCCAGAAAGCCTCCACTGCCAGGGACTGCTCAGTGCACGTGATGGGTGGGGAAGACACAAAGCAGAAGTGTGCTGCAGTCTCCAGCAGAGCAGCGATGGGGCTTAAGCACCCATGGTGCAGGTAAAATGGGCCAGCATGCAGTGGGATGCAGGTAAGTCTGCAGCAGCAGAACATAAGCCAGTTTCAGAGCTTCCCAGCAACCCCAAGCTATTCAGTTTGCTGTTACTAAAGGAGTGCCCAGCATTTCTGCAAAAAAGGACAGCATAAAAAGGCACTAAATTCATGGACAAGAAAATGATCTCATGCCCAGAGAAGAACAACGAAGCTGATGAAGGGTCTACTGTGCAAGTCTTATGAGGAATGGCTAAGGGAATGGGGGTTGTTTAATCTGGAGAAGAAGAGGCTCAGGGGAGACCTTCTCACACTCTACAACTCCCTGAGAGGAGGTTGTAGCAAGGTGGGGGTTGGTCTCTTCTTCCAAGTAACAAGTGATAGGACAAAAGCAAATGGCTTCAAGTTTTGCCAGGCGAGGTTTAGACTAGGTATTAGGAAGAATTTCTTCACCAAGAGGGTTATCAAGCACTGGCACAGGCTGCCCAGAGAAGTGGTGGAATCACCATCCCTGAAGCGTTCAAAAAACGTGTAGATGTGGTACCTGGGGACATGGTTTAGTGGCAAGAATGGTAGTGTTAGGTTAATGGTTGGACTTGATCTCCAATCATAAGGATTCTGTGATGAGTGGAAGGGCTCATGTGAAAGAAATGTGGAGAAAGCAAACCTGTCTTCAGCAGTGCTGGTGAGAACTGCAAGTCTGCCTTCACCTCCTGCTTCCCTGCAACGTAGCCCTGCACAGATGGAGGGTTGCAGGGCAGCTGTCAGAGCAGGGAAGAGACAGGGTGCTGCTTACACACTGCTACAGTCACCTCTCCCAGCTAAGGAAGGTGCTCTGGCTTTGTAAGTGGAGATACCCAAAACTGAGAGACATCTGCTGCAGGGCTGTCTCCTCTGCTAGAAAAGAGAACACTTGGGAGGGCTGAGAAGAGTAAATAAAAGGGCCTGAGGATGACAGAATGGTAGTGGTTGGAAGGGACCTCTGGGTATCACCTAGTCCAACTCTCTGCTAAAGCAGGTTTGCACGGAATCTTGTCCAGGTGGGCTTTGGAAGTCTCCAGAGAAGGGGAAGTCTTCCAGAGAAGTCTCCAGAAAGACTTTCCAAGGGACTTTCAGAGAAGGAGATTAAAATAAAAGACAGGAAAACAACAGTGATTTTGTCTAATGACAATAAGAGGAATGCCAGGGAAATTTTTCCAGGAACAGAACAAAAATCAAGTGTAACAGAAGAAAACATGATGCATACTTAATGTTGGCTTTGCATCACAGCCCAAATCCAACACAACTTCATACAGAGACACAACAGAGGGGCTGGAAGGTAACAGTCCTGCAGAAATGGGAGTTAAACACCATAGACTAAGGTCTGGTGTCATCTTTGACATGATTGTTATTTCAGGACAGGGGTGCAAACAAAGATGCTATCTTTCTCTATACCAACTAATACCTAGGAGAAAAAAAAACAGCTAATCCTCTCTTTCAGCTTGGTCAGAAATACTATTTCATCCTTTTCCCCATAATAAAGGCAGCCTGTCCCATTTCTCTGGGACAGCAGGATCCCAGAATTGGCCTTAGTTGTGGTAAGGCAGAAAAGTGAGTTCAATTTCTACAAAAGGAAAAAGATCAACAGTTTCAGAATAGGACTAGTGTTTCAGAACTCATTAAGATTCATCTTTAATGAAATTAATTAAAAGCTTCAGCAATGGTACTGCAGTCATTACTACCTCCCAGAGCTTTCCTGAACACCTGCATTTCTTAGCATACATTTGGATCTTCCAGGACACATGAACATATATAAGAGACCTGATGCTTAAAGGTTCTGTAGGATCAAGGAGGTATCAGCACATACCATTGGCATTTAAAGCTTCTTCATGCTTCTACTTTCCTACAAAACCAAAAGTAGCTCAAACCAGTAAAGCCAATGACCAGTAAATTCCTCAGCTGCTGCAAAAACCACAGCACTTTCTATCCCTTAAGTCTGAGTTTGGGAAGGCTTCTAAATCAAATTCCTCACATGCAGCACATATCAGACTGTCAGGATCAGCTTCCTGTTTTCTTCTCAGCTCTTCTTATAATAAAAATAAGAGAGTGGTTTGCTTTTGTAATCCTGGGAATTATTGGCATTCTGAAGCACCACTCAGGTGTTTTCCTTTGGAATCAGAAAAGGAACCAAAACAACTCTAGGGAAGATTTTCCTTTCTGTTTCTCAGATCAGTGTCATCTGGGAAGGGAGAAAGGAATGGAGGAAAATGGACATGGAACTTGGAGAGGACCAATGACCATAACTTGTAACAACACAAACCCCAACTTCTTCCTCTCAGCAAGTCAGCTTTTGTGAAAATCACACATCTATGTCTTAACTGATGTGTATTGGCATGTCCCAGAAAGGCTGACCTAGCACCTATAGCTAGAGTCTTTTGAGACTCATTCAGGAAATATGTCCTTTGCCATCTCCAGGTTAGTTTTAAGGTCCCTGAACATTGCAGAGCATGGATCAGGTGCCATGCCAAAACCAAAAAAGCTTAGAATTTGAGAGAGGAACCAGAGACATTGTGCTAGCTTATATATTTCACCTCTCATCACCACTGGACAGCTCGTGGGGACTTCTGGTAAATGAGATACAGACACCAGACAAAATAGATAAAGGGAGTCAGATATAGAAAGGCTTCTGCACAAGGGAAGATGAAAAAAGCTCAAACTTCTTGAGTAGGAAGAGAGAAGTCTGATGTCTGAGGTTTATGAAATCATGAGTGAACAAGGTGGTGAATGGAGGATCAGTATTTGCTGGTTTTCATCATAACAGAATTCAGTATTAAGTGGAAAAAAATAAACCAAACCTAAAAAGTTATTGTGTAAAAAATGGTATAACCAGATCTGGGAACTCACTGTCATGGAACATTTTGGGTGGAAAAAGGATAAGTGTTTTCAAAAATGAGCAGATGAATTGAAGGAAGAAAGGTCTGTTGGCTTTTAAGCACAAGTATGGATGCAGCATCTGGCTCAGGAAGTCTCCCTAAATCAGTAGCTAATGAAAGCCACCAGGGAACCCTCAGGGAAATAAGATTAGTAACAGAGCAAATACATAGTCATCACTGTATGATTCATCACAGACCTCTGTCAGAGGCTGATCCTAGGCTCTTTATCAAGGACTGCAGTTTTCACATTCTCATACTGGCATGTAGAGAAAGAGAACAAAGCACTGTACCTCCTTCTTGTTTCTGGGAGATTCCTACAGGAAATCTGTCTTAGTCTCAGGGGGACTGCATAATTGATTTTAGTCCTGCTTATTCTAGCTGTTCCTGAGTATCTGGAAAACTGATATAGGAGAGATAAGAAATGAGATTAGTAGATGATGCAATTCATTTTGATCACAGAATCATAGAATGGCTCAGGTCGGAAGGGACCTTAAAGATCATCTAGTTCCAACCCCCCTACCTGTAAATTATCTGTATGTATTATCTGATAACTGTAAATTATCTGCTGGTGCACAAGTAACAGCACTACAGCATAATTACCTGAAGATCATCCTGATATTAAGTGTCTGACATTGCATAATGATCTTCAAATCCAGCTCTTCCTCTTTATCCAACCTATGTCTGGAAAACACACCAAAAAGGGCCACTCCAGATAGCAATCCAACTGAAAGAACAGTCATCCCTATGGTACAAAGCAAGCAGAAACAGTTGGTTTCTGGCCATTCATCTACCTTGCCTCCTTCCCTTAAAATGGGCGCCAGAGCACTGGCACAGACTGCCCAGAGAGCTTGGGGAGTCTCCTTCTGTGGAGATATTCAAAACCCATCTGGACACATTCCTGTGTGACCTGGTCTAGGGAATCCTGCTGTGGCAGGGGGGTTGGACTAGATGATCTTTCAAGGGTCCTTCCAACTCCTAACATTCTATGATGCTGTAAAATCCCTCCAGGAATTCTATTACTTCTTAAAAACCAAACCAAACACTACCAGTTAGTTATTTATTTGCAGGCCACCTACAGCTACTCTGTTCAGCAGAAGAAAGAAAATTTTCCTTAGTGTTTGCCATTCAGTAAGAGTGGTGCCTGGTAGTGCCAGCACAAAACAGAGTCCAAAACCTCTACTTGCTATTACTGCTTTTAAAAGGGACCTTTTGGAGGAATCTTTTTTTAACAGTCTTACTATAAAAGCATCATTTGGTGAAAGTACTTGGAAGGAGTACCCTTTACAACAGGTATACTTGAATACAACCTGATTACACATTTTGATACCTCTAACAAAAGACAGGAGAGCTCTTGTGGCACAACACATCCCTCTCCACCCACCCAACAGAGTCTCTGAATGGACTAGAGGAACCCAAACTTGAAGTTTTTAGTATCTTCCCCACATCCCCCGCCCCCAGGATTTTTTCTCTGAATGCCCACTGAATAACCTGGAGGAAGACACTTGTATTGTGGTTTCCCATCTCTGCAGCAAAGTGAAATTCCCTTTGGTTAACCACTTGCTAGCTGTATAAGATGGCATTTGCTTCTCAGTTAACCTTAACCAAAAGGCAGAGAGACACCACAGCTCTGTTAGGTTCACAGAACTCCATCACTGGAGATTTTGACTTTTGAAAATCCAGGGACTTTGCATCTATTTGCTTGAAAGGAGTGAGTTCGCACAGCTCTTTGAACATAACCCCTTGGCCCCCCCAAGCTTTACCCGGGTACTTCTGACCACGACTGAGGAGGACAAAACGTTCACTTCCTTCTCCAGCTCGCTGAAATTCCCTGATTTCATCACAGGCAGCACACTGTGGTGCCCAAGGCCGTGGCACAGGAAACAGAGAGCTTGCTTCTTAATGAGAGCTGGAGGACAACAGTTGCCTGGAAAAGCATTACAGACACTTCACTTTAATTTATTGAAACAAGTTTTGCAAGTAGCCATGAGCACCAGGAGCACGTGTGCACACTTCAGAACACAGCTGTATCCCAAAACCTGGGGTGACAGCTAGAAGCATTTACTGCTGCAGCTACAAAATCCCTACAGAATGTTGCGTTTTCTAACTTTCCATGTCAGGCAAACTTGCTGCAATAAGAAACACTCATCATGTCTAGTTGAACTTCTAGTCGGCCAGGGGTTTTCAAATCATCCCAGGAATGGTACAGAAGCATTAGATTCCCATTAGTCACTGCAATACCATGATGCCTCTGTGTTACTTGAAGTGGGACATTTTATGCCTATAATAAACAGGTTAAAAAGTTCTCCTAGAAGTTAGAAGAATTGCCTATCTCACTACTGACCTGGTAGAATTACCAGTAACATCAGAAACTGAAATCAGGGCTGAGGAAACTTACTTTTTTTTTTAGTTAAACAACTTTAAACACATCCACATAGTGCATTAGAAGCGAGTCTTGCAGTGTCTACCTTTAAAGCAAACGAGCCACACAAACCTCATGTCAGTTGTTTGTGTTATTACCCTGCTACCTACTGCTGAGCAGCTCTGCTCATGGCTGCTCAAAGCAGTTAGAAGCAGAATCCCAGCAGCATTACTGGGAAATGCAAATACAGAGTCATATATAGCTCTTCACTGCTGGAAGATAAAGCTCATCTCTGGAAGTGCTCCAAAGAGCATCTCTTAACACACCAAGCAACATGACACATTGTAGGGGCAGATTCATTCAGAAAGCCCTCTCCTTTCCCCAATCCTCCTCTGACCATACAGGAACAGGAGAGGATTTCTCACGTTTCCTGGCCGGGAACGTGGATACGTCACTCAAATCCACTCCTGAGACAGGACTGCTGATGTCCAGAATAAAATCCCTGCACGTTAAAGGCTGTTACAAAACCAGCAGCTTTCAAGTAGCCCCAAGGGGCTGGCGTCACTCTGCACAATCAAGAGGACCCAGGAGCAATGTGGAAATTCCATCCTTAAGTCATCAACTGCGACATCCTCTGGTAGTTTTCATCACTGGTACCTCAGGCAAAAAAACCCACCCCAAATATCTTTCACCTCACAGCGTGGCCTCTTTTATGGCTCCTTACTTGAACTGTTACGTGTGCAGGTTTTTTCTGGTGCAGACAGAGGACCAAGAGCTGCTTTTCTTTTTCTTTCTTTAAGCAGATTTTTAAGTTCTTCTGGGTTTTCCCTCCTGGGTCCCCATGCAACAAGTGAATTATGTACCTGTGGTCAGGGCTGCCGTGTGCCAGCCATTATCTCATAGTCATGCAGCCAGTCTACCATATCATGTAGCACTGTCGGTTGTGTCACCCCTCCTGAACAGGTTTCTGGTGCTGCTTGTCCCCTCTCTGTGACCAGGGCACTGCTTGTCCAAAAATGCAGGACCACATACAGCAGAGGAGTGAACCATCAACAGGCTTCAGACGTTACCAGGAACAGGTTCATGGTATGAGCCGTGAATCAAGAACAAGCTTCAGATTATCTTCCTGAGATCATCTTCAGATCATCTTTCTGGGTCCCAGAGATAGAGGTGTGAAGGCTTTGAGATGCAGAACAACGTTCAAGCAATGCATGGACAAAAGACAGACCACAATTGCCAAGTTCACTACATCAAATCACCTTTCTCCCACACAAATCTCTCCTTTTTCCTGCTCCAGGATGCTCCTCATACTGTTAAAACTGTTTCCTTTGTCACTCCTGCACGAGCTGCCAGTCCAAGACAGAGATGTACATGGTAGCAACCATCAACCCTGCAAAAAGTTAGGGGGAAGGATGAGGGAGAAGAAAAATAGGAAAGACAATCTGTTCTCTCTCTTTACATATGTCATAGCACTTAGGCTTCTTGGCTCCTTAAGTGTTAAATCCAACTGGGTTTGGTCCTTTTTTCTTACCAGCAAAATAGAATGAGACTTTGGAGCTTGTGGAAGATGCTGACTGATAACTGTGATGGTGACCACAGAGCAGGCATGACACACGGGTGAGGTCCCACCTGCAGCCATGGTGACACAAGGGAGAGGGGAGGCTGCATGTAGGGAGTGGCCACCTCCAAACCTGCCCCAGCCCTCAAGCAGCAAGGGCTGAGAAGGGTCCTCCAGGTCAGCAAGGTCTGCCCATGGGTTTGCTTCTTATTACTGCTCATTAGAGCTCTTTGAAGGTAAACTGAATAACCCAGCTGAGATTCTGCCTGCAAGAAAGCACCAGCAGAGAGCATCTGCAAGCAAGGCAGCCAGGCCATACCCACACAGCTTCTTTCCCATCTCCTGGAAAGAAAACAGTTGTGCTTCAAGGAAAGTATGGACAAGCACAGAAAGATACTAGAGGGAAAAAAAAGCCACAAGCTTAATGCAAAAAGAATTTAATCAGCATGCTACAAAAAATGCAGTATACTGATTATACCTACACATATTGTAAGAGCTATTATTTCAAGAAATAAATACTGATTTTAAAAGGGTAGAAAAAGTAATTTCTTATGTGGTCAAGCAACACTAGAAGCAGAATTTGGCCTTATACTAACCTGTTACAAATATTGTAAGAAGAGAGTTGGAATTAGTCCCAACTATGAACTGTGAAAGTTGGATAAATCAGAGGAAAGTTGGAAAATTCAGATAAACTTTAGAATTCTGAGAAGACCAATTAAATAAAAGGAAAGGCACAGGAAGAGAGCCTCCCAATGGATGAACTGGAGTGTCACTTAAACCCACTGTTTCTTATTTTATCTAAAAGGCCTCATTGTTTTATCAGAAAAAGTTGTTGTTCTATGAAGATGTTGTAATTTCTGTGCAAATGTTCCTGGATATGAGAGAGAAAATGGGAACAGCTTCATTTTCTTGCTAACTTCTGGACAAGATAGGGTTCAGATTTTCAGCATAAATTCCAAGTTCCAGTTCTGACTTGGTGCTAACTTACTATGGTACCTCTTCTGGCTTTAGTTCAGGTGACTCTTTGCACCATGAAACTGAGCTAATGAGTGATTACCATCCTTTAACAGATCAAAAAGTAAGTAAGACAGCTTGTAATTGCTGCAGCACAGAGTTTTGTTTCTTCTGACCCCACAGAGAGCTACCACTCAACAGCAGTGATACATGTCCATTTGTTAAAAAGTAGTATTTAAAACTAAAGGGTTCAGTCAAACATGAAACACACCGTGACTGAGAAGGATGTTTGCAGTGATCTTCTGTTTGTGCTCAGTACCTTACTAGCCAATATAACAAGCATCACCTAAAAATCACAGACAGCAGGTTACACAAATGCCTGACAGGTAGCATTACCTTTTAACAGAAAAAAACCCCCTACCCAACCATAAAGACTTGTGGAAGACAGAGATGAACAGAGAACACAATTGTGGATAACCAGCACATTCCCAAAACAAGGCATCACTAATGTAAGTGAAGGAATGACTGATTCTGTGCTTATACTAAATGAGCATAGATCTTAGTAAAGAGAAAAAGCCACCAGGCACATGCAAAAAAATGTACCACAATAGCAGGCAACAAATGGCAACTTCAGAAAGGTTCCAGCTAGCATATGAATTTTCATCCACACTAGTCAAACCCACTGTGACATGACTCTTCAGCACAGGAACAACCTGAAAAAACTCCTGCTGTTTTGAAGTTCACTGTGATGAAGGTAGAAGCAATGTCCCTCCTCCTCCACCCCAGAAAAAAACCCCCACCCCAAAACCCCAAGAGGAATTGACATGAGCCTAAGAAGTGCTGGCCCTTTGAACAGTGGAACAGCTTGGGATTTCCTACCCAGCGTGTGCATTCCCACTGCAGAGGACTGAAATTCTTCAGGCTGGGAAACTGTACCACCTATGTGATCTTTCAGACAGCTTTGGGGAGGGGGTATGTGTGATGATTCTGTTGCTGTGGTTTGGTTAAAGATGGCTTCCTGTGAGGCTGGGCCTTCAGCATATAAGTTTCAAAAGAGAGGGGGGGAAAGAAAGACTGACAATCAAGTCAGACGCAAGCTTAGGCTCTCCAGGAAACCACAAAACAACCCCTCTGAAGGCTGCAGAAAGTGCTATTTCTGCATCTCTATCATCTTTTAAGGAGACAAGAATGGAGGAGGAAGGGCTAAGAAGAGAGCTGAGCATGAAACCAGAGCTAAACACATGCTGAATAAAGGTAGGCACGAAAGGAAGAATGACTACTGGGGAATGTCAAGCCCTACTACAATTCCCAAGTCATTGGGAATTTCAGCAGCAGCTTCATGGAGCAGCACACAAAGATGAAAATCCTTCTAGACAGGAACAAAGACAGACAGCTGCTGTCAGCACTGGAGCCATGCATGGGAATGCCCCTATTGAGATGAGCAAGCTACGCATGAACGGTGTGCTGGAATTACCAAGCTAGCTAGAGCTATTGCAAGGTTAGGCCTCCACGACCAGACTGTGGTTAAGGGAAGCTGATATTTTAAGCAGGTCTTCTGCATAGCAAGGAAGACAAATGAGGTGTGGAAATTGTTTGTGGGATACTGTTTGTGCATCATTAGCCATGCTAACCTTCACCACAGGGGTTTGGAAACCTCATGGGCAAGAGCAGTGGTTAGCCTCAACACTATCTGGAGTAGAGGTGCTCTGGATTTGCTCTGGCTCAAAAACTGCAACTGAGAAACACACAGCTTGCAGAAATAATGCAGAAGCATGGTTCATCTGCTTCATTTGCTTTTGACACTTAGAACTGGGCAACATTTCAAAAAGATCAGCTAGAAGAGAGAAAGCATTTCTATCAGATTAATGGCTCTGAGATGACAATGAACTGGTCCTCCACTCTGACATGCCTTATGGCTCAGATTCATTTTCTGGCAGTGAAAAACCAGAAGGCTGCATTCATTAGGCTGAACTCCAGCTATACATCACACTTGCACTGCTGGAAACCACAGGCATCTAACAAGCTTCAAATTAGGATTGCTCTGCTAAGAGCCAGAACATAATCAAACACTAAAAATAAAGAGGTATCAGTTGATTTAAAGACCTTCACCTGACCAAGACAAAAGAGTACTTTGCAGGAAATTATGAGAAAGCTTTTCCCTGTACTACAGTTTTTCAAAATATTGAGAAAAACTTGCTTAAAATAAAACTATGAAGTGAGAAAGTCTTCTGTAGCTGGTGACAGCTCCATCACCTGCAAGAAATGAATTTCAGAGCATTTTCAACATAATTAACACATTCCTTAAACATCTCTTTTGAACACCAGGTCTTTCAACCAAGTGACAGATCCTGACTGACTGTACTCCCAAATATATTCACATTGTGCATTTGAACTGCCTTTCTTTATATATTTGTATATTTATATATATATATTTGTATTTGTATTACCTGTAGCAAATCAGAGTCTGCTTTTCAAAAAAATCTTTTATTCCAAGTGAAACAAAGCTACATGGAAGAAAGAAGGAAAAGTATCTTTTCTCCTCACAGTAGAAAGAATTACCTTCTTAGGAATGATGATTAGGCCACACTAGCAAACACAGACGATGTCAAACATGCTCAGTGCATGAGCAACTTCTGTGTTTCACTATCACTACAAAATTATTCAGTCTGTATTCAAATGGACCTCTGGTTTGAACACTAATATCTCATGGACAAGAGAGGAGATGCTCCATGGCAGTGACTCCATATTGCTTTCAGCAAGTCATTTCACTCTGCAGTTTACCCTGCTGCTCACCTTATGAATGTCATGCATGTGTATACAAAAAGTGCAATCTAACTGCAAAATAATCTTACCAGAGCACTTCTTTTTTTGGTACTTGTTTACTAGCATGAACCAGAGTGAAAGGTTATGAAGGTTGCAAGTGTAAGTACAAACTTAAGAAATTACTTGCCGTGGATCAAATGATTGCTTTGGAGAAAGTTTGTTACAGGAGTCCTCCTGGCAAGTCCCAAGGTTCAGAGTGGACTCCTTTGTTTTCTAAACTATTTCCAAAAGGAAAGCTTAAGTGCAGCTGAGTGCAGTCCTAGCCCCAGACTTGGTCAAGAGTTTATGTCCAAGAGATTGTAATCTTTATACCACTTTGTCCCACAGGATTGAGGATGGCAAGCCAAATGTTTTTATATATATTTATATTTTACTTAAATTGACTAAAAATACTAAATAATAAAGGCATTAATCAGAATTATTTACTACCCAGAGCAGACAGCTATCATTTACTAACACAGTGCACAATTCATTTGAAGCAATACTCAAGCTACAATATTAAATCTAGCAGAGTAATTAAACAGAGATTGATGTCACTCACCCATATCAACACCCATGGGAGAAACAATGCCAAAACAGCTTAATCCTCTCTTCTCTATCACTGATAGCATTTGCAGAGGGGCAAAGCTTGAGCTGTTAACCCCTATTGAGGTGTAGCGCCCTGCTACACTCCAGCAAAGCACTAGTTTGGTTCCTTCATGCACATGCTGCAGCTGCATATTTGTAACCACACCATCATCAGGAGACTGAAAGCATAAGGGGACTTAGCTGGGGGCAAGATCCTGCAGTGAAATAGACATTAGTACACAAGGCATTCTCTACATGAAGGCATGTTGCAGACAAATGAAAAATGCTAAGAAAAATCCTTCCTCCTTTGCTGGTAATTCCCTACTTTTCATCTTCTCAAACACAGGAGCTCTGGATTTGCTTCAGCCAAGAATGAACTGGACCAAGGCTGAAGCTCAGGTATACTATACCTGCAGCTGAGAGGCCATCTGGGTTTGAGCTGCCTCTTTATTCCTTTGACCACTCCCTGTGGCTCAGGTCTACTCTCCATGGCACATATATGCTCTCTGGCAGCTGTGTTTCCTTCTTCCCTGAAGTACGGTCATAAGAGAGGAGAAAGCATCAGCACACGGAGAAGAAAGGCCCTTCTCTGTCCACCTCTGCAGAGATATGCAGCTGATGCACCACAGGCTCAGAGAGCACAGGGGAGCTTAGACAGAGAAGCTAGCTTGGCAGTGCAGGGGGATAAAGCTTAACTTAGCAGAGGGTGTGGAAGGGCAAATGTACCTGCGACTGAAAAGAGCCAGAGCTTGCTTGGACAGATCGTGGTATTTACTTTGGACCAAATACCCTCTTCCTGCAACAGTCACCACTAATGTACATGTTGACTTGTTAGATTAAGGAGTCTGCAACTGGGAAGAAGTTAGAAGTTGAACAGAGGAGATGAAAAAGCAGTAATCAAAGAAGAGGAAAAGAAACAATTGTTTATGTGTAAAGTCTCAGTGCCTGAACTGAACGTGGGACAAATAGCCAGAGAAGAGCAGTCATTCCCCCACAGATCAGAAAATGAAGTTACCCAACACACTACTCTAGTAATCTTTAACATCACAAACAAGAAAAACACATTATTAATCACTTCGCCAAAACATCCTTGCCCCCAGATAACTGCTGAGGAAGTTACAGGAAGAGATTCTTGTACTGTCAGAACATGTGAAGAGCTCTACCCCTTCTTGGGAAGGATTCCACTAGTAACAGGCTGCTTCCATCTTCCCATCTGCCTACTGACAGGCTGCATGCAATCAAATGCCACAGCAAGGCTCTCCATCCCAAAGTTTTACAGCTGCCATCACTCTCCAGTCTACTTTACTGCAATGTTCTCACCACCACCAAGCCTTGCAAGACACAGTCTCCTGGCTCTAGGCATAAAACTGAGCAACTTGGTCACAGCAGTTCAGAGCATAGCACATGGAATACAGCACAGCTACAGGTGTGACAAAGTAGACAATTACTGTGCTACAGAAGCACAGAGCTCAAAATACACTACAGAATATGGAAACATCTCTTGAATTTTAAACAGCAAGAGAGAAATCCATCTGACTGTGAACAGAAGTTTTTTTGGGGAGGTGGGAGGATGGTGGTGGACACACATCACTACAATGGCTGGCTAGTTTCTCTTTTGAAAGAGCCTCTCAAACTATGTACAGCAGAACTCCCTCAAAGAGAAAGGCCAAAGAGAAGTTTCTAATATTGAGCAGCCATTGAGCTATGGAGAAGTGCTCAGGGGAAGTGTGCACTGAGCTCCTAGCAATCATTCTGAGACAGTTCCTCTTCAAACACTCAGGGCACAGTTTAGGAGCTATCACAGCCTGGGTGGAATTCACCTGAAGAACCCTGGACATGTAAAAAAATTACTTCTAATCATCAATAGTTACATCTGAGCACAGATGAGGATGTGGGAGGAGGGAACTGCAGTCTTCCAGCTTCTGAGAAGGAGGAAGTACAGGACCAATGCCAACTGAAAAAGTTTTCTTCCATTCAGAGTGACTGATCCAGAAGAGGTAGAACAGCTACACAAACCCACCCCATGCCATAGAAATTACATATATAAGAGCCAGATTAAATGCCTGTATCTCCTACTGTGCACTCAATCACTTGGTCCTAGAAAGGGCTTATAAAAAAATCTTTCCCCAGCATATAACAATATCCAGGAGTGACATTCCTGACATTTCCTACACAACTGTTAATCTCCAAAGAGATTAGCACTGTGACACCAGAGCCAGCTCCAATGAAAAGGAAAATTAAGGAACAAATAGTAGCCATTGTCCCTAATCTTTTCCCAAGGCTCTCCTCCTCCCACTCTCAAGGTGTATCACAGGTGGCCTCTCTGAAGGGCCTGAACACAAACAAATACTGCAAACCAGAAGAAACTGGAAGTCCCTGTGCACACACAAAGCTATGCTATCCCTAGGAGTACAGATGTGGTGGGATAGTTTACATGACTGCTGTGATAGAGGGTGGAAGAGAGGGAAGGATGATAGCTCTTCAGGAAGAAAAAAAAGAGAAAACAGAGAGCATAGTGCTGCAAAGGAGTGTGAAAAGCTCTGCAAAGCAATAGGTGACAGACTGGTCAAAAGCTTATGGAGAAGGCCAATGAACATCACAGTGTGATGGATGGCTCCTACAGGCCATCAAAACCAAGAGAAAGATGAAACTAGCTGTCATCAGCTGGGAGAAGGCTTTGATTGCAGGCTGTTTCTGCCTGGGGTTTTCACCACCCCAGCATCTTCTGGGATGGCAACAAGGAAGGGTGCAAGCAATCCAAGAGGACAATTTTAAGAAAAAAAATACAACTTGTAGAGAAGTCAAGTAGAAAAGGCAATGTGTACTCATGAACTGTGAAGGCTAATCACAGCCTTGGCTGCAGCAATTAAGAAGGTGAAAGATCCCAAAAGAAGTGAGATTGGCAGGTAGCAGAAGAGAGATCTTGAACTTTGGAACAGCAGGCTTGTTCAAAGGAGTGAGGCAGGATGCCATCAGAGGCTGAGGCAAAGGGGACTAGGAGGGCTGGTTGATCTCCAAGAAGAACCACTCAAAGCAGATCAGCCCGTTCTAATGTGCAGGAAGCCAAACAAACATGGCAGGAGGCCAGCTCTGCCCAAAGGGGAACTCCTGACTGAGCTCAAACACTGTAAGGAAGCTTACAGGAGGTGGAAGTGGGGACAGGCTACTTAGGAGGAATATGGAGGCAGTGCCTGAGGACACAGGAGGACAGAAAGCAAAAGCATGGCTGGACTGAAACATGAGAGGGGTGCAAAAGGCAACAAAGAAGCATCTCAGCAGCAAGGAAAATGATAGTTCATGCATAGGGGGCACAAAAAAAAGGCCAAGGTATAAAACATGTATTTGCCTGAGAAGGTCTTCTTGCAGGCCTCCCTGAAGGTAGTGCTGAGTCTGTGCAAGTGAAGCGTGATCAAGAGGAGAGAAAAGGTGGATTGGGACCACTTCAGCAAATTAGACATCAAGAAAGATTGCAGGAGGCTGGACAAGATGACCTGCAAAGGTCCCTTCTAACCAGAAGGGGTCTTGCTTGTAAATTCACAAGGATCACAAACTCTTCTGCCATCTAAAGAAAAGATTAGGTTCTACCTACTGCAGGTTAGAAGTGTTATATCAGCCTATCATCTTCAGCATAACTATGACAAAGCTAGAAAGATTTCTGGTTTTTGTTTGGTTTTTTAACTGTTATATTTAAAGACAGAAGATATAACAATACACACCAGAATTTGAAGCTCACTAGCAGTTCTTACCCAAACACACAACACTGCCAGATGCTGACATCACCAGTTACATTTTCAAACACCAATATCTCAGGTGAGAACAAGATGGGGCCAAACAGTGCTGCCATCTAAACTGTATGAGAAAAAGCTGTGGACATCACTGCTTCCCCCTATTACCAGGGGACTGACATCAAAGATTTGGTGGCCAAATATTTTTATATTGTAGGATTATAAGACCCCAAGCCCTTAGAGCAGGTGTGTTTATTGCTTCAACAGCACAGTAAATCATTTAGGATTGAAAAGGCAGTAACAAGTTCCATGTGAAAGACACCATATCCTGCTGTTTGTGTTTGTTAACTTCTCCAAGAGTATCTAAGTTTCCTTCAAGTCTGGTCTGTAGGATACAACTGCTAATGAATTAAGAAGTTTTTCACACAGGTCATCAGTATCCTGGCTGCACTGTGAAGTGGCATTATGTTGATGAAATGTCAAAAAAACCCTATTAGAGCAAAATAGGGGGAAAAGCTTCTACAGTGCCACCTTCTAGAAACTACATGGATCACAGTAATAGCCAGTTTGAATAGTCAGTCTGCAAATACAGACAGGTATATTAGCTCTGCTAAGAGAACAAACCAAGCAAGTATTAGGAAAATGAGTAAAACATGAGTATGTGGTCAGTTCTCCCTAAAGGTCCCTTCAGTGAACCCTCAGCCAAGTAATTTCTTTTCCATGTTCCAAATACATCATTATCAGCAACAGTTTTAATTATTCCTCTTAAATAAAGCAAGGTCAAGCAGTAAAGCAACTGCAGCCCCAACCAAACAGCAACTACACGCTGGGTCCCAGAGCTACAACAGGAGGAAGCTGAGCTGTATCAACGTGTGCCTTCAGCAAATGGAAGCTTTTGAAGCTTAAATCTCTTTCAGCCCCTTCTTAGAGGCTGAAACATTCTCAGCCCAGTAGATACAGAGATACATTCAGAGAGGCTCACGTTAATGAAGTGAAAGTGTGCACTTCCCATTGGTGCGTCAGCTGGACTTTTTCTCAAGCACTGGAAACAATTGTCTAGGTAGCACTTGCGTGAGGCTGCAGACACCACGGAGCTGCTAAAGTACCTTTTAGAATAAAATTGAAACCGGGAGGACAGACCATTCATTCTTCACCTCTGAATCAGGAAGTTCACTCATTCAAGCAATCATCAAGCTCATGTAGCAAAACACCTAACATTCACACCATCCTTGCTACTCCTCCTCCAAACATTAAGTCACAGAAAGCCGCTCAGAGGCTCCCTCAAGCCCACCAGGAAAATCAGCGGGGGCTTTTGATAGATGTAGCTTATGCTAGCTAAGGTCAACAACTAATTTTAGCCAGGGAAAGCCCAATTCTTTACTTTTTCCTTAAATGTAACGTTCACAGAGTGAGTAGGTTAAAAAGGGAAAGGCCTGACACAACTACAACGCAGCCAAAATGAAACTAGGCTCCTCTCATCAACAAAACCAGCCCGAGACAAAATTAAAAACAATGTATCAACATCACATGCCAAGTTTACTACACTATTCCACCACAAAAACACTACTGTTGCAATGCTCACACTACAGTGGAACAACCTGCTACAAGAACATGATCTCTACCTTAAGGCTGATGTAAAGCCTTAAGGCAGGTGCTTCATTCTTTCCCCAGAACTTACTTAGCAGCCATGAGATTGCTTTTATCAATACAGATAGAAAGCTTAGAGATTTGGAAGATGAGCCTAAAGGCTTGAAAGTCAATCAACAATAAATAAAATGCTAATTTATTACAGCCAATAAATTAATGAACAAACAGACTGCCCATAGGCTGCATACTTTGTCCTAACAGGCTTTCAAACTGGATAAAGACTCAAGAAACCCCATCTGATGTCAAAGCTGACCCTGCTTACAGCAGGAGGGTGAACTGGAGACTTTCACAGGTCCTTCCTGACCTAAATTATTCTGCCCTGCATTCCTGTTCTGCAGCCTTCCTGGGTTCAGCCTCTGACTAAAAAGGCTATCAAACTCAAAGCCAGGCAATGCAAACATGTTCACGTGCAGTCTTCAGAACTAAAATTCCCCTTCCAAGCTTTCCAGCCTTACAGGATTAAAGTGAAGAAATCATTAACCCTCCTGCACAATAAAATGGAACCATCAGCTCAATGACCATCTATTGTCAGGTAGTGCAGCAGCTTTGAGAAAGCACCAGAGAGCTGGGCAACATCCTTGAGGCAGCACAGAGAGGGTGCTAGACACAGCACCTAAAAGGACACCCAGGCTGTAATGTGTGTGTGTTAGACTTCACTACACTGCCAGACTTCAGGGCTCACCAGAAACCACAATCACCATGAAAATCATAGCCCACACTTCATGTCTGTAACTGGGCTGGCATACAACTGCAGCAGGCAGGGTAGCTGGGAGGCAGCATCTTGTAACAGGCATGGCCAGAGCCTGTCTCCATGAACCATCCAATCAGACCAAGTCACACCAAACTAAGTCAAGTTCAAAACTGGAAAGAGAAGCCAAAAAACTCTAAAAATAAAAATTGCCTGTTTCCTTATTATCAGTCACCAGTCCTCTGCTAGGTTCAGACTTTCCCCAGCTGCCACCTCATGTCTCCCAAAAGCACTGCTAGCAGGAGCAGGATGCTGCACCAGGAGTCCACTCTAAAGCATGCTACCAGTCTTCACTGGTCTGTACTAAACATTTGTTTTCTTAATTAATACAGTGAGAAGTGAAATTAACATTCCAGTCAAACTTGTAAAATGAATCTGTTTCTGTCGTCTGTTTTCTTGGCTGTTCCTGGCTAGCAGCATCCCTGGCTAAATGCCTTAAGGAGCCAGACAGAATTTAGAGCAGCACTCTTTTTGATGCCCTATAGGTTATTCCATTTATTTTGACAGGAATAGTAGCAAACTGCATTTGCAGCTTTATTATTGTCACCCAAAAATTTACCACTTCTCCCCCTTCCCTGCAGCATGCAGCTGAAAAGTTCTGCTGGAAGAATTCATTTGTCCTTTGAGGTATGACAACTGAGACACCACAGAGTAAGATGGAGAAAGAACTGGAAATTATTTACAGGTTGGATAAAATTTAGAGACATTCCTGATGTTGATTCCTAAACATGAAAAAAACCATCTAGTGTTGGCAGTGGAAAAGAGTGGGGGAAGATGACAGTGAACATAAAGGAAACTCACTTGGCCACGAAGCACAAACTTCTGTGCTGGCCACACCACTCTCGTATGTCTGTATTGCCCATAGTTAAAGAGCATTTCACTTCCTGGGTGGCTTCTCCAGCAAGGGACTGCCAGAATGATACTATAAAAGGGAACAGAGAAAAAGAGAAGTATTTCAGTGACTTATTCCAGAGGAAAGGCAGGACATAACTTCAACAGTCCTGTCCTGAAAGGACAGGATGCAGACAAATCATTTGTGCTTCCAACAGGTGAAATTCCAGTCTACTGTTTTGGAATCCTCGTTTCCAATGGAACCAAGCTTCTGCCTTGGTTACATATGCAAAAAGCAAACTACACTGCAGCTAGGTGAACACTACCCTGAAAAGGCACTTTAACCTTCCAGGTTAACCTCTGGGTCTCATCACTGCTAAAAAACTAAAGCTTTTGCAATCCTGGCAAGTCTGCTTCAGCTGAAATGCAGCAACTGCTATGCTTTAATCTTATGCACAGATTATGGCAATTCTTAAGTGATATAAAAGCATCACACACTCCTGTATTGCTGGTTAAAGAAGACCATTTTCTCACCTGAAGACCAAGGCACTGGAAAACTAGGGTTTTTTTAAACAAAGTGTCATACTGAACTCTCAAGGAAAAGCTTTAATAGGCAACTTTTAATTTTATTGGAATAAAGCCAAGATACTTAAACACCTGGACAAGCTCTCTGCATATACCTGGTCTCTTCCTCCTGTGTTTGCACAGCAGCAGATGATTTCAACTCTCTCTACACTTCTTGGTGGGAAATGGCAGATTTAGCAGCTGAATTAGGTGAAACCATTCTGAGCTGATCATTGGAAATTAGCTCACTTCCATGCAAATGAGTACATCTGCTATGAGACAAGGCTCCTCACTCAATGCAAAACTTGCTGTCGCTGATGAAAGCTCTCAGTTTCTTTCTATTAGCAAAAGTAAGGTGAACAAAAATCACGTGCTTTCCTGGAAATTCATTTCTAGGGTGTAGAAACCATCACCATTCAACACAGCAGGCAATCACTGCTAGAGATCACATTTATACCACAGCTGAACTTCTTAAGGTCCTGTATCTTTAGTTTCTTAAGCATTAAATATGTAAGCCAGCCGAATCACTTCCTCATACATAGGATGATGATACTGCACCAGGTAGCAGGTCCATGCAATATTGATCTCAGAATGTAACCTACACCATGAATTAGCAATTAATGTGCCCATCATCTTACTTCATAGTTGCTGCTAAGCTTCTGCATGACACTTTTCAGATGAAAATTCCACTCACATGCCTGCTCCATGCTCTGAAGAGTAAACATCTTTCAGGGGTATCAAAGAAGTATTTAATAATGATCAGAGTCATCTTTCAGAAGTACAAAAATGATACTTGGCTTTAGGGTCATTTCATAGATCCTACTGCCACAAGAAAATGTGGTCACATGTGACAGAAAACACCAACCAGATTAATCACATACCCTGAGATGGTAAGACAAACAGACAATCTTACTAAAGCCAAGGAGCAAGAGGTGAAACCAACCCACAGAAAACTGAGCACTAGGAGTCTAGACTGCAGTCTGGCCACAGTTGTAAGGTACATGCTTCCTTATTTATGAGAGTCTGTCAAGAGAGATTACAACAGAGAGGAAATGCAGAGCTCCCATCCATCCCAGCAACTGCCTCCTCCAGAACAGGACATGCTGCTGTTCCTGTGCCAGGAACAAATAAGCTAAGAAGCACACACCAGATCCCGCCTGCTCCCTCTCATCCAACGCCATTTAGAGTAACAATAAGGAGTTTTGCTTCATTCTGACCCCACCAAGCTTACTCAATAAGGTCTGACTACAGCACAGGGCACTCCAGCTGCTTACAGCCACACCACACAGCTGTCCACACATGGTAAGACACACTACAGTGTGCTGGTGGCATTCCAGGCATGCAGGAGATAACAGTTTAACTGAACAAACTAAACCCCACTGTATTAATTCCTAAGTTCTGCTGTCAACAAGCCTCAGGAGCACATTATCAGTTACACAACACAACTGCTCCTTGGGTATTTCCAGGGAATCTCAGCCACAAGGGTTGTAGGAGGCAAGGAGGATCGTCTGAGATGGTCTGGGACCTGATGTGAGTAAACAGATAAGGAAGAGAATGTTCAGTGCAGAAAACACCATGAAGCAAGAGGCTAATGCTGCACAATGCTTCTCCTCTTTTTTTATCCAGTGACAGTTCTTGGATAAATCCTCACAGCATAAGACAAGCTTGTACTTCAGTACCACAGACTCAGGCCTCTGGATGGCTGGGTTCTGCTTCCAACTTTGTTTCCCACTTGCACTATAGCTGGGGCAAAGCTGCTTCATCTCTGCACTGATGCTGCTTCTGTACAACAGAGTAAAGTCAGTTACCTCGTGTCTTTCTTGCTTCATCCATTCCAGTTGTACACCAGTGTTAGCTTGAAGACACCTCTATCACAGGTTATATATTCATTAAAAATTCTCCTAAGACCAATTCTCAGTGCAGAGATGAGCTGCTGAATTGTCTGGGTAACAATGAAACAAATACTGTCGGTGGGTTAAGGCAAAAGAAAGTAAGCAGATGAAATCAGTCCTTTACCAACAGAAAGTAACACATTTCCAAAGAGGTGTAAGACACAAAAACTTGCACTGAAAATTTACAATCTCCATGTACAAATCAAGCTGAAGCACAAAAAGGAACTGCTAAGGGCCTCAGGAAGAAGAAAAATCAACCTTTTTTAAAAAAAAAAGTACTTAAAGCTATTTTCCCCTTAGTTCACTCTCAGCAACCTCACATAGGTTATCATGCAAGATACAAGGACTGAAGTTGTGCAGAGCACTACCCTTGTTCAGCATGGCCATGAAATCACCCATCTCAGGCCTACAAAAATGTTACAACAACCAAAAAAGAAAAAAAATTAAAGAGGAAGCAGGATTTTAAGAAGTCAACTCTGTGCAACCTTTAAGCCTTGCACATTTCACACAGTGTTAACAGAAAGGCCAATACCATTTTAGATCATCCCCATTAAAACAGGGCATCTATAACACACATATAACAAGTCATTAGCATGCTTGGTTTTTACACTTCTGTTGCACTATCTCCTGCCATCTAACACACAGAATGCATTCCAGGCTATACCCAAAAAGAATTAGACGTTGTGTTGTGTTTTTTGTCTCCAAGTCATTTCAAAACACCATCACTTCCACAATTTCTCAACCAGCTGTGCTGTTTCCTCACTGGGCTACTTGTGTTTGGGTGATTCTGTCTTACAGCAACATTCAGGATTGCTTAAGCTGCCAACAGCTAAACGTTACAAAGTGTCAATGTGCATCAAAACCAAGTCCAGAGATGATAATCTCCCAGTTCAAACATATAAATGATTTGGAGTTTTCTTTGTTTCTTAAAAAGGAATCAGGCAGTCAACTGGGAGATTGTGATGTACAACTGTGTTTAGGTTCTAGCTGTTTAATAAATGCTTTTTGCATAACATTCTATCATGTCACGCTGACAGATTGCTGATATGAGAAAAGGGAACTGACAGCAGGTCATGCCAGACCCTATCTGTCCCTACACCAAATCATTTAAAGGATTCCAGCCCAAGGACAAGCATACCTTTATGTGGGTAATGACTTCAACATTTTAAGACTTCTCTTCCATGTTTAGTCTACTTGCATGCATCACAAAGATTACCATGTCCTAGTTCAAGGCACTGCCAAAAATCTAGGTCTCTGCCAATGTCTAATCCACTCAAGCCCCTGCCTCCTACGCCTCGGATGTTCCAAGGCACGGAGAGATGACACTGATTGCACAAGTGTAAATTAGTGTCCAAACAAGGCATCTGCATGCAGCAAACAAGCAATCAGGCTATACTGCCTAACACTGACAAAAAGCAAGAGATGGAAAGTTCAGACCACAGGAGAACATACCAATTCTCTCCAGTAACTCAGTTGTGAGCAGTTGGGATTGCACAATTGTTAAGATGGATTAAAAATGAATTTCAGAAGAACAGTTACCATCATGATGACAACTGGTAGTCTCTGAATGGACTGAAATGAAGAAATACTTCAGAAGGAACAGCTCTGATGTGGCAAGATGATTATTTCTCACACCACATCATCAGTACACTGACCTGCTTAATTCTTGCATTCCCCACTTGCTCACCTCACTATCTAGCATTAAATCTCCAGCTGCAGCTCAGCAGACAATTTCAGAAACATCTGAAGCCTCTTATGACTTTACACAAGCATTTACCCATCCACTACCAATCATGGTTTTGTACCACCTTACAAAGCAGCAAATACAATACAGAGAAGTTGAGTGTTGTACTTAAAACTTTCTCTGGCCTGTTGTTAAACAAAACCCCTGTAGTATGAATAAGGAGCAAAACACCACATAACAGACTTAAGCCTTTTGCCTTCTCATTGTGTTCTTACCCATTTAATCTACCTTCACTGACATCATGCCAGCTCCTCCCAGAATTACTCTTGAAGACCACAGGCAGGCCCAGACTTTGATATTATTCTTTAATTAAAAAAAAAAAAAAGACTAAACCAGTCAATAAACAGTTTCATGTCTCTTGACTCAAACAGCATAACTCCTGATAGAGAAAGGATAGGATTTTCTGCAAGACAGCCTTCAAAGTTTCCCTACCTGGTGAAATATGTAAAGTATGACCAATGTAAATGACAAGGGCTCAGAGACAGCTGGGGAGAATGAGTGACTGAAACAACAGACCACAAAATGGCTTGGGCAAGAGACATGCACCACAGTTACATTACCAAAGAGGTTCATTAATTCTTTAAATGGACTTTTCAGACATGCAGTATGACTCTAGGAAGGAAAGAGACAGTACATTTTAATGCTTATAATATAGACTGATAGCACAGAAAAGAATTAAGTACAAGCCCCATATAAGATATACAGTAACAAACTGCATTTTGATGACTCTTTCCAAAAGCCAAAGATTGTTTACTTGTTAACTAGAAGACAAAGACTTCAGACTGCAGACTGTTATAGAAAGCAACAGTACACCCCATTAGGAAATCTGAGATAACCTTGCACGAACAGGTAAACCAACAGTACTGTTGCTACAACAGATACTAGCATACTAGGACACTCTTCCCTCTAACTTTCAAGAAACAGTTCCAGCAATCACATCTGTCAGTCAGCAAGACTACACAACTATGGTTCTGCCTCCAGCCTTGAGAATTCACTTCACTTCACTAGCAAAGAGCTCACACCATGATATAATCAACACATGTAACTGAAGGGGCTGATGCAATGTTAATTAAAAGTTTTTGTTTCCCTGTTAGTCTGTTAAGATTGTCCCAAGAGGACCTGTCTTACAAATGGAGTACTTCTAATTTGCCCTCAACTTAACAGAAAACAAACCAGCCAAAAAAACCTGAAAACCTCAACTAAGATGCACTTAGTAAGAAAGTAAAATCCATTTAGTGGTCAAGCAATAAATGGACAAAAACTTGTACAAGGTCTTGAAAAGAGTGCATGAGAAGATACATGTTCAAACATATGACTTCAGATGACTTGATTCCTGCTTTTTTCCCCCCTTTTGGAAGAAAAGGGTTTTGCTGATTACACCTTTCCAGTCAATATGGAACCACACTCTCCTATGAAGTCTGTTGAAGCAATAGCAGGCAGCAAGACACTCATCTGGCCTGATGACTTCAGCATTCCAGCTTTTCCACTCCAGAGCCCTGGATTCAAATCTTCTATTTCAGTCACAAGTCAAACAACCTTACACATCATGCTACTTGCATGCAAAAAACCCCCAACAAAACACCAAAAAAACCCAGCCCCAAACCACCCAAACCAGCACAAACTATTGTACTAACCTGATTTGAGGCAACAGCCTGTTTAAAGGAAAACAAAAAGGGAAAACAAGTCTAGACATTGTTCCCTCAGGAAAATCACACTTGTATAACTTGGCTGAGTGACACACTTGGTGTGGAATGCATGCTAGTTTATGCAATGTAAAGTGACACAAGAATTTGGGAGTACATCAGGGGAGATTTTTATTTATTCTTACATTTAATCCTAGTCACCACGTGTTCTTTACAGATACTACATCTGCCCGTTGCCTTCTCTCTTGACATATGTCTCTGGACATACACATTATTTGCAGCAAAAACAT
This sequence comes from Galbula dea, assembly GCA_013399015.1. NCBI lineage: Eukaryota > Metazoa > Chordata > Aves > Piciformes > Galbulidae > Galbula > Galbula dea. The sequence goes on along the minus strand of VWZX01009114.1, from coordinate 71,884 downwards.
TACCTTCTTGTACCTTCCTTGCCAGTTAACAAATCTGCAACTGTCAGCTTATGAGGATTACAGCATTGCCAAAGAGATGCTGCTTTACTTTGCTGTTCAGCTTCCAGAAAAACTGGTGAAGAAAATGCAGGTTAAGAGGTGCCATGAGATTCACAAATGCTCATCACCAAGGGAGGTTTTCCTTTTGATGACTTCTGAACTGTCCAGTGGTTCTCTCTTGACACATTCCATCTGTGCATATCTGTAGATTGCTGTACTTCTGCAACTCATATGCTAGAAAAAAAATTTAGGTTAAACAAATGTCAAGAATACAATCTGCTCTCCTGGCAAGTCTGCCCTAGAGAGCTGCTACCAACACAATAAAACTACACATTTCTTGTCAAATAGTTCCTGGTGAAACAGCAACATTGAAGATTATAGACCTGTGATTGAAGTGTGAAAACATGCTTCAAGCCATCCTAAACCATGACATTCAAACTAGAAGAAGGTTAAGAAAAAACCCAACACACACCAACAAAAAACCTGGGAAAAACATATCAGAAAAGACACTCAGTCAATACCTTCTTCTCTTTTATGTCTTTCACAGAGATGGAAACTGGTCACCATTCACTTTAGAATCCCATTTGTAGCCATCCTTTTAATAAGCACACCAGTAAAAAAACAAAAAACAACAACAAAAAAAAAAGAGTACAGTTACAAGAAAACACAGATTTACCTGGCATGTTCTACAGTTTCTGTAGATCCAGAAGGCATCAAGAGGTAGTTTCTTCCACACCTCTGAGCACTGAGCTGGGAGAAGCCCAACTGCACAGCTAAAGGCCACAAAGCTGAAAATAAACACAAAGATCTGTGAAGAATAGAAAGGATGCCCAAAGGTTTGCTAGTGATACTTCTTTGTTCAGGCGGGAAAATAGAAGAGAAAAACATCCTCCCTTCAATGACAGTTCACTTACATCAGCTGTCTGTAGCAACAGTACAGGATAGAACATTTTTATGATTGAACAAACATTTCCAGCTCATGACAAATGGAGTAACAGAGGATGCACAAGTTGCTGGTAATTAGGAAGGTATTTAATAATTGGAAAAATGAATTTATTTTGAAAAGTTCTTTCTGATGGACAGGAAGAGGAAGGGACATCCCAAATCAACATTTCAGTGACTTCAGAGAATTCCCCTACCAAAGGTTTCAGTCTGCAGATTTCCCGGAGATTTAAAGGCAGAAAAAGAGCCAAAGCCAACAAAGCCAGAACACACCTAATCTTGCTCTGATCTCTTACAACATAGCAAGCAGAAGTAGCTTCTGCAGTTACAAGTTGCACAGCTTCATTTGAACTGGGAGATGTGTGAATTTGAGTGTTAGTGTAAACATTTACTCCAGTAACTAAATTATTCCATCATGACACAACAGGATTCACACAGCAGTAAAGGTGAGCTAACCTTTCCCTGAAACAGTAAACAGCTTGCAAAGCCTTTCTGAGCAGCAGTGCACACACCAAACACCTACACACTCAACAGTCACCATGGGAATTAATTTTTATCACATCAATCTTCTTCTCAGGCTATAGAGAGATTTGTGCTGCCAGCATGCTCAACCTCAGCTATGCAGTCTGAAGCACCAGTGATGCCACACCAAAGAAACAGGCTGAAGACTTCTGAACTCTTACATTGCATCAGAAAGCAGCAACAGTGAATGAGAAGCAGAGATGAGATATCCCTGTTTAAGGGCTGCCTTAGAGGATCCAATACCATCACCAGTCAAGACACCAACATTTTGTGCAGTGATACCCCCTTCCATCAGAGAAACACCAAAAAATACCACACCCTCAGATTTAGCAGCACTGCTATCAGTTGACAGGCCTAAAATAGATATGCCACCAGTCACCTTTAGAGCTTAGACATCCATCTTTCATACAGCTTAAGATGAGTAAGGAATAGGGGGACAAGTTACAGGACAGTTATCAAAGTAGCCCACTCTCAAAAGGTGGAATTTTCCTCCCTTCCAACTCTGAAAGGACTCAAAGTTACTCAGTCATGATGTATTACTTATATAAGTCTTTACTCAAAGTTACCTTGGAATGTTGTGAGCACATCTGAACTACACAAATACCAGTATAGAACATCTGTCCTTCCAACAGGAGCTCACAGTGTTGAACCTACACAGACTTCACATAGTCAGTTACACTTCAAGAAACATGCTCATAATTCAACAAATCCTTAATAAGGCCACTTAATGAACAGAGTAACAGCAATTAACTCACTTGCCCAAGGCCACAAAAGCAGCAGAATTGAAGCCAGTACTTTCAAATCTCCTGGCTCCCAGATTGGTCCATGCTTATCTTCACTTCATTATCAAGTTAGAAAAATACTACTTGCCTTTAAGTTCTCATCAAGGTGCAAACAACAGCAGATCCATGGAGACTCATTCTTCATACTTTCTGTGTAGTGCATGGCATCATGTCAGCTGTACTACTATACCACAATGGAGCATAAGGCAAGTATCCTTGAAGGATATTACAAAATACACATATTTATTCCTTCAATGCAAAAGGACTACTTCTGTTGGCTCAACCCAGAATTTCAGCAGAAAGAAAAGCAAATCACATTCATGTATCACCCTGACCAGCTTTGTTAGTACAGAATAAAGCCAACTTTCTTCCCCATTTACTAGTGAAAACAAATGTTACTAAGAGTTTTCTAGCACCATGAAAAATCTCAGTACTGTCAAAGCATTCTTACTCTAGAGAGGCTGGGATCTGCACCGACATCTGCCACTTTCTCCATCCCATGCCTCAGTTTGTGGAGATCACCGAGGTAGAAACTCCTACTGATGACATACACTGCCACCTTGTGTTATGGTTTAGAAGCGAAAAAGCCAGACAAGTTGGATTTCACACAACCAAACACCTTCAGCTGGTTTAACTCCCTTCCTGCTGCCCCCACCTGCTGTTATACATAAGAAGCCTCTTCCCTTTTACATAACTAAGATCTAACTCAGGCTGCAACAGACACAAGCCTCCATGATCCCAAGAAACAGAGTTCATTCTTCTCCCCTAACTAATGCAGGTATTTTCAACAGTAAATGACTTTGTAGGCAGTTGGTGCTAAGTAGCAGAGATGTTACTCTTTTAGGTTCGAGATGCCATTCCTCCAGCACAAGCAAATACAGACACATGGTACAACACTGCATTGACATGGAAGTGAGGCTACCCTATTAATCCCTTCCTCAACCTGAATCTGAAGAACTGCAACAGGAGTTGTCCTCTTTACATCCCTGGACTGTATTCTGAGAACAGGCATTGTGTCATTCCCTTCTCTACAAGAGGAGGCTGAGGGCTCATTTCCCTACAAAGGCTCAGTATAAGCTGAGCAACTATATTCTGTATATATAGATAGAATATATGATAGAAGCTCCAGGACCAACAAGAGGGATGTGAAGCTGCAGATATCTCAGTGATCTTTAGCCAGCCCAGTCTTCCCCTCCTGCAACATGATCACAAGGGACACAGAAGCAATCTTCCATTAAGCCTTCTCAGGTCCAAAATTGAATGTAATCACAACCACATCTTGGAAAGCAGTGCCAAGCCCAGTGACTAGCACAGAAAAATACATTAACAAGGAGAAAAAAAAAAAAAAAAGTGGGATGGTTCTAGAAAAGGACATTGGTAGGCTTTGAAGCTCTATTGTCCTTCTGCATACATGCTGAGTGGAACTTCTATTTTCTTCACAATAAAAAGGAAGACTGTGTTATAATTTGAGTAAGACAAGCTTCCAAGAGCTTCTGAGAAGAGAGCTTCTGTTGTCTCCATTTTCAATAAATGGTGCAGTATCAGAAAAACTTCTACAACTGCAGTATCTTTACACAGATCAAAATCCTAACTTAACAGTTTGCTTCTGTGCTGGGCAACACCACGCAACCTGTAGAATATCACTATGTTGTTAACTATTCACATGACAGTAGCTGAACCTGCCTACTTCATTTCTGCACTGACATTAAATTGTTACTTTTTGTACTCCCTTGTCTCTCACAATCTATCTATCAAAATAGAAGCATTACAGTAACTCACGGAATTCACAAACTTCATTCTGGCATTCAGCAGGAGGCTTTCTTGCTTTAGCAGACAGCATTTTTTCCCTATCACACGAGCTGGCAAATAAGGAATATGGTAAAGTTAAGTAGCATTCACTGACCAATTCTGACACATGCTGAAATTTAGTTCAGAAAACCTCTTGGTTTTTTGGTATGTTTGTTTCTTCCCTTTCCCCACCCAAGCAGAAAAAAGCAAGACACAGGTCTTCTGCCATACTAATGTATTCCATCTTTCAAAAAGAAAGACATGATTTTAATATTACTTAACAATATGTTAAAAAAGTAGCCAGTTAGGCTTCAGTGTTAATACAATTATACACTCTATAACAGATTTGATAGGGTGAGTACTGTTCTGTTTTAAATTTTCTCATTCTGCAAGTATTCTTACACCAGCTGGCTACAAGTCAGGGGGGAAAAAAAAAAAATCAAAACACAAATAGCGTAACTTGTACACTCTTAAACAGTAGATTGTGAAAGAACTGAGGAAATACTTGTCCCATAAGAGCTTCTTTTTCATGAAGTCATGTCAGGAGAATTCTGGAGCAGATGAAAGCACAACTGACTAGGTCCATTCCTTTGTCAGGAGTCAGAATGACAAAACATTGCTAGATGCAGAAGTGACAGGAGCCACTGCAGATGATGCAAACTAGTATTTTGGCCTCCACCCAAGCCTAAGCAATTTAAAGTCTCTGAGGCCAAGGCATTCAGAAGGAGATGGAAAAGAGCTATTGTTCCACCTCCAACAGCATACAGCTACAATCAAGTCTCACTCACAGACTACAAGCACACAAGCTAACAAATTCAGGTAGAAAGTGGCAATTTCTCAGTCCGCAAGAATTATCAGGCCAAAGGGTTCAGTGCAGATCCACACAGCACTGGGGACAAGGCAAGGCAGCACTGGCTCAAGACCAGATAAGCTCTCAGCACAGCAGGACAGATAAGTGGAGTTGTCATTTATTGATTCCTGCAGGGTTCCCTCCCCAAATTGTGTCATTTCAATGTGCAGCAAAGGTGGTTTTTTTCAAGCTAAAATTAGACCAGTTGATGGAAAGTCTCTGCCTTGTCTGTCTGGCAGAATCCAAGCAGAACCTGGAAAGAGAGAAGTGATAAAGTGAAAATAACATACTTAAAAATCAAACCACATGTGTTATCCCTCCTTTGAAGAGCAGCTCTCTCCAGTAACATAAAACCTCTTAAAAAATGCCTAAAAAGAAAAAAAAAAAAATCACTTGTCCATCACTCAAATAGATGATAAACCAGTAACTTTAAACACCACTGCATTATCAGGAGCAAATGAATGAAGTAGCAAACAACCCTGTGTATTTAGCAGCACAGCAGCTAGCTCACTGTTAGCTAGAAACAGAAATGACATTGCTGTATGTACCAAAAAACCTCCTTTACAGTATGAATGAGTGGTAGGTAATGTGTAGAGCAGAAACACTGATGACATGGGACACTGCTGCTTCTCTTCTGAATACAGTGAAGTTATGGTTGAGACAAAGACCTGGAGAAAGGAGGCATTTTTATAATACAGCAGAGGAGTAGCCCACATCCCTGGAGAAAGCACCTTTGGAACAAAAATCCACTTCTTTGCTTTCATTGAACACAATTTCAGTGACAGTTAATTCGTGCTGAAGAACTGCGAAGCAAGGTGAAGCTTGTCTAGACTAAGGCTGCATGACAGCATGAAGGTGGTGCATACCCCTTCTCTGAAGGCTATACAGCTTCTACAATTGAAAGCCAAAAAACGTGGAGCAGACAGAAGGAGGAAAGGTACAGTGGAAGGCTACAAGAACTAGACTTATTTTGTTCTTCCCATGCTAAAGTTAGAAGTAGCTTGCAAACTTAATTCTCAAGTCAGGGTGTAATTAAAGTATCCACTACACCACTACAAAGGAAGAAGAAAAGATGATAAATGAATAAGCTATCAGTAAAAAGTATGAGTGCAGTAGGCCTGTGCAGCTCATTGCCATGGAGAGTTACTAAACCAATGTTGGTAGCCTTTTAAGTATTATGTTGGAAATTATCAAGTGACAGAAAGCACTAAGCAGCTTTTTTACTGCCCTAGAAGAGCATCTGTCAGGGCTTTTCAGACACCTCTCCTGAACAGATACACATGAAAAAAATTGGACAGTTATACACACACTTCCTAACAGATGACAGTAAAGGAGTAGATTACACTAACTGTTGACCAGATTACAAACCAGTACAGTTAAAAGTGTTCTTTCTTCCTTTGGCATCACATTTGACAACTTTATCTCCAAACTTCAGCTGTAAATGTACAAATGTAAGACACTATTGAGAGTAAAGAACTGGTGCAGAGAACTTTTCTATTTTCTTGTTACAGATGCTGTAAGCTTAAGCGAAGCTAAGAATACTCCATGATAACCATACCAAAGGCTTATGTTACACCAAAGATAACACTACCTAATACATGCCACATGTCACCTATAAAACCTACATTCAACTAAAAAAATCCTTTAACTGGCACCACTCAAAAATAATTAAGAATAGAGAACATGTACTTCTCAAAATGTCATTGTCTGGTACATTGTAACTCCAAAAATAATTAGACATATGCACTTTGTATAGGAATAATCAGCAGCAGAGAGCAGCAGTTGTACTCTGTGTCTGCAAGATCCAGCAACACTTTACATCCCAGGCACACAGACCATGAACACTATATGAATTTAGAAATGAACCTGAAACCCATACTGAAAATGCTTTCTTAAAACCTCTCCTCTTTAGACAAATGGATTTAGGTTCTTTTGTGAAATACTACTGTTGATTCCTAAATTATTCAACTGCAGGAAATTGAATTATTTGTAACCTTTCAGATTTGGCTATCACCATGAAAGGCTTGAGAGATATATTCATGGGAAACTAGCACACCCAGCTACCAATAAAGAACAGAAATTTCAGTGTTATGGAAGAACATATGCTACATTATTTAAACATTAGCTATCTGCTCAAATATGAGGAATTTAAAGGTAACTAATGGGATATGAAAATCCTCAAAGCAACCAAAATGCAAGGAAGAAAAGTTTCACAAGCACAGGTTGGTTCATAATGTTCTTTTACTGCCACTGCACTAGCATAGGCATCCCCTGGTTATGACTGGCATAAGCTAATATCCCACAGTTACACCATCTCTACTTCAAGTACAGGATAAAACTCCAAACTAACAGCTCCTATAAACAAGCAAGAAAACATTACAGAATCACTAAGGTTGGAAAGGACCTCTAAGATCATTGAGTCCAACCATTAACCTACCACTGTCAAGTCCACTCCTAAACCATCTCCCTGAGCTCCACATGAACAAACTTTGAAATATCTGCTCTGAAATCTAGAGTGTAAAGTTTTGTTTGTTCAACATTTAAACCAGCATTTTTTGTTTTTAAACACTAATCAGTATTTGGTCTGTGTAGATAAGAGAAATATTCACACTAACTTTGCTTATAGAAAAACAAACAGTCCTGAGGTTATGTCCCAACAAACTCATGCAACACTACAGGCAGAGCACAAGTCTTCTGAGGAGTGGCTGAGGGAACAGGGCTTGTTCATTCTAAGAGGAGGAGGCTCAGGGGAGACCTTCTTGCTCTCTACAACTCCCTGAAAGGAGATTATAGTAAGGTGTGGGTTGGTCTCTTCTCCCAGGTGACTAGCGATAGGGCTGGAGGAAATGACCTCAAGTTGCTCCAGGGAAGGCTCAGGTTGGATATTAGGAACAATTTCTTCCTTGTAAGAGTGGTTAGGCATTGGCCCAGGCTGCTCAGGACAGTGGTAGAGTCACCATCCCTGGAGGGGTTCAAAAACCATGGAGATGTGGCACGTCGCAACATGGGTGTTGGGTTGACAACTGGGACTTGATGACCTTGGAAGTCTTTTCCAACATGAACAATTCTATGAGCCTATAATATTTTGGAAGCCTTCATGAGAACCTGGGGGACCCATACATGATTCTGGCTCTGATTTCTGTATTTGTGCTACTCAATTACAATCTGTGCCCATAGAGCTATAGCTTTGGGGATTGTCACAGTATTCAGAATGTCAGGATTCATTACTATGTAACACAGGCTTTTCTGCTAGGAGTTAGTTATGGGCTTGGTTTTAGGGCTTTTTTATTTGGTTGGTTTGGTTTTTTTAAACCCATGGTATATGGGAATAAGCACAGCAGCTTTATGCTTGGGGATTACAGCACTTTACCTTTTAAAATACTCCACTTCTCGCTCTGTTTCATCCATTTCCACACTGTCTAGATCAATGTCTTTGGGTAGAAACACATCATCTACAAAAGAAAAAGGATGACATTATGTTAGATTCCATGGGGAGGTGGGAAGGAAATAGGTAGAAGCTCCAAGTTTCATTAAAGATGTTTTTGGAGAACTGCCTAAACTTTGTAGACTATCAATTATTCATGTTTAGGCTGAAGTAATACAAACTTGTAATTAAAGACACTTAAAACCCCCCTATCCTAGTACCTCTGCTGAGCCTTTATGGGGTTACACTGAGAACAAGGGAAGAGATGATTCAACAGTAAACTTACCAATCACATGGGTTGAAAGAGAAGCCAGAAACCCAGGATACAGATGAGAACAGTCAAATTATTCAGGGGTTCAATGAAACAGATAGCTAATGAATAGCAATCCACTGCCTGAAATCTGTTGGCCATACTACTAAAAAGGCAGCTAGAGAAACAGTTCAAAAATTATCTTTATAAAGAAAAGAAATTCTGGGTTTGTAGAGCTGCCTCTGGGATATGATTATCAGACTGTGCCTGCAACAGTAAGTTATCTTAGCTACAATTGGGAAGTTTTTTAAAAACCTCTTTTAAGATACTAAAATATGGCCTGAACTTAGGGCTCAGCTACAGCAACAAAGCCTCTCTAAAGGCAGTTGGTACACCGGACTGCCTCAGGGTATGGGTCTCTCTTCTACCTTAAAAAAGAGCTTCAGAAAACATAAATCTTTGTAGAAACCAATTTGAGCATTTCCCTCTTGAAGTCTCTTCTCTAACTACATATATACTCCAATCTCATTTCTGAAGCAGCTTCAGAACACATTCCAAAAAAGGTGAAACAAAGGAACTAAAAAAGGAACTAACCAAAACCACTTAGTACACATCAAGACTAGAATCCCTGAGATTATGAGAACGACTCTCTCCTGAAGACATTCCTGGTCTTTACCATGCAACTTACTTCTGTAGAACCTGAAAGCCCTATAACCCAGGGCTTCCCAGTATCTCTAGTTTTCTTCAGCCTCCTCAAAACAAGGACTTAAAACACCTTGTCAGAGTAAGTTTCTTTAAGAAAGCGATCACACCAAACCCCATAATGTTCACTGTCTTAACAAGTAAATTTTAAATCTCAGTTAAAAAAACCCCAATCTTTGTTACCCTCCTTTCATGGTCTATTACTCCAGTGCTTTCACTAATTTGGTACATCAACCTTATGTCTTGAAGAAATCACAACTAAATGCAAAACTCTATCAGCATCTTTCTTGTAGTTCTAAAGCCAGAACCACTCAAAGCAGCAATTCAGTCCTGACTCTTCAGAGAGCAGCACAATTCTCTCTCTATAAAATTCAGAAACATGTCCCTATGTTTTTTTCACATTTAAACAGTTTTCAGAAGGTGTAACAATACTTGATTTAAGCAGCTGAAAAAAAAAAATTGGTGAGGGGGAGGGAGAAGAAAAAGATGCAGGGAGCTACTTGCACTCTCCTAGTGTAAACACTACTCCCACCCCCTTCAATAGTTTATTCTTCAGACCTCAGTCTTCTTTCTACTTATAATTCTAGAGTTTTATCTTGCTCCAATGCCTAGAGAGTATATTCTTCTCAAATTAAAGACAAAAAAGCCAACCAAAACCCAAATACACCACAACACAGTATGAACAGGAACTAAGGTACCAGAGAAGAGGGTTCAATGCTGTATTGTGGCTCAATTGACATGGAATAGAAACACTGAAAAGTTAAGAGCTAAAAAGAAAGACCAAGGGGCTGACTCAACCCGACCATGAAACCACAAAAGCAAAGCTGGGCTCTACACCTAACACTTGCTACAACCAGGAATTTGGTTTCCATTTTTGTAGCAAAGCTTAACAACATAAAGTACTCTGAAAGACTAGCAGAGGCTGCCAAAGGATCAAAGTCTCACATCTCCATGTGCTTCCTAGACAGGACAGCAGCAAAAGCTGCAATATTAAGTCATTCTGATGACCAGATAATTTATGCACCATTACCACTCAGTTAGCTACCAGCTGATCCCAGGGGAAGACTGGGTGCTCTGAGCAGACACATGTCCACACCACAAGGCTGCCATCCCAACTGGCAGTCCCAATAGGGACCAAGCATGCCAGGAATAAACTGTTGCCACTGTCATGGCAGTTTGATCAGTGTGCTGACAAAGTCAACCACCTAGCACTGCATGTGCTTCTCAGCTCTGGTATTAGCAGGTAGATGCTTTCAGGAGAACAAAAAAAATATGTTTGGAAGAAAATTATGCAAGTGCAACTTGCCTGAGTCAACTCAGTCCTGGATGGGTTTATTATTTCCACTGGATAAATTAAAAACAAAAGTCTGTTTACTAGCACAAACTAATACTCATGCAGAGAAAATAACTAATTAACATCCCCCTGTAAGATCTCACTCTAGCAAATACAAACCAGTAAATAAGTTCTTCTATTTACTTACCTGTTAGTGTAATTAATATATGAAAGGAATTATTTCCTCTGAGAAAATGCATATTTGCACATTAACAATCATTCCTTGTTTGCAGAATTCCCTTATTCTCCTTGCTCAAAGAATAAGGTCAATTTTAAATTATACCCTTAATGCTGTATGAGAAAAAAAATCTTGCTTCTAAAAGAAGTCCAAAATGGATTTCAGCACACCACTGAAATTATTTTAAATATTTACTGGAAGTAAGACAGGCCTTAACTCTACCCCAGCTGAGACCACAACAGCTTTACACAAGAGACTGGCTTTCTTAACTGACAAAAAAACCCCACAAACCCAGCAGCATTACTAATTTAGTCAATCTTTGAAGTATACTTCACTAAAACTACATGCACCTCTAACTGTCACAATGACAAGGACCAAAGTTCTCCTGACATCACTTAATCTCCAGTTATTCTTGCTCATGTAATTTAGAGAAGAAGATTTCTGTCTTCTGGACTTACATGGTAACAATGAAAACCAAGTTCTTCAGCTTTCTTACATACTTACCAATGGAACTGTTGACTTTGTCTCCTTTTTTCTTCTTGTTTTTCTTGTTCTTGCCTTTTGGTTGAGGAGAATCTGCAAGTATTAGCTTATTATTTTGTTGCTGTTCACTTGGTGAAGGGGATTCACTTGTCAGAGGTGCTTTCTCTTCCTTTACATGGTTCAACTGTTTTTTGTTGTTATTGTTTAATTTCTTCTCCTCTTTTTTAGGTTCTGCAAGTGTTGGGAGCTCTGCTGCTTTTGCTTTGGATTCTATTTGGTTTCTGGTTTTAGTCTGAATCTCAGCTGCTTTGGGGGTTTCAACAGGCTTTTTCACTTGTTCAGCACATGATTTGTTTATCTGCTTTAGTTTCTGTTTGCTGTTTCCTTCTTTATGTTGATGCATAATATCAAGCAGAAAAGAGAGGGGCTCATGCTGCTTTACACTCCCCTCTTTCTGATAAAGCAGCTTGGAGTCTCTAGTGTTTACAGGATTGGATAGTTCACAGCCTGTCTCTGAAACTGGCCTCTGCCCTGTATGATTCACATGTCTTGACAGTGAACTGGAGGAGGTTTCTAGCTTTTCTGATTGCTCAAGTGTACCATTCTGAACGTCTTGGGCTGCACTGGGGACAGATTCCTTCACTGCCTGGCAGTTTGGAGGAAGCATGTCCACCTTCTGACAGTCTTTACTTGTTCTGTCTTTCTTCTTTTTCTTTACAGCCCGCAACTGCTGAAGCTCTTGAAGCCTTTGTAATTCCTGCTTCAGCCTCTCCTCCTCTTCCTCCTCACGTCGTCTCTGCTCCTCAAGCAACTGGTGATGCTCCCTCTCCCTGGCTTCTGCTTCAAGTCGAGCTTTCTCTTCAAGCTACAACATAACAAAAGGGTCATTAAAAGTGACCATTATTTTGGAAATCAGAGCTTCAGGGATTAGTAATACCTTTCTCTATGAAGGTTATAAACCCTAAGATATTAACATATGAATATACTTAATCCAGAAGTCTAGGCAGCAAGCAAATAACTATTTATACAAGCTGCTCTTTAAACCATATTAAAATCCTGTCTATATTTCTATTTTACACATTTCTGAAATGTATTTGATTGTCAATCCCATCTGTGGATCTCCTCTTTGCTACTGCTAAACCTAATTCCATATCCAAGTTTTCTACAACCATACAAACCTGCTGAAAACAAAACATTCGGCTTCATTCTCAATAACTGTGTCCATTACTAAGGTAACTAAGGATTGTATCATGTTGCATTCTTTACCTGTTCTCTTGCTATAGTAGCAGAGTTACTCTATTTCAGCCTTCACAAACATTAGGAAGAGCAATCATTAAAAACATTTTACAGCAAAACACTAAACACATTAAAGCTACATTAAAAGTTGTCAAAAATAATATGGCTGAGAAAAGAAAACTTGACCATCCTTAAGTTCATTTACCACATGACACCAAGACACAAGGGATTCTTTCAAGCCATTACTGCAAATGCAAAATTTTGCTGGGTAGCATTATCTTGCATCATTAGCAAAATGAAAAAGTCATAAGACTGAGAAGAATCACAACCATTTATTTTCTTTTACATTTAGAAGTGCTTTTTCACAGTTGTAGAAGTCATGCAAAAAACCCTATGAGAATCTTCCACTTCTTATGCATGAACTGCATTGCAAGAGCAAAGGGAATTTTACATGGTGAGTTTTGCAAAGTCAGTTTTATTTATAACCAACTCACTAAGGCCTCAAGTTGATGAATAGTGCTACAACATGAACATAAAGAACGTAACTTATAAAGATCAGGTCTTCCAAACCCATGGAAGCATTTAAAGAAAGGAGAATCAGTACCAGCAAGGAAATCCACAAAAAAGGAATATCCAGTGCAGTCACACAATCTGCTTACCAGAATTCAAAGCCATTCAGCAATCATTCTCCTTGCACCTCGAACTTTACACCTAAGACTGATATTGGAATTGCAGTAAGAAAAGCCAATTTCCTGCTTATTGAACTTAAAACCCATAGATACACTTCCTCTATAAACTCAAAATATTGTTTTCCAAAAATAATTTCAGTTACAGCTTGGCATTTTTCAGAAGTGCTTTTGCCAATTTCCATTTGAAAGCAATCTGTAAATTCTTCTTCCCTGTCCCCTCTCTGTAGCTTGCCACTTCACTCTGGCTTGGGATAGCCCTTTGTGTCATCACGTGGCACAGCACTTCATCAGGACAGCAAGGTGCCCAGTGCAATCATCCCAAAATAAAAAAATCTTCTTGACTTTTCCTCTCTCATAAAAGCACTGGCTTTATATTTCCTGCCTTCCTGAAGAGATACTTTATCATAACCTTTATCCCAATACAGAAACACTATCATTCTAACTTCTCCCACTTTTAAAATGTCAATACAATACAACAATTAAAATGGGGGAAATTCCAATATAAAGCTGACTTGCAACAAAACACATGACAAAGACACTGTGAGGAATCTTTCCAGTCTACTACGTAACTCCTCAGGCAGCATTAGAGCAGCCAGGCTAGCTGACTATACACAAACAGGCAGTGTACCACAAACTACACAGAAAGCAGTTACACCATTATTATATAATGGTTGTAAGCTGAAGCATAGGAGGTTCTGTGTGAATACAAGAAAAAATGTTTTCCCAGTTGAGGTGGCAAAGCACTGGCACAGACTGCCCAGGGAGGCTGGGGAGTCTCCTTCTATGGAGATACTCAAAACCTGTCTGGACATGCTTCTGTGTGACCTGGTCTAGGGAATCCTGCTGTGGCAGGGGCGTTGGACTAGATGATCTTTCGAGATCCCTTCCAACTCCTCATACTCTGTCATTCTGTGACAAAGTTAGTACAGAGTGCAATACTTAGAGAGTGCACAGATTCAAAAACATGAGGTCTAAAAGACGTTTTTATGTCTTACCTTCCTTTGCTTATGCCTGGCTCGCTTGGCTGCCCGAGAACTGCTTACTGGTTTGGTTTCCGAGCTGTTTATGAACTGTAGTAAGTCTTCCACCTTTCGATGATCAACCACGCTTTCCCTTTCGGAGATCTGATCTGGTTTCTTCGGCTGCTCCTCTTTCCTTTTGGTTAGGCGCAAACGAAGCTTTTCCCGCATCTCTGCATAATTCCTACTGGTTGGTGCAGCTGGAGGCTGAAGGACAGGAGACAAACGTAGTGACTGAATATAGACATTTCACTACTTTGGAGATTTGGGGAATTTGAGAGACCTTCAAATAACTTGGAAGGTCCAAACCTGAGTATCAAACTCTTTATTGTTGGTATGTGTACTTGGAGGTGTATTTAGCAGTCAAGTGACCTGTGAGAACTGCTGCTAGCTTGTGAATTTTATTTTCCAACTGAAAGAATGGCTGATCTTACAGAGGAATGCACAAGTGAGAAGCCAAAGAAATACCCTTAAAAGCAAGAAAGGAGATTTCCATATTCTCTTGTGATTGGTATACATATTTGAAAGCAACAAACATTTGTTGTTGTTTCCACTTTCTATGAAGTCTGTTTTAGAGTTTGGGCTACGTGGAGCCGTGGGCTGTATGTGGGAAGGCTTGATTACCCTGCACTGAAGTATACCAGCATACCCTCCAGTAGAGTCACACCACTAACTTGTCAGTGCTACTGAAGGTTGAGTCTTTGCATCATGTTTCATATCTGTATTAGCATCCACTGCTTCTACCTTTCAACTTCTCATTCCTCCTCTCCTGCACCAGATCTGGTGCCTATCTGTTTGAAGCTACACTGGTTCAACTCATTAAACCAGCAAAGCAAAAACCTGTTAACACAGAAATCCTGTAGTGCTCTGCCACTTCAGCAGAGCAAGTAACTTACTGTGCAGCTGGATGACTACCAATGGCAGATCAATCATGGACATGGTGGGAACATGCAATGAGAAATGGGATCTCCTCCCCGCTCCTTTCAGCCACAGAGCAGGGGCTTTTAACTCACTTCAAGCCCTAAGATGAAACTGCATCTGATCAAATACATGGCAAATAAACTGAGCTTTTACTTCACACAGGATAAAAATGCCAGACACTCAAATACTACTAGTTAATTGATTACTAAAACAGACTGTACACACACAGATGTAAAATGAGGACAGCAGGAAAATGAAATTTTATTAAGAAAATATTTTCCGTGGCAACTTTACAAATGCCTGTATTGAAAGGACAAGGGGTCATGGTTTTAAATTAAAGAAGAGTAGATTTAGATTAGACATTAGGAAAATGTTCCTTAACATGAGGGTAGTGGAACACTAGAACAGGTTGCCCTGGGAGGTGGTTGAGGCCCCACCCCTGGAGGCATTCAAAGTGAGGCTGGACAGGGTTCTGAGCAACCTGATTTAGTTGGGGATGTCCCTGCTCACTATAGGATGGTTGGACTAGATGACCTCTGAGGTTCCTTCCAACCCAGATGATTCGATGATTCTAGGAACTTAACAGCCTTCAGCATTTCATTTGTGCACATGGAAATATATGATTACAAGAATTCCCTAGATGTGTTACTAGTATGAAGTTAACATTCTTTGAAACATCCTGAAGTATTAAAATAAAGAACATAAGGGAAAAGATTTTGTATAACCTGCATCCTTTAGAACTTCCTAAGTGCTTCAAAGCACCCTTTAAATACAAACACAAGTCAGTACTTACCAAAATGCACCAGTACAGAAAATTGCTTGGAATACCGAAAACAGAGAAAATGGAGTCTGGGCTTTTCTCTGATAAAGGTGTAATTTAAACTCACACTGCCTAACTTCTAGGGAAACAACAGGGGTTTCATTTATTATTTTTTCCTTAAAAAAAAAAAAAAATCAAGTGAATAACAGATGGGAGAATGGCTCATAAACTGTCGTTATCATTTTACAAAATAACCTATATTAAGAGAACTTTTGCCCTAATTCATTACATTATTTATAATGACACTACTGCAAATGAGTGCAGGAATTTTGTAAAGTTGTCTAAATGGCTCAATGCTCCTGTTTGCAGTTTGAGTCCAACATGGTATCTGTTATCCAAGTCAGTTGCTTCCTACATCTTTTAGTGATTTTTATTGCTCTTGAATTGTTTTTAACTGGAATGGCTTGTTTCTATGCTTCATTTCAAAGAGAAAAACTAGTTCTAACCATGTTCCTCTTACTGCTGCTCTGGAGTAAGCTCCAAAGCTGTCCTCCCTTCGTTGTCATCTGATAAATCATATGCAATCGATGATGAGTAAGTGACAACAAAAAGCAAATAAAAGCAATTTAAAATCCAACAACTTACTCCTCCATGGCCGAAGAACTCACAGTAACAGCAGTCACAGTATTTTCCTTCCTTCTGATTTGTGGATGTTGAGGTACTGGAGCTATGCTCTGAACAGCTGTCTTCATCTTGGCTCTCCTCTCCATCATACTGTTGATGATCATATGTGTTACTGTTCTCACAGCGATGGCCCTCACAATCAGGATCACTATGTTAAATTAAGAAAGAGCTTATAAACCCTTGAAATTATAATAAATAAGGTATCTGAAAAAAACCCCCCATGGTTACAGGTACATCCACCAGGAACAACTCCTCTCAAACTGGGTTGTATCAGCCACCAGTCATGCATCAAATTCTAAAGCCTTTATCCAGTAGCTTGCAAAAAATGTTCAAACCAAGCAGCAAACTAAGATGATACATGGGGAAGCGATTTACTCATTTAGAGAATGAGTTTTGGAAGTGTTCTTCCTGGCTCTCAAGAGGTAAAATACTTTTAGAAGTAGTGATTCTAGCTTTTTGAAACGGAATGGTTTCCAAACTGCTACCCATCTCATCACTTGTGGTAGGAAAAGAGCTTATTTCTGCACTCCCCTCTTTTTAGATAGATTTTCAAGCTCTTGACTTAAACTCAGGCATAGAGAAACTCCAAATGTTCCTATTGCTCTGTTTAACACCTTTACTTTCAAGGGGAAATAAGCAGCATGTTTCTTCAATAAGCAGGTACATAGCAGTTCATTCCCTCCAGAGCTCTGTGTAACTGTGCACCCAATATATGCACTGTCCACTTCTAGAAGAGATGTCAGCTTGCTTCAAAAATAAGTACTTTTAAAAAAAATCCAACTCATCTAGCATTAGGTTTTTTTTATTCTTATTTTAGAAAGGTGAAAGCAGGTCATAATCTGTCTTAGCTGCAAAATATATGTAAGTCTTTCTAACCTCATTTCCCCTTCCCTGCACCCTCTCCCCCAACTCTCCAGAAGTTTTTCAAGAATTAGTGACAGGGACAGAATGAAAAATTGTTCAACTTCAGTATCCTAGTTGGGGAAAAGGCATGTAACACTGCTGCACATAACAGCAGATACTGCCAGTCACTGCTTCACTGATTTCTTGCCTGTCGAGAATTAGCAAGGCAGTGCCCCGTGGTAGGATAATATATGCTAGGGGTAGCAGAGGCAATTTCTAAGTTCTGTCTCTCAGTCACTAGATGGAAAGACTGGAGCATAAACCAGGTTTTTTCACCCATTATAGCACATCACTGATTCATAAGGACTGCAATAATTGTTTCTGGGTTCTCTCCCAGTTCATTCCTTACAAGCTAAAATTACTTGATCATGCTAGCACCTGGAGATGATGACAGCATTTCAATTTATATTGCATTAATAGCCTATGTTCAATTCACTCCCTGCACTAGGTAAGAAAGCTTCTTTACAAAACTGCAGTAACTTCTTCAGGATGGAAGAACAGTTACTTATTCTGTGATATCATCAATAAAACAAACTGACAACAGAAATAAGGATGCTTTTAGAAGCACTTCAGGCATGCGGTTATCTAACTGCCTAAACCTCACATCTTCTGAAAACTACTGCAGTAGCCAGGAGACAACATTCATAGCAACCAGGAGCACAGCCCTGCAGGTCACAGGGTACTTAAGAGCGATGACTCAACCACTTTTGTGCTATGCCTGCACTCTTTAGACATATCAAAGAGTTGGTACCATCATCAGTCTGCCAAAACACACTACACTACCAGGAGACAGCTTCACTGAGCTCCTCCAAACGTCCCAGACCTTTGAAAACCTATGGAAATCAGAACATCTTTCCACACTACAATCACTGTATAAATGATGGGACTGAGAAGCTAAAAAGTCTTCAGTGTAGTCAGGAAAGTGTGTTACTATCTGCCAGGTTTCAAGACCACAAACAAGAATCTTATAGTTAGAGCTAAATCTGCCCACATACTCCTGAAATTTCACAGCTTTTCATTCCTGCACACCATGTAATGCCAAAAATGACAGAACACAGATACTTCATACAACAGGTTTGTGTCTCAGCAGCAGCAATCACTAATGGCAGTGACAGAGTAAGAAAGAATAGAGCTGTACTTATTTGTCCCAGGAGCAACATTTGTTTTTAAGCCTTTAGACTCAGGAACTAGATTCTGCAATGGAAATCATGTTTGTAAAGTCTCACACCAAGTCACATATTAAGTATCTAAACTCAGTCTCATTTGCTGAACACACAGACAGCTCTTTCACACTACAACCACTAGCAAAGGAGAAGAGATATCTGTATTTTAAGTCCCCTTCTGCTGTAAAAAAGAACAACGACAAACTTACCTGCAGACACTTGGTGGGGCACTTACAGAGCTGTCTGTGGTTGAAGTTGGAGGTGCAACTGTAGTAGGGCAAAGACCTGAATGAGGATCCACAAATCCAGGGGCTGTTGCAGCAGTTTTGGGGAAAGAAGGAGCAGCAAGATTTGGAAGATGTGGTGTAGAGGCTGGAGATAGTGCAGCAGGAGACAGTGAAGGAAGGGATGCTAAACTGGTAGGACTATTTCGTGGTGCTACTGGTGCAGAATGTCTATGGTCCTCTTTATTAATATTGTGGAACACTTCACCTAAATTGGGGAAAGAAGAAACTGCTTACTACCAAAAATAATCAGTAAGTCTCCATTAACTACTCAAATAATCACACAAAGTGCTGGATGTTCTCAGCTTCTGTAAAAATCAGCAGTATTTCAACACTTTTCAACTACCCGTTCCAAATCTAGGTCTTTTTCAAAGCTCTTTATCCAGGAGTACAGAGACTAACTCAAGAGTAAGAAGAAGAACAATTAAAATCATCAAGATACACAATATTACTAAAACAAACACATCTAAATCCTTATGGTTAGCAAAATGTTCTTGAGTCAGTTACTAAGCTGGATGTGAATTACAAATCCTTACCTATTGATGAAGGTCTCTTGGAGGATACTTTGAACTGGTTGCTGCTTGACTGCACTGTAGTTGCTGTGCAGGAGACAGAAGAAGTGGCAGAAGAGGTTGCCATGACAACTTTATTAGCTTCCATAAAGGCATCCTGGAAATTGTAAAGACATTTCTTCTTTGCAGCATTTTTTTTCTCTTTGCTGTCAGTAACTGCTGTTGCTTCATTGCTAGATGTAGTAGGAAGTGCTTCAGGTCTTATTTCTGAGAGTGCTGGGGCTAATATATCACTCCCTTCAATTGAAACACACAGTAATTCAGAATCACAGAATTACAGAACTGTCTTTATGGCATTTAGAATTAAAACAGTCAATAATTTAGATGCAGACAAGCAAGGATATACTGTTATTGCTGGCTTGCTAACACTAGTGAAGCGATGCCTCCTTTCCCCCTCCCTCCCCTCCAAATGACTTAGCTGTAACAAAAAGTGCTAAGTGCTGATTTGTGGATGTTTAAGTATTGGAGCTATGCTGGCAACAGCTTTAAGGTCTTAAGGACTTTAAGGTCATAAACCTTAAAGTTACAATTTTAAGAACACTACTAAATGTGTGTTACCAAGTAGCAAGGAAAAATGCTATAGTACCATTACCAATTTATAATTTAAAAATCAAAATTGGACACCATTTTACTTGCCAAGTATACAAAGCTTCAACTTCTGATGTCCAGGCTACTCATACAACAACTATAGGCATAACAACTAACACTTCTACCAACATAATACCATAAATTTTATCTTTACCTACGGGAAGTTTCAGCTATAGCAACACCTTGCACACAAGTTTGCCACTATCTATCTGTTGGAACAACTACCTATAACTACATTTGTTAATGCTGAGCTATCCCACTGAGGTTTCTGAAGGTTTTTAATGTTTTTCCTTTTAAATATCACTGCAGTTGCTTGACACAAGCTAGGAGCAGACCAGTCTGAAAAAAGCCAAGAAAAAAACCCCAAGTTTCCTTTTTCATCCAAGTCAAATAAGAGAGACATTTTAATATTTGCTGTTGTGAATGGAAAGATCTCTCTTCTCTCTTATTTCTCTTCTATTCTTTTCACTTTACCATTAGTCTTCTTGGCTAAAAAAAAATTTTTTCTTTGCTTTATTTAGGCCTCTGTCTTTTTAAATGACAATGCAGTTATCTCTGTGCATTATCAGAAGATGTAGCCTGTAATACCATGCTACCAGTGTTCTTAAGACCCTGTAGAGAAGGAGCAAGCATTTGTGGCAGAAAACCAAAAGTTGTTTAAATTTCCCCTTCTCATTTCTTTGCAACCCTAAACTGCTGAAGACAAAGATAGCTCTACAATAACTGTAGATGAAACACTATAGTGTGCTATTCCTTTGCTTTGAGCATCCTCTCCACAAAACATAAGAATTTCTTTTTCAATTTTCAGCCCCACTGGAGTAGAAAAGGCAGCAAAATTCTGCCAGAATCCCATCTAATAAAACCATAACAATGAAGTCTTGCATTCCTGAGAAAAAAGTGCCACATTTCAAACCGTAAGTCTTTGAACTAGCCAGTGTGAAGAAGTAACAAACCCTCACCAGGAATTGTATCAGGCAAAAATGTAGTAGGATTCCAGTTCTTGTCATTCATCATCTCTGAACCCCAAAGACTTATAAATTTAGAACTATTCCAATCTGGAGTGCTCCCAAAGCAGCTTGGATAAATATGATCTTGGAGAGATGCATTGAATACTTGATGCTTGTTTGTGTGATTCTGAACGGGAGCTGGCGGTAATGCCTACAAAAATAAAGGAGTATTTTCCTCATTAATAGTCTGTTTGCTTCCACAGTCACTCCAACAGCAATATTCAAATCATAGTGTTTCAGCTGGGAGAGGCATTTTAAAAAGCATAATGAACAATATTTCTTAGAATGACAAAAAAAAGACTGATTTGGGTTTTAATGCAGATAACATTACACAGATTGTTTGTACACGGATATACTTTATAAAACATCACTTTTAGATTCAGCTAATTGATGAATACAAAAAAGCCTTCTCCAAAAATCCTTGGGTTAATAGATATTGGAATGCCCTCATTTTTAATTAAAACCAGGATACTTATGAATGTAGAACTTGTTAGGAATTATCACCTTTCAAAGTCCAAGATGCCAAAACCAATCCTCTGTGACACAATAATCATTAGCACATAAGACAACAGTGATAAAGGGATTACAGACACTTCAGGATTGAAAATAAGCACAGTAGAAAAGGAAATAAACCACTTATTATCTGAAAACATAATTTTAAACTTGATTATAGTCTTCTGCTTTTTTCATCTCCAAGTATTAACAGGTTCCTGACTTAAAACTTAACAGGCAAGGAATACGCTCTCTTATTTTAAGCAACTGGGAAAACAACAAGGGTACACACTTTTTCTTGCTTATAGAGGCAAATTGTCCTGGCTCATCCCATTTCTTCTGCTGAAATTGTTTATTCACATTTTTAAAATGTAACTTTCTCCCAGAGACCTTGTGCAATGCAAGCATTATATTCAATTACTGACACCTTTAAAAAAGCCAAGGAAAAGTGAGTTTGTTCTATTTTTGTGCTACATTTGATGCAATGAAGAGCTACATAACAATATAGATACTAAAAATATCAGCTGAGTCCAATGATATTTCAGACATGAAAGTCTAAACACTCATGGCCAAGTAAGCTACTTATGTACCCAGTCTCCTTTCCCTGTAAAGGAGCCTCTTCATTATCTGACTCATGGTGAAGGTGGGAGGGGATGGAATTCCCTGTGCTGAAGAAAACTTCAGTACATGGGTACAAAGAAACACAGAATCACAGAATGACAGAATGTTAGGAGTTGGAAGGGACCTCAAAAGATCATCTAGTCCAACGCCCCTGCCACAGCAGGATTCCCTAGACCTGGTCACGCGTCCGGATGGGTTTGGAATATCTCCAGAGAAGGAGACTCCACAACCTCTCTGGGCAGTCTGTGCCAGTGCTCTGCCACCTCAACTGGGAAAAAATTTCTACGTGTATTTACATAGAACCTCCTATGCTTCAGCTTACAACCACTGCCTCTTGTCCTGTCACTGGGCTTCACTGAGAAGAGCCTGACCTCATCCTCCTGCCACCTACCCTTCACATATTTAAAAGCACAGATGAGGTCACTCCTCAGCCTCCTCTTCTTCAAGCTAAAGAGACCCAGCTCCCTCAGCCTTTCCTCATAAGGAAGATGTTTCAGCCCCTTCATCATCTTGGTGGCTCTGCGCTGGACTCTTTCCAGCAGTTCCCTATCCTTCTTCAACTGAGGGGCCCACAATAGGACACAAGATTCCAGCTGCAGCCTCATCAGGGTAGAGTAAAGGGGAGAACCAACTCTCTTGACCTACTAGCCACACCCTTTCTAATACACCCCAGAATCCCATTGGCTCTCCTGGCCACAAGAGCACACTGCTGGCTCATGGTCATCCTTCCATCTGCCAGGACCCCCAGATCCCTTTCCCCTTCACTGCTCTCCAACAGTTCAATCCCCAACCTGTACTCATACATGGGGTTGGTCTTTCCTAGGTGCAAGACTCGACACATCAGGTTGGTCAAACATGACTTCCCCTTGGTGACTGACTGCTCCCAATGACCCCCTTATCCTTGATATGCCTAGAGACAGAGTCGAGGACACTTCACAGAGCAAAAGAGCCTACCCATGATGAACCAAGCCTAATCCGATAGGGCTTATTAGCTCATTCACTACCAGCTCTGCTGAACTCAACTGGTTCTTAAAAGGCAAAAGCTCCCTAAAGCTTCAGCTTCTTCATATGTTTTTCCAGTTCCAGCACAGCATAAATACATTAATACCCAGCTGGGTCAGGTGCTGTGCCAGAGCTAATGGATCTGGCCTACATTACAAAGCCACTCAGTGCTAGCAGCCTGCTACTCTGCACAGGGCTTCTGGTCCAGTTTTTGACAGCGTGCTGGAGATTTTCTGCTACACAAAAGTCTTCCAAAAGGAAAAGACAGCAGAGACCAGGGGTGCGAGCTTGAGCAGATAGATGGGAGCTTGAGTAGACCACCATAAGGGATGTAAGAAGAGCTCTGGAAGGACAGCACAGGATGGGGTACAACAGTGGAATGGAAATGGCAGCTTAACACACTGCAGTTACACAACTGGTGCACTGCAACAGGGATAAGGAAGGGACACTGAAAACACAAGAACAATAAAGTGGATGTTAAGAAGGACAGTAAAAGTAATAGTCATCTTCAGCTCACTAACCTCCTCTCCTTGCAAGCACAAGATCACTAGACCAGATCAAAGGGAGGTGACAGGCATGTCTACCTAATGACAAAGGCTTAGCTCCTTTCAGCGGCACCCACATTTCAACTGACTTAAATAATATGGGAAACAACAGCACAGTAATAAGTCTTTGTTTTGACTCATATTTCTGAAAGGCTGTCACTTGGCCCCAGCCTTGTTGTACATAATTTTGAACTAAAAACCTTAGGATATTGTTGCCAAAACAGAGTATTACATTTTGACCTTCCATATATATGAAAAGAAGGTTAAATTAGTCCTGTAACAGTGACTAAAGTCCCATCACTGTTTCTACCATTAAAGACTCATTTGATTCCACACGCTTTCAAACCACAGTAAGGAAATTATGAGCATTCCTGACAAAAAGCTACCCTTACCCTGCACTGTACGAACCTTCCACCAGTTCTGAATCTGTCCTGTTCCCTACCCCTCGATATTCCCTTCGTAAAGGCTACTATAAACAGATCACAGTTTAAAGCAGCTTTCATGGTTTCACTGATACTCAGTCATGATGGTTTATACAGGTGTATTGTTCCTGGGATGAGGATGCATCCATCTCCATCAGGCTTACCTTATTGTGTGTGAAAGGAGAAGCTGTATACAAGGTGGGATGGATTAGTGGACGAGGCAGATGAGGAATTGTATGCAATGGTATATGTCCATGGATGTGAGGATAAAGATGAAGTGCAGGATGGGCAGGTTTTTCAGGATTCATAAACTGGTGGCCAGCAGGCAGGCGTCCAGTTGCAAGTGCAGAGGCTGTTAGACCTGAGGCTTCTTGTTTGCAGACGTGACATTCACAAGCATTGGGACCTTGGTCAGCCTGTAACAAAATAAAAACAAGAACAAAATTTTGAACCTAGTCAACAGCCAGAATCACAGAATCAAAGTTGGAAAAGACCTCCAAGATCATCAAGTCCAACCATCAACCTATCGCTACCTCACCCACTAAAGCACACAGTAAAATCAGCTATTTATCAGCTATTTCCTCAATCCTTTTTTCTTAGTAATTATTAATATTATTTTTATGCACATTAATTCCACAGAATTCTTTCAACTATACAAGTGAAAAAATCTCCTAGTTAAGTAAAAGCACCAGCGGAGGATCTTTATCTTAGTTAAAGAAGCCCTAAATATTGACAGCATTTCATACTAACCAGACTTTTAAAGACCAGTGTCAGTGATAAGCAAGATACTGATACAAATCAAATCAAGTACAGACAGGAATAGGAACTTTGACATCCTCTGAATGTCACTAGGCTATTAACTACACCACTATAAAAAAAACCCCAAATTTGATTTATTATTTTCCACAATTTTCCAAGCATATAGAAAAACAACAGTATGTGCAGAAAGTAGTAATAAGGGTTGATTAGCTGATGAAGTTGGAAGTAGTCCTAAGCTGCATTAAGTAGAGCACTGCCAGCATGTTAAGAGTGGTGATCATTCCACTCTGCTCAGCACTCCTCAGACACATCTGTAGCGCTGGGTCCAGCCTCCAGTACGGAGATGTGGACATACTGCAGTGGGACCGGTGAAGGACCACAGAGATCATTTAGACCTTGGAGCATCTGTCATACAAAGACAGTCTGAGAGAACTAGGTCTGCTCAGCCTCAGGAAAGAGGGCTTGGGGATCTCATCAGTGTGCACTCTTACTGGTTGGGGAAAAGAAAAGAGCCAGACTCCTCTCACTTGTATCACATGGAAGGACGAGGAAATGGCACAGACTGACATACAGGAAAACTCCACGCAAACTTAAGAGTTTGCGAGAGTGGTTCAACACCAGAACATGTTACCCACAACATGTCTGGAGCCTCCATCCTTGGTGATATTCAAAACCTGATTGGACACTGCTGACCAACCTTCTCTAGATGATCTTGCTTTGAGCAGGAGGGTTGGGCTAGGCTACCTGCAGATGCCCCTTCTAAACTCAACTGTTCTGTAATCACGAGAAGCAGGTACTTCTCAGGAAAATTTACATCATCACATCATCCACAAGAAATCCCTGCCTTGTTAGAACCTTGTACTGATCTCAAGGTATCATTAGCCTTTTGTCTCAAAAGGATTCAAGACTTTGGAAGACAAGCAGCCCACAAAAGAGCAGCTTCATTTCCCTCCCTAAGCTCAGTACTTTTTCCTGCCACAGTCATCTGACACTTCACTGGAAGATAATTTTAGCAGGAGCAATACTAGGAACAGTTCCCAATTGCTACTTTTCCCAGCAAACAACCAAACAAACAAACAAAAAAAAAAACAACCAAAGTTTTCACAAGCCAAATACAATGATTGAATTAATTAGGTGTATTGACAAGAAAAAAAAATTAACTGCCATAAAGAATAGTATACTAATCTACTACCAAGTGAAAGTGGTAAAAAAACCCCCAAAACCAGTGTGGTGAGACTCAAAATCCAATTCTGATGAACCTCTGCATTCCTGTTCATTGCTCAGTACTCAGATAATGGCAGAAAAACCCCTCAAATGCACAATATGTACCAGTAAAATCAGTCACTTGATTACAGCAGAATTTTTAGAAAATCAGGCTAAAAAGAAAGTATTTGAGAGTTCCTTAAGAATTCTGAGGAAATTCTTTTTTCTCAAAGAAAAAAAAAAAGAGACAAAAGCTAAATCTGCCTTTTTATCTTGCATTTTAGTTTGTTTCCTTAAGGCAAGCAGACTTACATAATCTTGTTGGATTTTCCACAACAAAAGCTGAAACTGTTCCACCAGTTTCAAACTAGTTTGACAGAAGTCTCAGCCCACATAAATCATATAGGCCACTGGTCAGCCATACAATATTTAATCAGCTGAAAACTATTTTAGGTATCATGCCTACCCACTGGTAACCTAACACATTAGAAGTTAAATATTCAATTGAAGATGAAAAATATAACCATTTGAGTAGCTACACTTCCAAAATTAATTTACTAAGAGTTACTTTTAGATTACTGTACCTGCTGACTGGGGTAAGAAGGTGGTGGACTATCCATTTTTGCTTCATCTTTCCTTAATGTCCTTTTTCCTAGAGACATTTCTTCCTTTTGAGTCCCTGGTGGTTCACCACTGCTCTCCCCATCTGCTTCTTCATCATCTGCTTCTGAGGAACTGCTGCTAGTACTGCTCACCTGAGGAGACTGGACAATATTAACTGATTAACATAGGGATGAAGGACAGGCCTTTCTCCACCGAGCACAGGCAACAGCCAGAAGAAAATATGACAGTGTAAATGCTGTACCTCATCCTTCAGTGCCATGTTTTCACCTCCACCATTAAGCTCACTGTGAATTCCATTCATGTTGGCTACAACTTCTGCATCGTCGTAATTATTCAGCGGGTAGATATCAGCAAATTTTGCTGATAACGGTGCAACATCTTCATCATCACTACCACTGAGGGGAGAAGAGCCTTAGATAAATCAGTGCTCAGTAACCTAAGTAATTGTAAAAGCAGGTGGAACACCAAAATAAAGCTGAAGGCATTCCTTGTATTAATGTTCCAATTAGGAGTCAAAGAATTGTCTTCAAGTTGTCTGTCTGAATTTAGTTTGATTTTACTTGCTTGACAAAATATCTGCCATACATAACCCTACTAACACAGCAGTTGAATGCCTCAACAAGACTGGATCTGCATAAAATATTTTTCCATCATTGTTTTTTGACCAAGAATCTATGGAATTAATGACAGGATACAGATGACCTTTAATTTGATGAAAAAAGCCTTATGCCAATGACCTCCTTTACAGAAAGTGCAAAGTGGAAAAATAAAACATAAAATTTATGTTTTTCCACACATTAAACACTGAACCAGTAGTAGTATGGAGGGAACACTGAACACACCACAGGAACTCTTAAATTTCTCAATAGCAATTAGTTCATAAACAAGTCCACATCCACATGCTTTTTAAAGTCTTCTCTAAAATACTTAATGGGTTGGTTTTTTCTTCACCCCTGCTACAGACAGCTAGCAAAAGAACATGCCTATTTAATTACCTGCTCCAGGGAAGTATGGCAAAGATTTAGTTCATGTTCCTACAGCTATCTAGAGCTCTTAAAAGAGCTTTTAAACTGTGCACTTTATCTTTCTGCATTCCACAAGATACTGTGCCAAAATTTAATTACATGAGGCATATTTCAAATGTGCAATGAGGAAATCAAACACGTCAGATATTATGAGACATAAAACAGCCCTTCCCCAAGGAGCAGTGGGTTTTCCCTAAAAATAGGCTTCTTACAGTAAATATTAGTTGGATTCAACTGAACTAGCTTCTGAAGAGACAAATTAAACTATTTTGGACACTTCAGCAAAAAAATAATTACAGAAATTCCAAACCATACATTTGAGAATACATAGCTAAACATACCACTACCTAATCTGTTTTCGAGTACTCCCCGGATGGGTTCAGAAATTCAAGTCCTGTTATGGAATATTAAACCATTAATGGTAGATGATGCAGAGGTAAACATTTAGAAGAAATAGAACTTAGTGAAGTGACATGAATCAGAAACATGGCACACATCTGCACTGTCTTCCCTATCAAACCATATTAACACAGAATGCTAGAGCCAATTTCCTTGACTGTGCTAACAAGAGGTACTTCATTAGCGTTCCCACCAGTACTGAAATTGTGGATTTTTTAACTACTTCTTCAGAATATCACAGGACAAAGACAACTGTTGATTAGCTGTAGCCTAACCAACTGTACAGAAGTCAGCCTACCAAGAAGTTTTAACTCTTCAGAATTATGAAAGGGGCAGAAGCCTACTATTAGACTAATGCTTCCAACCTGATGGTCATTGCAATCAATGGCAGATACTTCTGACAGGGACAGTAATTTTTGATGCAAGACTTAACACCTGTTAACTTCAACAATCCTAAAAGCCTCCTAATAAAGGCTTTTTTGGAACTAACCTGATACATATGAAGTGATCATGCCTCAAAGAACAGATCACGAGTTCCTTTGCTGAGTCTAAAAAAATGTGACTAAAATGATACTCCAAAATACATCAGCAGCTGATGTCCTTGCAATCTCAAAGCAAGAAAGTACATAGTAGACACACCTGTAGCAATGCTGCTAAGTCAGCATCTTCACAAACCTTTAAGAACTTGACAGGACTGTTCATGGAGCACTGGAGTTGTGCTCTGTTGAATCCAGTACCATTATTACACAGTTCTGAGGCAAAACTAGCATTACACAACAACCACCAACCCATGGAACTCACCTGGATTTAAGTTCAATTAAGTCCAAAATTTGAAAACAGAAACAACAACAACAAAAAAAGAACTTACAAAGTTGGTGCAGATCCATTGTCTGCAAGGATCAGTCTGGGATGTTGCTGAATTGTAATAGGTGAGCTGGAACCTGATCCTGAACTTGCTGAAGACATGCTGTGTGGGCGGATCTCCGAGAGATAATCCGGAGCAGAATCAATCGGTAGCGGTAGCTGGTTAATGTGGATATCATCCGTTATGGGAGAATCCATGATGCCACACGTTAAAATGTGTGAAAGGCTGCAGTCATCACAAGTACATCTGTCAAAGAATTCAGATTCCAGACTTTTATGACCTTGTTTGAGTAGCTTTCATTCAAAGTAACCATACTGTTTGTTCCAATAATGTATTTCCTTTTTCCTTGACCAAGAAATTGATTGTTTATTATGATTTCGTATTAAAAACATCAGCTCACCTTCTTCTATAATTACAGTTGGGACAGTCAGGCATGCTCAAACGTGATGACAGCATGTGTCTCATTGTGTCTGTGAAGTTGTTCTCCCCAGCTAGTGCTTTCTTGTTATTAAGCTGAAGTAAATTATAAAGGCAGTGTTTTAGTGGTGCAAGTCTTTCCAGTAACAATTCAATGGCACATCACGATTAACAGATTACATCATCAGAAAAGGTTCTTTGGACAAGATAGTTTAAAAGCAGAATAATTCAAAATTTCACCAAGGTGTTGTTTTGATCATGAGGGGAAAAAGGAAGTCAAAGTTATAAACAACAAACATTTGGCACTGAAACTCTTCAAAGAAAGCCTGTTTCTACTATGAAATAGCAAAGTGGCCAAGTCCATCTCTTTGACTCATTTGTTCGTGCATCTTGCATGGTATCTCTGCTGACACAGTCCAAACTCAAGCAGTTCTTGCCTTGTTTCATAGCAGGCACAAAAGGACACTGCTGATAAATGGAGAAGAATGCCAACTCACTCTTAGCTTGCAAAAAACCCCCAGAATTAGGACTAATTCTGTAGCCACATTAGAATAGGTTCAACAAATGAAGCAGCTGCCCAAACTAGGACTTGACTACATTAGTCAAAAAAATACAACCCAAATAACCTCCACCTAGCAGAGGCCTAATCCCAAGAAAACCTGATTTCATTAGATACCTACAAACTTAGGTTAAACAAGAATATGCCTAAGCTTCAATTTCTATAGATGCCCAGACCTGATCCTTGCCTAAACAGCCAGGGGCTTACTGCTCACTTCAGACCAGTTAGGATCAAGAGAAAAAGAGGATTCTTTAAGTCCTTTAAGGAGTCCTGTATACCAGATGTTCTGAAGACATGGTTAACACAACCTTATGTCCCTTACATGAAAAAACTACTTACTAATGATTGTTTTGAGACATTGCCAATTTAAGCTTATTAAAATGCACTGTCATGCTCTCTCTGGCTCATGACTAGCATTTCTTTCTGCACAGTGGCACAGAAACAGAGAGGTCCCCCATCCAGTCTTAATTCTAGCCAAGTCACACTGTACTCTTATGGAAAACATGATCCATACTTGAACACTTCTAGGCTACAGGAGACAGTATTGTGTCTGAAACAGCAGATAGTTTTATAATGAGGTAGGAACTTCTGGCTACAGCTTACAATAGGCAGGCAGTTCTGCTCAGCTTTTTCCCCACAGAACAGATGTAGAGTCTCTGGAGTCCTAAAAGATACAAATCATCTGCCCTGCTACTGTGGCTCACACTCCCCAGCTCTGCACACACAAGGGAATTTGTTAAACTCTGGAACACAATATTCCCTGTCATGTCCATCAAGGCAGCTCCGTGCTCAATGTACTGGCTGTTTTGGATCCCACTCTAAGGCATCAAGAATTCCCCTTTTATTGTATAAAGAATTTAAACACCTGGTATTCAACCCCAAGACTATGGTGCTTATGTTTTTACCTGGTAATAACTGAGACTACATATTATTACATGCTCTTCTTTGATCTTGCTTTTCTGACTTCTAGCTGACCAAATACCATCTCTGCCATAGTTCATAGAATTAGATAACATAAAACTAGTACAAGATACTATACTCATACGCTTGCATCTTGCAAATACACATGAAGCAGCAGTATAACTCAGTATGGTATAAATCAAAACTCCTACCTGCTCTTCAATAAAACGCCTCTGCTTAAAAAACTCCCAGTCTTCCTTTAGCATGCGTTGCTTTGCTTTCATTGCCATCTAAAACAGAATTTAAGGAGAACTCATTGATTTAATCATAGAACACCTATGCTGCTGTCAACTGGTCTAGCAGTTTCATTAAACCTAGCTCACCTATACTATTTTGAAAGTACTTACATCACCATTATGAAGTGTATTTTATTTGGTAATTGCTTGAGTCACTTCAACATAGGATTTTATATTTGTTTACACTATTTGAGTTGGATTTTTCCACTGTTACTTCTTATGTTAGTACTTCTCACTAAGTATTTTCATAGCCTTTTCAATAAAATGTGATTGGCATTAAATCCTGGTCAGCTCAGATCCACTAAAATCCATTAAAATCTAGAGAATAGAACTTTCAGCAAGGTCTCAACAGAGGCTCAAGTGCAAACTGATACACCACGTGTGGAACTAACCACCCAATTAAAGAGTCAAAAGAATTAGTAGTGACCTACACTAACACTATTTACCACTTTTATTCCTCCATGTATTTCATGATCATGATTTATCTAAGGCTGGAAAAATACTCTATCATTACTCATCCCTGAATCACATCTCCACAAATGCACAGAGCCAGTAACTTTTTGTACACAAATGATAATTTTCTGATTTAGTAAATATATTCAAGCTGACAGAACAAAAAGCTTTCATGAATTTTAATACAGCAAAATGAAAGAACAAAGCTTCTTTTATTGTATCTTACATTTTAAGAGTACTAATTCATCAGTGAGGAAAAAACTCTGGATTCTTTGACAGAATTCTTTTTTTTATTTACCTGGTTAATAAAAAAATTCAACCACCTATAGAATATAACAAATTGCTTCATAAAGATATGTTAGTGAGCCGAAGTTCTGCAGGTTATAACATACTAGAAATCTTTTTTTTTTTTTTAATTCAAAAGCATGATTCCAGAAATTCATACTTGATAAAAAGTTTAAAATCTTTCTATTCTTAGCTGTATTATTGTTACTATCATTATTTAACTTGGGGAAAAGAAATTCTAAGCTGGGGATTTGAAACAGTATTAAGTGGTAAAGTTTTGCCTAATGAATTTCTGAAACAATCAGTAGCATGTAATTCCAATTGCTACTGTGGACTTTGTTTTTCCTTGATCCAGTGAGGTTACATTAACAACAAAAAAAAGAGTTTTCCAGGTGTATGCACAAAATACTCCTGAACCACCCATACCATTTCTGAGAGACACTAGAAGGTACTGCAGACCTTGGGGCCAAGAACACTGGAAATTTCATCCTGGCTGTATTACCAGCTTCTGAGAACCTTTGAGCTATATTTAAACACAGCAGCACTCACTGGTTTAGGTGTCCTGCCACCTAGCTGAATCCTCACCACCAAAGAC
Source organism: Galbula dea (assembly GCA_013399015.1). Classification (NCBI taxonomy): domain Eukaryota; kingdom Metazoa; phylum Chordata; class Aves; order Piciformes; family Galbulidae; genus Galbula; species Galbula dea. The sequence goes on along the minus strand of VWZX01009114.1, from coordinate 39,303 downwards.
AGGCACTTACATTCACTATATATCATGAGAGAAGACTTTAATGCCAAAGACAGACATTTAAAACAGCCAGTGCATTAACTGGGAGCTGCCTACTCAAGCCTGCCAAGAAGCTGCCAAAGCAAACACCATGGTTTAAGTCTTGGTACTCTTGAGTACTAATGCGAACAGGGGCTGAAGCTAAAATTTTCCTATTTCCAATTTCACAGCCTTTCCAATACCCCATGTCTGCAACTATCTTAGGTTATTAATTCCATAAATAATAGGAAATAATTTCTCTCCCCTCTTTTCCCCAATGAATACTTATTTCAGCAGAGCAAAGCAGGTGAAATACAAGCCACATGATTCATGCCCAAGAGTTCTGTTAGGGAGTGAGAGCTAAATTCAGACACCATCAGAAGGAAAAACTGACACTTCAGCCTTGTATGTCTGCAATGAATACACTACTACTGCTGCACAGTGAAGAAGAGAGGTCCACTGCCGCCCTTCTCATTCCTGCCTCTTTATCTGAGGCTAAAAGTTATTTGAGATTCATCAGACAAGACATGGTGAAGTGGGACATGCAAATGAACAAGTATTTTTCCATTCTGAAATGGAAAACTCTGAACCAAAGCCAACAGTTTGGTCAGAACAGACACCTACCACTAAATCACTTGCGGGAACTCTGATGTTCATATATACAGCACAGGATGCTTGTTGCTTCCAAATTTTAAACTGTGCATCAAATGTGAATAGCACATTTGAGAATCCCAAATTCCACCTGTGAATCTTAATCTATATTCCTAGCCTGTTTGACCAGAAATAATAAAAACTTCCACTTATCATAAGCTCTCAGCACTCAAACCCAGCAAGTGTTTCAATTATTTATACAATCACTATAGAGACAAAACCCAATTATGCCTGTACAATACCATTTTTTCCTATTAAGTTGACCAGGACTGTTAAAAAATAAAAAACCCAAAAAATTTGGAGAGAAAAGCAAGCAGCTCTCCCTGAGCTCTTGTGGAGATGAACACAGGAATTGCAGTATTCCTCTCTTCATTAAAAACAAGGAAACACACAAAAGTACATGACTATCTATCCATTACTCATGGAAAAGATCCCTAAGTTAAATGTAGTCAAAATTTGATATAAAACCAAGATTTGGAAGTGCAGGCTCCATATATTTAAGCTGTCTTGTATTCCAGATACCCTCAACATCTTCTCAAAGTTCAATGTGTAGTAAACACAGGTGCTGATACAAATCCTTATTCTCAATTTTATGGCAGGGTACACACATGCTTACACATCTGTGCATCGCAGCTGTCTTACACAATCTTAACATCAACAAAGCAGCAGTATTTGGAACACCTGCAAAAGCTATTACTTTTATTCCCCTCAAGAGCAAGCAACATAACACACAGTAGTAGAGGGTCCCTTAATTATCTCAGCTGATGCCCTGTCTAAAATGTTGGGTATAGTCCCACAGTAGACAAACAAGGACCACTCAGAAGTTTCCCTCTGTGAGGGTCTGCATTCTACCCTTTACTACACCAGCAGTAAGACCTCACAATTCTGCTAGGCCAACAGGCAGCAAGCAATGAACATGCATCCACTGTTAAGATCCACAGTTTCCACAGTAGCCAGGCTCTCTGACTTCTGATTTCTACCTTGTTGACAAAACTATTACCGCAAATTCAGGCAAGGTGATCATGCTGAATGCTGTATTTTAATCAAGAGAGTGTAACCACTGGGGTTTAAGGTATGATTTTGGAAAATTTTTTTTCTATATATAAACACTAATACACATATCAGCATCTCCTTTCAAATGATATAGTTTAAGTTTTAGAATTGCTTCCCCTACATGCCCCCTTTGTAGGATGCTTTGGGTGATTAGGAAATGAGAAGTGATCATATTGTTTCCCCAAATAGGAGAAGGGTTTCTGCTTAATCAGGATGCAGGCTTCACTGAGCAGATAAAAAAATGCTGTAAGACAGTACAGGCAGCAGTTGCATGATCACTTTATACAGAGAAACACAGAAAAAACAGTTAAGAGTTGACTTTGAAGTGGTGCAGATCAACCAGTCAGAAGCCTGGTAAGAATGTGACTCGGGAAATTCCATCTTCCAGAAAAACCAGTGAATGATGAGAAGTGAACTGAGCTTCCTTTCTTACTGAAGCAGCAGTACCAGACAGCCATGACACCCTGACACCACAGGGGAAATGACTTCTAGCAGCACAAAATGTGAGGTGATGAAGTTTTACTGAGCTGCAATTGCAATTTTGTACAATTCAGGTGCACAAAAGCAGCCAGGCCAACAGAAAACTTTGCAACTGATAGCTCACAGATTCAGAGCCCAAATATAGAACTAATCTCTCAAAGTAAAATTAGTGGTCCTGCCTCCATCTTGAAGGTAGTGGAGTTAATGGTAAAAGTTCACTTAAATCTTCATCTCAGGAAACAGCTTCTGAAGAGCATTAAGACATTGAAATCTGTTTGTTTTCTATAAGAGTAACATAGCATTACTAAAGCTCAGACTCATCTCCATATTCCTAGTGCTCATAAAAGTTCAAAACATGAGAAGAGTTGTAGAGAATTCTGCATCTTTGGTTATTTCAAGACATTCTTTCTTCCAGTATACTTAAGATTAAAGTAAACAGTATTCAAATCCTTATCCTGAAGTGTTTTTAAAACACTCAAGGTCTTTGAACAGGTAACAAAAAGCACATAAGTAATTTTGGAAGAGTATAAAAACCAACACTTTCAAAATAAACAGCTATTTTCCTGAAAATTAAGCTCTTAAGAGGGATATCGTGGTGCTGGAGAGAGTCCAGGGAAGGGCCACAAGAATGATCAGAGGACTGGAGCACCTCTCCTACGAGGACAGACGGAGAAAGCTGGGATTGTTCAGTCTGCAGAAGAGAAGGCTCTGAGGAGACCTTGTGGCCTTCCAGTATCTGAAGGGCCTACAAGAAAGCTGGGGAGGGACTTTGTAGGAGGTCAGACAGTGATAGAACCAGGGGAAATGGGTGTAAGCTAGAGGAGGGTAGATTTAGGTTGGGTATTAGGAGGAAGTTCTTCACTATGAGGGTGGTGAGACAGTGGAACAGGTTGCCCAGAGAAGTTGTGGAAGCCTCATCCCTGGAAGCTTTTAAGACAAGGCCTGATAGGGCCCTGGGCAACCTGATCTAGTGGATGGTGTCCCTGCCAGGCAGGGGGGTTGGAACTAGGTGATCTTTAAGGTCCCTTCCAACTCTGACGATTCTATGAGTCAGCACAACAACTTGACTATTTTCTGAAACGTAGCACAAGCTCAGAAGAATCAGCTATCGGAACACAAACTTGATGAAACTTCAGAGGTCTCAACTATTTATGTAGTGAGGCTGGTGTTCTGATTTTGACAGCTGGACAAAGCTCGTATTTGCACTGCTCAACATGCAGTAGTTTTTAATAGCAACCTCTTCCTCTGGATTTCATTTACTACAATTATTATTTTGGAAGCTCAGGAGGTTTGGGGAGGTTGTTTGCTTGTTGTTGAGGTTTGGTTTGTTTGTGAGTTTTTATGGTTTACGGTTTTCTATTTTCCTTTTCCTTCACAGATTCATAGAATGGCCTGAGTTGGAAGGGACCTTAAAGATCACCTAGCTCCAACTCCCCTGCCATGGGCTGGGATGCCACCCACTAGACCAGGTTGCCCAGGGCCACTTCCAACCTGGCCCTGAGCACTGCCAGGGCAGTTTCCTAGTGGCATCTACGAACTAAAGTTTTAGATTACCATGCCATGGGCAATTTACAGGCTAAAGTTAATCAAAAATGTTCAGAGACCATCTCTAAACAATGGCACAACAATCAGCTTCAACAATTTGAAGATGTTTCTGTACAATCATCATCACATTTATATATTACTGTTCTGTTCTATTCTGAAATGCTGACATCAAGGGAAAAAAAAAGACTAACTTTTGTTGTTTCAAAGCTCTGGATAAAAGTACCAAAGGAACTCTCCACCAGAGGCAGAGCCTTTCTCAAGCTACTCCCTACATAATCAGTCTCAACACTGTTGACATGATTCTTACCTGTTCATCAACATAATCATCTATTCTTTTCTGGCATTCAAGCCACGCTTCAGCAACTTGACTCATTTCCTGTTCCAGCTGATGATACCTTTGTAGCAAGGTACTGTACATATCTTCACTACAGGAATCATGTGTTGTTCCAAGCCTGAAAGTTCAAAAAGCACTTGTTATGGAAGAGAGATTTCACTGAAAAAAAAAATCAAAAAAAAAATCAAAAAAAAAATCACACTTTTAACTTCTGCCAGCCAAAAAAGCTTTAGTCAAGTGCAGTTATTGATATACCTAGGCCCACATAGCCACTTATAACTCCAAATTGAGTATTTTTAGTCATTTCTCAAAAAATATCCAACAACTGCTTGTTCCTATGTTCTGTAGCTAACAATAGCAAGGATGTGGGAAGTGCAACATTTCTAGAGCCTCTTTCCCACAACCAACCAGATGTCAAACTTACTGAGTTGTACTTATTCAAATTTGGCTGCTTGATATATTTATCCTTCCAAATCCTATGGGCTAAATATACATGGTGAATATTGACTGAAGAGATATATAGTAAAACAAAAATATCAAACCAGAAGCTTGTTAATCAGAGCTCTCATGATCAATGCTAAGATGATTACTAGACAAGTTAGAGTTCCAGCTAGGAAAAAAGTGCTGTGGAATGAGGCAAGTCAGGTAATTTGATTACATGGAGCTATCTACCATCATCTGAGCAGCAGCAGGTTCAAAATGTGGTTATGCTATTCATTGATGACTGTCTCTATAAGGAGACCCAAAAATAGGAGACAAGATTTACCTCCCTTTCTACTACTACATTTTTGTACAGCAAATTCCTTTAAAAAAACCCCAAACTATTAAAGCACAGCATAACAATGGTTCAGTAAATAAGCAAATTTGTGAAATCTTGACTTCAGAAAGAAGACAAAATTACATTTGATAATGTGTGTTGAAAGCACATGGAATTGTAGTGACCTGTAAATTGACACAAAAGTTGAAGCTCTTCAACATCTCTCCTACTCAGTAATGAAGAGGAACCTGGCTGGTGGGTAGTTAGGCACAGAGGTTATGTGGAGAGTCAAAGACAGTACACCAAAAGAACAAAAATTCAATTATCTCAAAAGCTGGTATTTAAAAGCCCAGTTCCAGCATTTCAATGAGGTTTCTTACAGATTTTCCACTGCAACCAGATGCTGACTCAACCTACATAGTCCTGCCTATCATCTGGCAATGAACTGAGCCTTTAATTTTAACCTGGCAATTAAATATAATGAAGAGCAGAGCAAACAGACAACCCAGGAAGCATGAAATTACAGCAGTTAGCATGACTTTGCCAATAAATACAAGTTTGTTTCATTTTGTTGGCTTTGGCCAGAACCTGCAAGACAACCATTTTAGAAGGGTGCAGTTCTGCACATTAAAAACTTAGGAAGTCCATGCTTGTTAGAGTCCAAAAAGCAGTTTAAAGGGATATGGTGACTTCAGGATACAGTACCCCTTAACAGTGCACACACTGGCAACTCCCATTACTTGATCATGATTTACTACTTTTCTTGAAGCTTTTGTTTCTGGTATTATGCAATCATGTGAAAATCTGATCCCTACTGCACAGAAGTCAAGAATTTGTTCTTCTAACTGTTGCTGAGTACTATTCTTTCAAACACTAGTTGTGCACAAAAGTTTTAAAATATGCTCTCAAGCTAGAAGCAAAAGAAATTCATCTTTAAAACTCAGATTTGGAATGCAACAGCATTTACAGTTTTGATTTTTTGTTGTGACTCCTGAGTAAAGGGAAACACTTTCAACCCCTAAGACATGTATAAAGCAATAATCTAGGTAGTATTTCAGTGATGTAAAGGGAGGTGGAATATATTCCTGGATTGCAGTAAAAAAATGTTAGAAAGCATCACACATACATAAGACTTAACAAGAATTTCTTGTTTTACAGTAACTGAATCTTCCAAGGCATACCTGTTGACATAGATCCTACTGTATGCCTACATATCTTGGTTAGGGGCCAGAATTTGTTGGCCAACAACGCTTAACTGAAGCTGTGCATATACCTTGAACACCGTCCCCCCCGTGCAGGAAAAGCAAGGAGGACAGAAAAGCCCCAGATAGGAGTGAGCTCATTACCAAAGCCCAGTAAAGCAGCCTGTTCAGTGTGGGAGATGAGTCAGTGGTTGCATGTAATCAAAAGCATCTCAGTCCAAGAAAGATAGATACCCTCTAGGAAACCTTTCACACAGGCACCTTCACCAGGAAGTACCAGCCACTCACCTGTGAAAGAACTGGACAGCCTTAAACACTGATTTTTGAAAATACAGCCTTAGGAAATGCTGTGTCTGGTCTAGCCCTGCTGATTCACTAAGTCTTGATAAGCATATGGACAGTTCTTACAGCTGGTCTGCAGATTGTAAGACCGAGTTTGCCTCCTAAACAAACCAGAGGTGTTGACTAGGTAGCAGAACAAGATACAACACATTAAGACCCTCACAGTCTACCCTGAGTAGACAACCAGCCCTGAGAAATACTAACACAGTTGATCTTGAATCATCTAGCAGCCTCCACCCCTACAAGACTGCTCTGTTTAACCCTCTCTAAGTGAACATCTTTTGTAGTCTGACACCTGATAAGGATGCTTGGAACTAATCACAGCACAACAGCTATATCTCTTGAAAAAGCCAGAGACAGACAAAAGATTTATTGATTTAAATAAGGGATGAGAGAAAGGTGAACACCCAAAATCTAAGTAAAACTGAGATGCCCAAATGCCATTTCACTTTTCTTCTTCAGGAAGAGAAAACAACAAGGCCAACGCTCTGTAAAGAAACTCTGGCAACACCTTCTTTACTGCATGCAAATGATACTCTAGAGACCAAATGATCAGAGGACCAGGCTGATTCCTGCTTCTCTGTGTGAGGCTTCTCTGATGGAACCTTCCCCTACTGGTTTCCAAAGAAAGGCAGATAATCCTCCAGAAAATTTCCTTGGGGAAATACTAAGTCTCATACTTCAAGACACAGAGAACACAGCAGTAAAATCCTGAGAGTCTATGAAAAGAACATAGTCTAGGTTTAACAAAGAAAAACAAGACATGCACTGCATACACTAGTAACCATAGAACAGGAAGCTTGTGCTGGACCTCTTCTTTCAGAAATGCTTACATGAATCAATCCAGGCAAAACCAAAGTTTATGTAAAACACCCTTAAAGCCATGTAGTGAACACAGATATACTGAAAAGAAATTCTTGCAGTAAGATATTCTGACTTCATCATATGTAAGCCTCAAAGGCAGCCATCACTACAGTGAAGTTCTGCAGAGCAAAACACTTCCTGTTGCTCAGACTTTAATTGCAGCACTTAGAGAACAATAGGTAAGTGACAACAACCTAATGCTTTTGCTAGGAAATGACCATAAGCTTCATTAAGATAATTCTCAGCTCTGTAGATGAAGGCAATAGAAAGAATCTTGATATACTCGGGAGAAAGAAATACAGCGAAGCCTTGACAGAAAGCATGCAGATGCTTCTCCAGTATCTTTAGTAATGATCTAGATGAGAAGATCAAGTGCACCCTCAGTAAGTTTGCAGATGACAACAAGTTAGACAGGAGTGTTGGTCTGCTTGAGGCTAGAAAGGCTTTAAAGAGGGATCTGGACAGGCTGGATTGATAGACTGAGGCCAACGGGATGAGGTTCAAAGACAAGTGCTGGGAGTTCTTGCACTTGAGTCACAACAACCCTATGCAATGCTCCAGACTTGGGGCAGAGTGGCTGGAAAGCTGCCTGGCAGGAAAGGACCTGGGAGCGTTAGTCAACAGTAGCTGAACATGAGCCAGCAATGGGCCCAGGTGACGAAGGCAGCCAACAGCATCCTGGCTTGTAGCTGACAGTGTGTGGCCAGTAGGACTACAGCAGCGGTCACTCCCCTCCTGTATTCTGCACTGGTGAGGCCACAATTCACCTCTGACCCCTTACTCCAAGAAGGACATTGATGGGTTGGAGTGTGTCCAGTGAAGGGCAATAAAGTTGGTTAAGGGTCTACAGCACAAGTCTTCTGAGGAGCAACTGAGGGAACTGGGGTTGTTTTGTCTGGAGAAGAGGAAGCTCAGAGCAGACATCCTTGCTCTCTACAACAACCTGAAAGGTTTTAGGAAGGTGGAGGTTAACCTGTCTCTTCTCCCAGGTGACTAGCAATAGGACAAGAGGAAACGACTTCAAGTTGTGCCTGGGAGGTTCAGGTTGGATATTATGAAAAATCTCTTCCCTGGAAGAGTGGTTAAGCATTGGAAGAGGCTGCCCAGAGAAGCAGTGGAGTCACCATCCATGGAGGTATTTAAAAAGTGTATAGATGTTCTGAGCAACATGGTTTAGCAGTGATTTTTGGCAGTGCTGGGTTAATGGTTGGTCTTGATGATCTTCAAGGTCTCTTCCAAGCAAAACAATTCTGTAATACTATGATTCTATGGGATACACTGTTTGTGGTACTGCAAAGTCAAACACCCATCACTGGGAAAATATGTATGACTGAACAACATGCTGTTGAATACAGCAATTATCTGCCTGGAGAGGAAGAGGTGGAGGAAAAAAAAGAAAAAAAAAAATGGCTTTCAGTACCAACCCAATCTCATGTAGACCAATTAGACAAGTTACTGTAAGGGAACTTAAACTTCTTGCTGAGCCCAGCGACAATTAAGCTCTCTTGCCTTTTCTTGCTTTTCTTTCTAGTATCTACTAGCAAAGAGAGAACTTATCAGAAATTTCTTTATTCATTGTGAGCAACATCTCCTGTGACAAACTTAAACTGCTCCTGTCCTATGGAAAAATACCCAAGACAAAGCCCTTTAAACCATGTACACAGAGCAGGAATGTCTTTTCATCAGAAAAATATTGTGAAGTTGACATGAACCATCCATGAGTGTACTTTAAAAATGTTCAGACTTAGGATAAAGAATAAAATTTCTATGAATTAATACCTTTCCCCTAAAAAATCCAAACATTTTGCAAGTACATAAATTACAAGCAGAGCAACCTTGCTAACAAAATATGCATTCTGAAGCCCTGGAAAATGCAATACACCGTCAGATCTACGACTACATTGCAGGAGACTTTGGTTCTTTTGCTTTCCCCAATGAAAAGACTGCTTAAAACTCCCAATTAAGTTATTTGCACACTGTGGGAAGCGTTGAGTGTGTTGAAAGCATTGAGGCTTCAACTCACTTGCAAAGCTGCAGAGAAAGTAGTGATGACAAGTGAAAACAGTACTACTCAGTCATACCAGCAGCACTGCCATAGGATGCTGTCATTTTGCTAATAACTTACAAATAAGCAGATTAAGATAGTAATTCTTCTGCCAAGCAAGTTATGACAGCAGCCTGCCTAATCAACAATACTGTTTTCATAACAAATCAAAGGTTTTTACCTTTTAAACTGGAGAAGCTGCAGAGAATTAGGGTTTAAAAAAACACTGATTGCAAACAGGAGTTTTCATTTCTCCTTTCAATCACAAAAGACAAGTTAAACTCTACCTTAGCTGTGACACCAACGTTGGCAAGCTGTTCTGCAAGAGGGGCTCAGAAAACACCAGATTTTCAAACAGATGTTTATTGTGCAATTCCCACGTCACCTGAAATTTCTTCAAATGTTCATTTTCCTAGAATGGAAAAACAACCAGAAATAAGGCAGGGCTTGAAAAAAACAAAACCAAACAAAACAACCCACAACACATTTCTGTCTGAGGTAAGAATTTTATTTTAAAATCTAGTTGCCAATCTACAGGCTGGATTATCCACCTCAGATCTCACCCAGGTTTAATATCCAGAAACTCAGAATTTAAGTAGTTATCTAATGACTTAAACAACCACAGCTTCCCTCCTCATCTTCCTCAATGGTCATGGATAGCAGGAAAAAATAAAAACCATCAGAAAAATCAGCTTATGTTGCTGAAAGCTTCCATTCATTTCTGCACCAAAAAGATGTATTTTATGATCTGAGTCAGTTACTAACATGTTTTCTTGTCAAACCTTTGTCTACCTCTGATTATTTTTCAGTTCTTTGAACTTACCTAGTAAGAGACACAGGTATGATGGCAAGTTATAATCTTTATTCAAAACTGACAAAAATCAAGTAAACAGTTCCCTCTAACAGCTTACTTCTCTAGTAAACTGAATGTTTTTCTATTTGAGATTATTTTACACATAACTGTAGGTATCTCAAGGCCTAAAACTTAAATCTGTTACTATCAAAATATAAGAATCAAAGACAGGTATAATATTTTCTTCAAATCTGTAACTTTTCCCACATATAGCCAGCAGTGCACAGGTTTACTACAGTAGGACTCCCATACATAGCAAAATTAAATGTTTAATTACATAAAAAAATTAGATTCAATTTTTAAAAACTCATTTAAAAAATTAAAGAAGTTTGGTTATCAGATCAGCAAGGGAGTCCTATGCACTGCAACCTCAAGAACCCAGAAATACTGGAATACTCAGGAATTTCAGTTCTGTTAAGCATGGTGGATTGAAAAACAAACACATATTTACATCAGACCTACACATGAGACTACCTGTATTCAAAGGAGAGTGAAGTCTGGAGGTTTATTATTATTTAAGAAGAGTGAGTGGATTTTGGTTTTCCCCCCCTAGTTGCACCAGGCACATGGAACTCTTTCCCTTTGATTATTATGTCTTTGAAGTATTTGAAATGTCTACAAATTGCTAGCAATTTGTCAGGGGTCAGCACTGAGAAAGATTTGATTTCCTAAGCAATGTCCATGTTATACTGTGAACAAAATGATCAATGCTTAGCTACAAAGCCTTATCTACCAGGTTACACAAATTACACTATTTCTCACAAACAAGTATCAGGAAAGTTTTCCCTTCCAGTCTGCTATACTGTGTACTCAAGGGCTGCTCTGTACTGACCACAGTTTTCCCAGCTTGCTCTCAGTGTAACCTGTTATTCCCTAGTGAAGCATAATGCTTTAGTTCCAGCTAGTTTGCTAGTTGGCTGGATCCCTTTGAAAGGAAGGACAACAGTTCATAATTGCATTGAGAAACTGGTGGAGGTTGAAAGCATTCTAAGCCTTTGTACAGCATGCTACATGCCAAGGTTTTACATTTAAAAGGAAGTTTAGAGAACTTGACTGCTTTCTAAGTATTTCAGCTGAAAAGATTCCTTCTTCCACAGTGCACTAGCATCTTGAGAGAAAACAACCATGCACACTGAAAAGGCTAGTGACCCTACTACCTGTACTGAAAGCTGTGACATACTGACTCCATTTAATAAAGAAGTTATTTATTAAATCCAAGAAATGTATGACAAGAGACAGTACCCTACAATCTCACATTTCAGTTTCTGAATGTCACAGCTTAGTAGAAGTAAGTTTTCAATAAATATTCAAATATATATTCAATGTATATATGCAGAAGGATTAGCAAAGTCTGAGGTATCTTGTGTTGTCTTAAGTTTGGGTTTTTTTAACAGAACAGGAATTTTATTTTACTTTGAATTTTGTCAGAAAAGGGGTAGATCAGAGAGTTCAAGCATCTTCTGTCTCTTCACGGCCATTATCTCTCAATCTTTCATACATGCTCAGTTTTCATGAGTATTAGTTCACAAAAATAACCAATAAATAGTAAAATATTATTTTCTGATCAGCTATGAAATATTCTGACACTAATGGATTCATTAGTGGCATATCTGCTTTGAGAAAGCTAACATTTGTACTGTAAGCCCTCTGCTTTTCAGCTGAGCAAATTTCTAAGTTCCAATGCAAATCAATCTGAAGCACAATCTCTTCTCAAGCAACCTTGCTAGAGACTCGATGACTACTAAAAGCAGCCAATAAACTGGAGATGGCAGTGACCTCATGCCTGTATCTAAGTGATAAAGCTGGGAAAGACAATACAGACAACAGCAAACACAGAGCATTGACAATAGAAAAAAACATCAGATAATGCTCAAGTTTCTTAACAGAAACATCTTCCTGCTTTGCCAATTCAATTTTACCAGTAGTCCTACCTCAGTAATGACATTTTGCTTCCTCTCCATTTTACATCCTCCTCACCTGTGGTCATCATAGGCCTGGTTACTGCCTACGTTTTATCCCTCGTTATAGACCTAGACAGTCACTTTCAGCTATTTGGCAATAAACCCCAAATTTAACAGTTTACCCACTCTTTTTTCTGGCATAAAGCTTACACAAGAAAAAGGATGCACAGGATAAGGACATTAACAAAGGATGTACAGGAAAGGACTATTAACAAAACAGGATTCATAACCTTCTCAGCCCTTAAACAAATAGAATTACAGAATCTGTTTATTGTATTACTCACTCATGACAGACAGTTACTCAAGAAAAGATTTTTAAAGCTACTGCTTATTTTCTACCTGACAATATCATCCCAAGTTTAACATCACAATCAGTTGACAAAATAAATATTTAAGAAAGAATAACAACTTTACAAATAACATAGAAGATTAATCCTGAGGCAAGAGATCACTTTTTCAAGTAGCTATCCTTGCTCATAAGGGAAAAGAGACAATCTAAGTAAGTGCTACACAAGAGTTTGTGTCCTTCAAGCATGGCTATTAAAGATTAAGAAAAGTGTTTCATACAATTTCAAAGGCATTATCTAAAGTTTTGTTGATCTGCTTAAAGATTAGTTTCAGAGTGAGTGCCACAAACATACCGCTTTTTCTTTACAAATAAAAGATAATATCACTTCACTGTAAGAGATGCCTAACCTACATGTCTGAAGAATTAAATTTACATTTTCAAAATCTCCCTGTCTTCAAGCACAAAAACACTTTACATTTCCACACCACAGAAAAAACCCCAAAAGAGCCCAGAACAGCTCTGAAAGCATTAGCCTGGCAAGGAGAAGCAGAAGTGATTTTTTTCATTCTTACCAGAGTAACTAGAAAGGCGCTGATTGTACATGCAGCCTGACAGAGTGCACTGTATTCTTCAAGTAGCAGTGAGATGAACTGATGTGCCTGTGGGGGTCTTTGTATTGCTAATGTAGATGCAACTTTGGAGCCCAGTGACAAGTGTCTGAGCAGACGAACCTTCATTTCCAGCACGTATTCTCTGGCTTGCTGTTCCAATCGTTGGTAAAGCTGATAGGGATCTCTTTCACAAAGCCTGTATTTTTAGGCCATTTGTGACCAAAAATAAAACAAAACCAATGCATGTCATTGACAATTTTCACTTTCCTGAAATATTTAGCAGTTGCAGTCATCATCATCAGAAAGAAACAAAGGCAACAGTTTACTGAACTACCATAAGACTGGGAGAATACAGTCCAGTTCCCTGCTTCTACAGTCCTGTGTCACAGGACTAGGATGCTTGCACATCAGGGGGACAAATTAATTTAGGACCTCAGTACTTCACTTTGACTTGTAAGCTATAATACCCAACTTCACTCAATTTACATGCAAATCTACAGACACCTAGACTCTTCAGACAAGCTTCTTTACAACTTCTCCATGTTCTTACATGCAGCCCTAGTAAATGTCCCAGTTGGAAGAGCCAGATGCAGGCCCAAGAAGGACAGGTAATTGAAGCCATTGAAGAAGCGTGACCTGAACTTGACTGCTTTGGAGGATCCTTCTGTTGTTGAGCTGAACTGGAAGAAGACATTTCATATAATTATCAAGCTTTTAAGACACTCACTCATGAAACTCCTTCTCACCCTCATTGAAGTTTCTTATCCCAGGCTGCATTCCTTCTGTTCAAGGACCTTTTTTGCATTGCAGAAGTGTGGGATTCACAGGGTCACAAAGACCTTCTTTCAAGGGACATGAGTTATGGCACTCTAACTATGGTAGTGCCTGACTGCAGCCATTACATATGACTGGTCTGGTTTTTAATTATTATTGTTTTTAAAATCAAGACTAGGGAGCAGAATGTGGGACTCCTCTGTTCCAGGGAAGCAAACTAATATTGAAGCTCCAGAATCATACTGTCCTCCATGCACTCTGTTTAGCCACTCAATATCTGCAAGAGGGTCAGGGCTCCTGCTAAGGACTGTATACAGCTGGCTAGGTCTGATACTCTCCTGGAAGCAAGACTTTAGTTTGAACCACCTCACAGAAAACTGAACACAATGGCTGCTTTGAAACACTTTAGAGTGAAATCATACTACTAAAGAGTCCTGTGCATGGAGTTTAAGCACTTGCCTCAGGTTTTTTACAGCATAGGGAATGTAGGGAAGAAAAAAGGGATAAGTACTTAATAGTTAGTTCAATAAAAGTCTGCTGCTATCTAGTCCCTGTTCTTCCCTCATCACTCACGAAACAGAGCAAAGCCATGAAGTGCTCCAACATCCAATAGGAACAGTACTTGGCAACACTACTTACTTGAAAATAAGACCAGACAGTCCATTTCTTGCCAGCTGTGTCTAACAGAACTAAGCACGGAATAAGGGAATTTCTGCTTTTTAAACAGATTTACTTGGCCCCAGCATCATGTCTGGTATACTACCTACATGGTTTGTTTGGGTTATTTGTTTTGTTTAGGGTTTTGTGGGTTTTTTTGCACTTGCAAGATCCACACTGACTAGCTTTGTTAAAAAAACTTTGCATGACATTAGCACCACAGACTGGACACCAGTGTCTGCTCAAACACAGTGCCCTGATTTTACTTCACACTTTGGATACCGTAAGGAACTCAAGAGAAAAATAATCACATTGACATTTACAGTTTCCTTCTTTAAAACCCTGTTTCTGCCTTTGGAATTTAATAATCTCTCTCAAAACTAGAAAACGGTTGAAGATAAAAGCTCTTAAGTACATAAGAAATGTACACAGTGTATGTTCCAATTTCCAAAATTTCTCCATTAAAGAGAAATTGCATGAAAATCAGCACCATCTTAGCTGTGATTCAGTTTTAGTTATCTACAACTCTGCAATATTGAAGCATCTTTGATTTCAAAGCCTACACTGCACATTTTGATCACTGTAGTAAAACTACTATGAAGACATACTATATTACTCTCTATTTACACAACTCATGATCAAAACCAAACACTCAGGTTTTATATTACAGAAGTGCAATAAGCTTATTTAATTATCTTTAAGTCTGACTCAGGAGCATAGTCTAATATAAAGAGCAATGCTAAATGACTATAATCTTTCAAGTTTCTTTACCTTGCCAGAATTTCGCTTCAAGTAAAAACTCCACAGAAGAACTACAGTTTGTTAGACCTTAGTACATTAAGTATGCACAGAACCAAAGTGAGTAACTGTTCCTTAAGCACACACATTTAGCTAGACAGAAACTAAGATGAACCTCCTGGAGCACTTCAAGGAAAACACACACAACTGAAAATCTCATTAAGCATATCTTCAACTTCACACCTAGAAAAGCTAAGAAAATTCCACATTGAAGAAAAGGTCAACTTCTGAAATGAGTAAGAAGTTCTCAGAACCTCCCTCATCAACTGATCAATTACCAGTATTAACTTTTTTAAGTCTTTTTCTAGCTGTTACTACCACAGTAAGATGCAAGCACTATTATAACTCAGTGTAGATCGACAAGGTAAGAATTCACATAGGGCAATTCAAACTAAACAGATCATTTCAAGGTCCTTTGAAGAGTAAGATTTTGGGACCCTTCTGTAATTACACATTAATATTCCTATTGCAAACAGCATATGAATTTAATAGCTTCCCATGCATTCAATCTAGCATTTAAAAATCCTATATGAAACAGAATTGACTGTTGTGACTTTTCATTCTAGAGGAGAGGCAATTATTCCAAGCAACCAGACTTAGAGATAACACCTTCTTAAAAAAAACAATATTCCTTAAATACTTAAAAACTAAATTTAAAAACAATCTTCTTAGCAGTTAACAGGTATTTTTCAGAGTTCTATACCTATCCACCAGCTCTTTCATTCCTTCTTTATCTGGTACCAAAGACTGGTCTTGGTCATCTGCCAAAGGGGTCCCAGCTTGGCGATATATACACCGAACCATGTATCTTACTTCTGACCAGTAATTCTGAAGCTGCTGAGGTTCACGTTCAGGCTCTGCTGAATTTTCTCTGCAAATAATGACAAAAATAATTGCTCTCTATTTGTACATTGCAGAGGTGTATTGATTCCTACTTGATGAAGATGCTCTTCAGGAAAAGCAACATACACCTGAAAATGCCTGAAACAAAGTATGTACCCAAAATAAAGTACAAACTTGGATGAAAGCTGCCATCCATAATGTACTGTTGTTGTCAGACAGTATGTTTAGAGAGTTTGAGCACAGACCAACAAATAAGCTACAACACTGCCAACAGTGACTACTGGCATCATGCTGCTGAGCTTGAATTCAGTTCCTACCTGCGTTCGTTACAGGCCTCACAGTTGCATGCTATGTCTGAAGGAGAGGAATTGCTAAGATCTGCAGCAGGCACTGTCTGTGCACCAACAGTTATTCTTCCTCCTCCTACAGATTCCTGCTGCGATCCACTGTTTCCAAGAGGCATGTGCAAAAGGAAATCTTGGCTCTGAAAGGAAAACACACACATAGCTTCTAGTTTGTAAGGCAGAAGTCTGAAATGTTGATAGGGAAGCAAATATTAATGTGGCAGTTCTTAGTGCTGAACATACTTTGGGAAGACACTCAACCAGGCACAAATAATTGACCTTCAAAAAGCCTAATAAATTAAAGATGGACTGAGAAACTAATGATACAAATATAGTTTCACTTCTAATAAGCACTGTGTTGGTTATAATTATCACCTTCATGTACTCCAGCATAAACAATGAACTAAGCTAAAGGAAGGCTTGCATCATCCATGATTAATCATAAGCTAGTAATACCTTTTCAGACTACTTGACAGTATGTTTGACTTTTGTAGTTCAACAATTCCTTCTAGCAAAACCCATAAAATCTCCTTGTTTACAACAGCCAGACATACCACTTCATAGTAATGGATGTTAGGAAGCTGCTGTCACTGAGAATAGATGCTATCTCCTGCTCAGTACGCAGATGACACAAACCTTTCTCCCAAGACTGCTAGTATTTTGCTGTCCACTTTCTCTCCCTTCTCTGTGCTCCAGCACATTCCATGCTTCCCTTATGCACCTTCCCAGGTTGCCATCAGTTTTGTGGCACAAGGCAGAGACCTCCCCCACATTAGGAACACATATGAAGGTCAAGGTTGACATNCAGCACATTCCATGCTTCCCTTATGCACCTTCCCAGGTCAAGGTTGACACAGGTCAAACCAAACCTGCATGCCTTTGCTGCCCACAGCAAAACCCAGATACTGGGAAGGTTGCTGAGGCAAACCAAGCTAGGTAATGAGAGCAACAGCAAGCTGAACATAGGGGCATCCATAGCAAACCACTTGTATTCTGCCTTGCAGTGACTTATATGGGGTTTACGATTTTTTTTTTTTTAGCTCAACTTGTTTTTTTTTTCCACCTGGTTTCTCTAACTTGACTAGCCACCTCATCTGTTTAGCTGCTTTTTATAAGTCAGGCTTCCCCATTTGGAAAATCCTGTTGCTGTTTGCTTTAAAAATTCCTATTTCAATAAAAAAATCATTGCCAAATTAAAAAAATACTGCCCATTTTTCTTTCAGTATCTGTAACTTAACAAAACATTTAGGAAGTAAATCCCGCCTTCCTTGCACCTGCAGGACACTTATTTTCTTTACTAGTTCATTAAACAGAGCTTAAATATGTTAAAAATTTTGAGTCAGCTCAACAATAATGTGCTTCAGTCTTGCTGTGCTTTGAACTCCCCAGGATGTGTTTACCATCAAGACTACCAGTATAATTCTCTTAGCTGTAATCTCTTTTTATTAATTTTACTAACCCTTGGTAATAGCAAGAACATAAGTAAACACTAGTTGAATACAAGTGACATGTTCTTGAACTTCCCTTACCAGAAGCTGTTAATTGTCCTTTTAACATGAGCTTAGCAACGTATGCTACAGAAAGGCAATCTTTCTTCACATTGATTTCTGAACAAAAATCTGTATGTGCTATGGCTATGTGCACAGTTTGTTCTCTCTCTACAAGGAAACATCACCTCGAATCTATAATGTTTCCAACTATTGGAAGTGTGTGGCTTCCCAGACCGGTTGTGAAGATTTGGTTCTGCAGTATAGCATCTTAGTTTACTTCCAAGGGGTTTTGCTGGACCTGTCAACTCACTTTTTGTACCTTCGAGCTACAGTGAGCACAACTCTGAAGCGAGGTTGAATTCTCATTTGAAAATACATTTTAACACTTAATTTAGAAAATAATCACAATTTGACATACTAGCACCCTCCATTACATCACTGTTTGCAGTGCTACAGGAAAGAAGAACTGTTTCAGGCACACTATGCAAAGTTGAGCTTCTTGATAAAAATACAGGAAAGAAAGACAACAGAAGACACATGCAGGAGGGTGGCAGTGCAAGTGTAGTTTCTCAAGAACAAGGAAAATTCAAATAGTTTACCTCACAAAGTGGGGGAAGTACACATTAGCAGACAGAACAGACAAAAAAAAGTAATGATTAGATTTATTCTGGTAAGAGTAGAAGAAATAATTTAAATAAAGGGGAAAAGGACAAAATTAAAGAATCCAATAAATTGAAAGGGAAAAAAAAAACAGCAAGAAACAAATTCCAGCTTTGCTCTACTCAAAAATCCCAAAATCCAAATTACAACTCCTCATTTTCAGAGCAACTTGCTTATTCAGTTTATCTCATAGGAAAATCAGCTCAAAATCTCCCAAAAACCTTTCAAAGCGTTTAGCGTTTAAGTGGTTCCAACCCACAGACAACAGCCCGCAACAAGCTATTCTACTGAACTGAAGTACTTCAACTTACCACAAGAGATTGCTCTATTGTTGCATGCCTTTCCTCCTTTTCAACTGTTCGTCGACAGTCTGGACACACCCAGAGTGGAATATGCAGCATATTGTTTGCTTTTGGAGATGTGGAAAGTGCTGTTTTGCTAGGGTTTTTCATTCCGCTCTCTGAAAGCGAAGTATCTTTTCGTTCACTTCTACAAAGAAGACAATGCTCGCCAGTTGTATATGGTGCCCTTTGGCCCAAGCCAAAGGTAAAGGGTGTCTACAAACAAATGTTTTGATAGATAACTAGTTATTCACAGAATATGTACCACAACACAAAAACAACAACAGTATTCTGAGATTTAAAGCCACACATTTTAACAGTCACTATTTAATGGTGAATATTTTGTAAATTCATAGACCGGCCCAGGTTGGAAGGGACCTTAAAGATCATCTAGCTCCAACCCTCCTGCCATGGGCAGGGATGACACCTACTAGACCTGTTTGACCAGGGCCACATCCAATCTGGCCATGAACACTGGCAGGGATGAAGCATCCTTAAGCTCTCTGGACAACCTGTACCAGTGCCTCACAACCCTCTGGGTACAGAATTTTTTCCCCCAAGATCTAATCTAAATCTTCCCTCCTTCAGTTTGAAGCCACTCCCCCCTGTCTTATCACTTTCTACTTAGGTAAGAAGTTTCTCTCCCCACCTCTTTCATAAGCCCCCTTTAGGTACTGTAAGGCTTCTACAAGGCCTCCCTGAAGCTTTCTCTTCTCCAGGCTGAGCAACCCCAACTCTCTCGGCCTGTCCTCACAGGGGAGGGTTCTCCAACCCTCTGATCACCTTTGCGGCCCTCCTCTGGACCTGCTCTACAAAGTCCACATTTTTCTTATGCTGAGGAGCCCAGAGCTGGATGCAGTATTCCGGGGGGGGTCTCACGAGGGCAGAGCAGAGAGGCAAAATCACTTCCTTTGACCTGCTGGTCATTCCTTTCCTGATGCAGCCCAGGATACGGTCGGCTTCCTGGGCTGCAAGTGTATACTGCTGGCTCATATCCAGCTTTTCATCCACCATGACCCCTAAGTCTGTCTCTGCAGGGCTGCTCTCAATGAGTTCATCTAGACTGTACTCATGCCTAGGACTGCCCTAAGAGTGACCCAAGATCAAATGCGGCAGGTCTTAATATTCATGTAGGAAACAATTCTGATTATAAATATACTCCCATTTAAGCAGTATTTTCAGGGAGCATGGACTACAGCCTTCCCCTCTGAAATAACTCAGCCTAGATGCAATAATTAGGAAGCAAAAAGGGATAGTTCCTTTTACTGTTGTCATTCTTACAGATATGAAGGAAAATAACTGCTCTTTGAAGTTCTGTGTCACCTCCTTTTTTAGTGCTAACTGAAACGAAGACACTTTCAGCTAACCTTGTTACAAAATAAAAGCTTAACTCAGTTTTAATAAAACCAATCAGGTGGGTCTTAAAATCCCCTATCAGCTATTCAGGTAAAGTAGACTTGGGAACTTAGGACAGAGGAAGTCCAAAACCTAATCTCTCTTCCAAGATGCTACCCGTGCATCAAATTACAGCTCAACTATGAGATGCTTATTCACCAGGACTGATACTCAAAAGCATGTCAAGCAGCACAAACCAAATAGAACCCACTTTATGTGACATAAGCAAAGTCATAATGAATGAAACAGAACATCACAGAATCAGATTTGATTATATTACAGCTAACTAGCTCTGCCTTAATTAGCAACATCTTCTATGTAAGCCTAAAAATAGTTGAAGGAAAGGCAAAATTTAAACAAGTCATTCAAGCATTCCTCAAAATAGTGCTTCAACCTCAATAATAATAAAAATAATGCTTTAAAGATCTTGTAGGACTGAACTGGACAAGCACAGGGGAGAAGTTCTTTAGGGCAAAGGCCAACTTCTTGCTATACACAACACACTAACTCCCATCTTTCTAGTAACAACAAATCAATTCCCTACTGCTGACATCCAAAAAAAAAATACCAAAGCATTACAAACTGTGATTTTTGTGTTCTATGCATTTACATAACTGACAGACTCAACAATATGGAAAGAAAATCTGAGAATTCTAGACATAAAGACACTGAATTCATCTCCAATACCTTCTTTCAGAAGTTTAAGAGAAATTTAAGTTAATAGTTTTAGTAAGAACAGTTAATCTCTTTACTGTTGGTGACACTTCCATGAAGACACCTAAGCACTAAGGCAAGAAAGAACACAATTTCTCCAGGTCTCTACTGCATGATTTCAGAAAACCTGACACTCTTTTGCAAAAGGCAAGGTTCATGGCAAACATATCCCATGCTGCAAGGACCTCTAGAAGTCGGGTCTTATGTGTGTAACTTGCTTAAAGTTGCACCACGATTGTTAAAAATGCAATGGCAAATACTGCAGGAACAGCAATCTTAGTTCTGGCCAACTGACAGACTCAGTAAAACCATATTTATAACAGATCTGAAGTTCAAATGAAATCACTTGCTTCCTAGAGTATGATGCAAGTTAACTGCCAAGAATGAAAATTGCTAAGCAGTTTATTTCTAACACAACTGACAGTCAGATCCTCGAGAAAATCTAGACCATAAGCATCTCAGGTTCACATTACAGCATTGTCATGCTAAAATTAAACTAGGAACTGCAGTTTATCATTTATTTAAAAGATGATGAACATAGTAACTGTTCATGTGACTGTTTCAACAGCAGCAGGAAACTCTCCCTGGATTAGGTAAGATTGGAATTAGGTCACACATATATTTGTATGTGTCTTCAGTGCAATCAAAGCAAAGTGTAGATTTTGAGAAAAACAACATTATTTTTCCACTAGTCAAGCTTCAACAAAAGTGTGATGCATCTCTGCAAGAAAACACTCAGTCTCACTTTCTCTCTGAAACATGTTCAGATACAACTTTCATAAAGGAAAACTGGAAGTAGGACAAGCTGGAACAGAAATAACTGCATCTCTGCTATGTATTTAGATTTATTTCCAATAATAGCTTCATTACCATAAAACTGCATAGCTTTTTTTTATATCTATGTACAAATTCAAGCTTATTATAACAATAGATTTTTACTGTAGAAATAGTAGCTTTCACTGCTTTTTACAGCTTGAATAGTGAAGTCATTAGAAACTAACTTCAGTTAACCAAGTCCCAATCTCAAACAGAAATCTTTTGAAGAGTTTTCTCTCCAACTTTTAATACTGCTTAATATCTTCTCCCATTAGTAATTAATTCTATCATAATACACCCACAAAACTTGGCTGTACATACCTGAGAAACACCTGTGAACTCTGATCCAACAGAACTCTCTGTAAACTGAGTACCATTTAGCGAAACCTGGAAAACATTAAGAGCACACTGGTTACAAGAGTTGAGCTTAATGCCAAAAGAACACTAAAAGAATTAAACAAAACCTTTCCCTGCATCTGAGGGTTGATAAAACAGCTTTTGAAACTTGAATGACTGAGAAAATCCTTCTTCTTCTGTCATAGAAGTTCTACAGAGGCAAAAGTTTACAATTGACATATTCTAAGCTTTTGCACTGTAGCTGTTTTATTAGCAACTGAGATGAAAGAACTGATACAAGAAAAAAGAAAAATCATAAGCAAAATGTATTTTTCCTTCTGTATTTGATTGTTTGCATTTAGCTTTTAAACTTTTATTGTGAATTGAGACAATTCCCAAAGATTCTTGCCTTTTGAAAGTTTAATGCAATACTGCTTAGAAAAATATGCACTGTTAACCAGGAAGACACTTCCACGGCAAGCCTCCAAATGGCATTCAGCTATTCCACTGCAGCAGCCTTCCTCCTGTCCCAGGTTACAATTCTTACAGAAACTTCTCAAGAGGTCTCTTCTATACCTTTCTTTCTCCACAAATGTTCAGAGATAACACCAACTATCAGTTAAGTGCCTTTCACAAGCCCCAAGTGTCTTCAAACAACGTTACTTGAGGACACTAAAACACGAGTCAAGTTAAGACAGCAAACACTGTCACTGACTTGAATGTGAAGAGCCCTAGATCACACTGACTTGAAGGGGAGGGAAAGGAGAGGGGAAACAAAGGCAGACAATTATTTCATTCTTTGTTTTCTCTCTTCTGGAGCATTGGTTTCTCTCTTGAATTTCAGATAAAAATCTACCTCATGCCTCTGTTCCACCTATCACATGTTTTTGCCAAGTTCTTTTTGCTCTTTAGTTTTCCACACACTGTTGCCTGACATTTAATACTACTACAACTACTCTGAAGAGCAGAGCAATAAATCCCAGCCTGTTTAATGTAGGAACTTCCACATCTTGTGTGCTGGATTTACAGAGTTCAGAAAATATTTTTACCCTGCTACCAAACCAGAAACTCAGACTGGAGCCTCCTCCAGTACAAAGGAGCATCCTTCAGTTTTACAGATCCACAGAATTACCAAATGCTCAGTTTATAGAGCCTGTGAGATTAATGCAAGCCACAGTCTTCAGCTAGGCTTTTCAAAGGCAAAGTAAAGGTTAATAAAATAAAACTCTTCAAATCATTGCTAGAGAAGATACAAGTAAGAAACTACACAACTTCACTTACATACACTATGCTAACTTTCAAGAATAGGTACTTCAGAAAAAGCCCTCATACACAAAAGTGAAGCATCTCAGATGTGAAATCATGGGAAGGAAAAATGTTGGTGTGGAAAGAGTTCCCTATTTTTCTTCAGCCACTTGCCAAAAAGTGGCATAAAGGTCTTTTCAATTAGAGAAAGCCTTCTTCTCCAAGAATTCCTACAGTACTGAAGTCCCTTGATTATTGACATGCAAAGGCATTCAAGAACAAAGCAACCAGTAAGAAAGTTTAAAATTAGATTGTTATCTGTACCGTTTGTCCAAAACAACTACCTTTTCCTTAAGGCAGAACATTCACCTTCTTCACTTTCAAGACAGTGATATCAAGAAATGCATGAGCTGTCACATTTAAACATGCAGATGTTGAGGGACCAAGCTGAAGACAGTAAAAATGTTACAAAAGCAAAGAAAAAACAGTGGGAGGTTTTCTTTCACCCATTAAATGTCACAGGATGCCAAGACAAAATACTGAACATCAGGAGTGACTGCTTCATGGAAGGAGTTGTCAAGCTACTAGCAAAAGAAAAGGCATCTCTTTAGCCTAAGCATTCTGCAGCTCAAAATATTAGTGTAAACCCCCCAGAATTTAGTAGTGACCTAAATATCTGTAGAAGGAAAAAATACCAAGGAATTTAAAGAAAGGAATTAGACAAATAAGAGGAAACTAAGAGAATCATCAAAAAATTAAGTGCCTGTAGGTAATGAGGCTTAAGACCATGTATGTAAGGCTTAGAGCCAATATAAAAACAAACCAAAAAAAATCATAAAAAGGACTTAATTGGGCAAGGGAAGGAGATAGCTAAATAGCAAATTAAAGAAAACCTTAGAAGAATCCTGTACAAGTTGCCCAAATGGGGCTCAAACAATACCAAGCTAAAAACAGACAAAAAATACAATGAGACTGTCTCACAATTTAAGGAAGTGAGGAAAAAAAAAAGTAGTAAAAAACCCTACAACTACATCCTTTTTCAAGGCATAGGAGGAGCAAGGAGCAGTAGGTACCCTGTCAGGATCTGTAAGGCTGAAGTAAACAAATAGATGCATTTAAAACAGTGCTCAAAGAAGCTAAGATGGTAGCAGAACCACCAGGTTTATTTTTTGCATCTTCATGTTCACCATGGAGGAGTTCAAAGATATTCTTTATGGAAGATGCATTAAAGGATGTGTTTCAAAGCAAAGCACTGCTAGAAGAAAGTATGGAGCAAGTGGACAACTCAAAAATTAGCAAACCACCAACAGCAGAGGACATTCAGCCAAGAATCCTAAAGAAGCTCAAGGACACTACAATTGCACTAATAATTTCAGTAAGTTAATGCTTGCTTTATACTTCTCCAGTACTAAAAGGGGCAGAAGATTATTTCATATTTCTTTGTGAAGCTTTCAAAGATCATCTAGGAAACTGCAGTTATCTCAAGTCTCTAGCAAGTGCCTGAGATGACAAAGTTAACTAGCAGCACTGAATTTTTCATGTTACTAATGAGACTTGAGAATGGCAGAAGGACCTTACAAGATCTAGTTACTGAGCCATATGATGACAGATAGAATTCTGTGCAAAGATTTAAAGTAGAAGTGACAAGCTGGACAGCTGTCACTTCTGGACAACCCTAACGTTTTTTTCATTAAGAAAACTTATTTTTACTATCCTGAGTATTCTTTCTATTGACTATAAAGTTTTATGTTCTAACAACATAGTTCATGAAGGTAAATGCCAGAAGGAAGGCTCACATGGGTCAGGAACATAGGAATTTCTGCATGTACTCTTCATCATAATGGAAAGTGGGGAGAAAAAAATAATCTGTTTTTTTTTAGAAGTGATATTCACAATGGAAAAGATATATGGAAATACTGTTTTTCTTGCAAGTTACTGTCACACTAGCTCACCCTAAAATCTTAATTGTCTGGAGAAAAGGGAATGCACTGCCTTGGCACAGTATCATTTGTACCAGAAAGTATTGAGAGAGAATCACAGTCTAAAAAATAGTCCTTAACTTCACCTTTATGACCCTGGAAAACTAGTTGAGCAATTAAAACAAACACTCAAAGACTGCATAATTTGCTCTAATAGCTTGGCACTATCAAAATCAAACCTTCAGTGGGCTGACATATTACTACTAGACAACACACCCCCATCTTCCTCACAGGTGAAGTCACACAAACATCATGAAAGTGAGAGTGATGCAATGTCTCAAGAGAACTCAGGAAGAGCCTGGGAAGACAATTTAGATTTGACTCATCATCACCGAACCCTGAACAGTTCAACAGAAATGCAATGCTCAAAAAAAGTGCAGGATTTAATCAAATTTCTCCTGGGGGAAAACAGCTAGAAAATACTGCAGTGATTTTCTCAGGCACATTAGGAAACAGACTAAGGGGGGGGAAAAAGAGACTATGCTACACTTTATTCTACAAGGTCCTAATATAACAAAGGTATTGTGCAACACTTGAATTCATTCCCTTATGTTTACATAAGGAGGTAAAAAATTAAGTTTGTTGAAACATCTGAAAAAAGACATTTTCTTCAAGCATCAGAGCAACATTAAAGAGATGCACTACACTTAACCCTGGCTGCTCCCCCAAAGCCCAGCAAGATGTCTTGGTTATGCCACTTGCTGTCCTGCCTACACTTTTTATGCCAGGATCCATTTGCCACGGCTGTTTTGTGCTAAGATTTCTCTCAGGCACTTACTGGGTGTGAGTACGCTATGGCACTGCTCTGCAGCTCCAGGTAGCAGCTCTGTTTCGCTTCCCACCGCAGTCACCCAGTGCTGTTTGGGAGGCAGCAGTTTCAAATCATCTTTGCTCACTTGTACGCTCCCCCTCCCAGCAGCGTGGATGAAGCTCTGACTTGGGTGCTCTCCAGTTGCAGACTGAGCTGTTCCTCTCCTCTCCCAGTTGTAGCTAAATTGGTCACAGAACTGCTGCTGGCAGATGAGTGACACCTACAAAATCCTAAGTGATTTTCAGATATGAAGAAAGATTTCTTTATGCCTTAGTTCAAGAGACAGGAAATTCTCTTTATTCCGGTAAGTGAAAACTTAAGATTCTTCTATGCTAACCAACTGATTTATACATAAATCACTGGGGAAGTCAAATGCATGGATGAAGGGAAAGAATGATGATAAATGTATGAGAGACAGGTTCAACAGCAGGTAGCAACCAAAATCTGATGTAGGATTTGAACTGGTAAAACCTAGAAAAGCACACAGGAGGAAGATTACACATGCACTGCAGTTCTTGATTCATTTAGCAACTGGCACCATCAGACACTACAGCATGCTGGCCAGCCCTCTAGCACAGCAAGATTTTGGGGGTTGCATCCTTCAAACATTGCTCCTGAACACTGTCAAACAGACCTACTTGGCAGCAGCATCACTGTTGCCTACGTGGTTTCACGTTATCTCAACATTCTGATTATTTCCCATCTGTTGTACTCTGAGAAATCCATGAAGATTTTTAAGGCATTGGAAATACCCATTAAAAGGAAAAAAACAAACACAAGAAGACTAAGCAATGTACTATCTGTTTTTTGACAGAAAAGGTTACCTTCACTAAGCTCTGGACAGACTAATTCCATGCACCACATGAAAGACAGAACAAACTCAACCACTAAGTCCTGCAAGGTATCAAGGTATCAACTACTGTAAAAACAAAGCAAAAAAAAAGCATATACCCAATAGAATCACAGAATCACTTAGGTTGGAAAAGACCTCTAAGATCAAGTCCAACTGTTGATCTAACACCCTCATGCTACTGAACCGTATCACCAAGTGTGACGTATACACTTGTTTTTTTTAATCACCTACAGGTATAGTGACTCCACCACTTCCCTGGACAGCCTGTGCCAATGCCTAACCACTGTTTCAGGGAAGACCTTTTACCCAGTATCCAAACAGATATCCAACCTCCCTGGCACAATTTGAATCCCTTTCCTCTTGTCCTATCCCTTACTTCAGGTAGTTGTAAAGAGCAAGAAGGTCTCCCCTAAGCCTCCTCTTCTCCAGACTAAACAACCCCAGTTCCCTCAGTCACTCCTCAGAAGACTTACACTCTAGACCCTTCACCAGCTTCACTGCCCTTCTCTGGACATGCTCCAGTACTTCAATGTCTGTTTTGTATTGAGGAGCCCAAAACTGAACCCAGGACCTGAGGTGTGGCCTCACCAGTGCCTTGTACAGAACATCACCTGCACTACAAAACCCAATCATTTTTTCAGGAAAGCAACTGTTAAAGGTGGTCTAATAGTGAAAGAAATGGTCCAGGGAGGTCTTGGAATCAGATGAATGATCACCCAAGAACTATATTCAGGGATCCTCTCATAGAGGATAACCACACTACTACTGCAGCTACAAGTGTATTTATGGCCAATATTGACATGGCCAGGAAGTGCAGAATTGTCCTGACTCAGCATGCCTGCACCTGCTAAACTCAGCAAGGGGCAGCTGGGCTGGACCAAGGCAACTAATAGTCCCAGCCCACAGTCATGAAAGCCTAACAACAAAGTGGCAGGTGAACAGGAAATTTTTCAAATAGAAGGTAAGATAGAAGTGTAAAGATTCCTTGTTTTTCGTTGTTAAAAAAAAACCAAAAAGTACTACAAGTTTTGCAGCAAGATGACATGCCTTTGTAGAAAAACACACTGAAATGGTCTTCTAAAAAAGAGATTTAATGTAAGAGTTTTCTTCCTAGCACTGGACTACAGAAAATGCAAAATTAATGTGCCCAACAACAGGCATGCAATAAGGAACACACAACACACTTCCAGGCTCACTGGCACAGCAACATTCAAGAAACTCAAGCAGCTATCAGAGTTTATTACTACTGTTTTAGAGAAAAAAAGCAGTTATACAAACTTTGATTCCAAAGAGCCTTTAAGCAGTAGTTTGTAAATTGGTAAATGTTTGATTGGCAACAGTGAGAAGCTTGGAGGTTCCTACTTCTAAATAGTGAATTTAGTGTGATGCAGTAGTGAAACATACCTTTGGGGTGGGGGAGGATAGAGATGAGGTGTATATGAAAAAGACCCCACCAAATATTTTATTAACTATAACAATGAAGTATGAACAAACTACCACAGTACTCCTCCCTGATTTAGAAGCAGCAGTGTTTTGCTTAAGGAACTGGCATTATAAACATCTAAATTTTTAACATGATCATCACACATCTCTAGTGACACTGAACAGAATGCAGTGATACCAACATGCGCTTGCTTGCCAGGGAGTCTCAGTATTATAGGAGAGACACTGACAGAAAGACTCTTGATTAGCTGCAAATATCACCAACAGCAAAAGCTGTGAAGGTCCTCTACAGAAAGAGATCCTTGGTTTTACTAAGGATGCCAAAGTACCAAACAGAAACCAGAGAAAGCAAAGAGAAGGTGATAATTAAAATTCAATTAACCAGCGAGGGAGGTTCTCCTCTCCCTCTACTCTGCCCTGGTGTTTTGTGTCCAGTTTTGGGTACCCCAGTTCAAGAGAGACAGGCTACCACAGAGAGTCCAGCAGAGGCTCCAAAGATGTTGAGGGGACTGGAGCATCTTTCTTAGAAGGAAAAGATGAGAGGCCTGGGGCTGCTTAAGCTGGAGAAGAGCAGCCCCAGAGGGGAGCTGCTCAATGCTGAGCAAGAGCTAAAGGAAGGGGGCTAGAGGCTGGGGCCAGACTCTGCTCAGTGGTGCCCAGGGACAGGCCAAGGGGCAATGGCCACAAACTGGAACACAGGAGGTTCCACCTGAACGGGAGGAGAAACTTGTTTGCTGTGAGGGTGCCAGAGCCCTGGCTCAGGCTGGCCAGAGAGGTTGTGGAGTCTCCTCTGGAGAGATTCCAAACCCCCTCGGATGCTGATCCTGGGCAACCTGCTTTAGGCAAACCTGCTTTAGCAGGGAGATTGGACTAGATACCCCCAGAGGTCCCTTCCAATCCTACCATTCTGTGAATCTGTAGCCACTGCTTAACCTGGCCAATAGATTAGTTTTGCAGACCATTAATCCATTTTACTGAGCACATTGATCTGGGCATTAATACTCACAAACATCCTAGTTATGCTTTCCCAGCCCAGCCTGGATTATTCTAGAGCAGGCCACACTCTTGAGATTGGAAAGCTTTTCAATGAAGAAAAACATACCCATAAACAAGTCAGTGATGCAGGAGGTCAGTCCATTGGTATTCCTTTAAAAAGCTCCTGGACTACATGAAATTTCAGAGAGCCTTTAAATCTTTATGTCACTTATCAGGGATATAGAAAAATAAAGGCTGCAGAAGAACATCCATTCTAAGGAGCCTCAAAAGGCTTTTGTGACTCTCTTGATATGCAAAATTTGAAACAAAATCTGAACATTAGTCTCAAATACAGATAAACTACCTTTTAGATCTGAAATAATTAAGTAGCAGGAGAAGATGCCAGAAGCTGAACAACAGCCAAGAGTAAAGTGTTACTGAGAAACCTGGCAGAAGCTCCAGATGGCAGAAGGCACTGCACATCAATACAGCTAATGTGTCAACTCAAGCCTTCCTTACGCTAGGATCTAACACACAGCACATTTGTATTCCATAGTTATCGTACTTACAGAAATCATTAACGTCACACCAGAAAGCTCAGTCAAACACGGTACGTTGCCATACTCTTCTGAAGCTGAAATAAGTCAAAACTCCACTACACAGCCAAGGAGCTAAGCATAATATGACTGCACACCCCGCTCCTGGTCACAGAGGATGTCTGTGGAAGCAGATTTGCTGCAGAATACACCACATTAGCTGTGAGATATGTCAGCTATCTATGATAACCAACAGCCTGTTCCTAAAACTGATTTCTGTACACTGTTGTCCATATGCATTTGGATAGAGCAGGCTGGCAATCTTGTGACTGTAAAGCACAGAAGCCCATCATGTCACGCTCCCTCCATCATGCTTAGCCAGAGGCAATCATGTACTCAAGGGCTAACCACAAGAAATAACCTAGGAAGGAGGAAAAGAAGCAAGGCTGGTACTAGGAAAATAATTCATCTAACTTGAGAAGTTGCCCTCATTTTGTTTGTAAGAGACAAGCAAAAGATCAGAAAACAACCAAGCACCAGTGCTGCACTCCTTACAAAGCCAAATACAAGTTCAAGGAGCTAACAAAGCTGTTGTCAAGTAGGTCATTCATCTAACCCTTCAAAAGGTGAAGTATATTACCTCATATTAGGAACAACATAGGAAGATAAATCTACCAAAAGTTTTCAGGATATATTTGGCAATAGACATCATACTAATCCAAAACTAGGTACTTGCTATCAAAGTGCCTCCACAAACAATTCACAGAAGCAAAATGGTTTCTATCCCTTTTGGCTTGTGCTACTGCTAAAATACAGTTTGTGAGATCCCAGGTAAATTCCCCATCAGCCAATATAGTTTTCTTGTTGGTAATTTTCCTCACTGTTCATACACAATCAGCTTTATGAGACTTCAATAATTTTACTGACACTTCTACTGCAATTTTAATCTTTTAAATGCAAGTGACTTCCAGTCTTTATTAAGTAAAACTACAATATTAGAGAATTTGACTGACCTGCAAGACAGGTTCTCTGAAGGCTTCCCTTCTTTAACAAGTCATATTATTGAAACTTACCACTTGGATTTAAGTAAACATAAGACACTACTTCCATAGCTTAGGTAAAAGCTATTCCTAAAATAAACTGATGTCAGTCAAGCTGACAAACTGAGGGTGGGGAGGCTTAATCCAGAAAGCTCAATCTACCTTGCACACAGATAACAATGTAAGTTTACTAGGAATGACTCAAACCCACAAAATTACTCCTCTCCACACACCCTCAAGATCCCAAACCTGGTTTGCTTCTTTTCCAGCAGTGAAGTCCCTTAGGACTTTTGATACCAAGTCAAAACAAAGGAGTTTCCAACAGAAAACTATTTCCAATGAAAAACTTTTTCCAGCTGAAGCCTTTATCATTACAGATGCTCAGTCTAGGAACAGGAATTAAAGAAAGTGTAAGTAGTTTGCACATACTGGACTTGTTAAAAAAGACTAATGCTTTCTGATTTAGAAAGTGTTAAGAGTGAGGTTAGGAGTGGGTGGGGAGGCTGTCCCCATCTTATCCATTTTGGGAACACTGGTAAAACAGAATCAACATGACAAGTCTCTACTGCTTCCTGCTAAAACTCATGTCTCAGTTACCTGGCCAACAAGACCACAGGCCAAAGAATTTTCATAAGATTAACTATTTACAGGCTCATCACAGGGGCAAGAGGAGGGGAAGGGAAAGTCATCTGTACACAGCCCTGCTTTTCAATGTAAGATGTAATATTAGTAGCTGGAGAAAGTTAAAGGCATTTTCCCCCTCCCCTCCATGGTTTGATACAGTGCTGGTCATGCACTGTTAGCATCTGCCAAATCAAATACATAGATAACATCAAAAACTCAGTACAAAAAGTATACATAATCAAGGTTTAGTTTTGTTTTCAGTAGAACCAGGCAAAAGCCTCAAAAATAAGAGCAGGGAGGAAGGAAAACAGACAGCACTGAGCAATGCAGAATAGGAAGAAAAGCAGTCTTCCTTCAAGGTCTCGTGTCCCCTGAAAATAGGTAGAAGCAACACTTCTGGTGGATTTACACAGAACTGATTATTTACCTGCTCCATCTTTTTTCCTTTGGGTCCTCAGATCTAAGATGCAACAATTCTACTCTAGCACACTAATCAAAATAGCCTAAACAGCTACTCAAAGTCAAAAACCACAAACCCATTGAACCCTGATTGACAAAAAGCCATACTCAGAAACAGAGCCATCTTAAAGGAAGTGAGCTACACTGCAAATAAAGGTGCCTGGAACTACCCTGGGTAAGGTTTTTTACAGTATTACCTCAAAAAGACATCTTTGATTGTCTCTCAGAAGAAAGTACCTTCAAAAGAACACAGATATTGTTATTCTATAATGAGTTTTAAGGGAGCACCTTCTATACTCTGTGCTCTTCCTCCAACACATTCTTCAATAGAACATTCAATTCTTCTTTCAGCTCACTCAATCTAAAATCCATCCTTCAGGAAATGAGCACCTGTTAGGTTATAAGGAGTTCACAGGTTATAGTGCCACAATCTAAAAATGTTAACACACACACACAAGCTCTCTGCAGGAACTAGAAAGCACTCACAAACCACAATTATAAAGATGAAAGTCCAGTATGTTACCTGACAGAACGACCTACAATCACTTAACTTTTTAACTGGAAGTTAAAGCCAGGTTACACTCAAAGAAGAGGTTCCCACCTATCTTTTTTTTTATTAAACAAGGACAAATTACTTCATTGGACATTAATTTGAATGATGCAGATTTAAGCTATTCATTCCATGAAGTTTACAGTTAGGTATATCCAGTCCTACTTCAACCACTGAAATAAAATCCTCCCTCTTTCTGTTAAGACAAAAATCTGATGTGACAGCTAATCACGATCAACTAATACCATAAGAAAACAAAATACACAGCTGCTTTGTAGAATGAAGTATCCAGATCCTACTAGAAATCCTGCTGTGTTCTACAGACACTCTAAAGTTGAATTTCACCACTAAAAACAAACCTACACAAGCTCTACTTAATAGAAATGTCTAAACATTCCCTGCCACATGATCTCATAGAGTTTGTATTAACAAAGGCTGAAGACCTTCCTGAATTAATTCCTGTTTGGATGCTTTTTTCCAGAGGACTTGTTTTAGAGTAATCCCTACTTAAAGGCTGCAAGCAGCAAAACATGTAAACCAGAAATCATTTGTGTCAGAATCAATTAGCAAATTTCATTATTTCTGTTTACTCTCCATCATTATTTTTCTTCCATTATGCCTTCAGATGCCTCTACCTGATGAGCCATTTATTCCTTTCCTTCTGAGAAACTGGTAGGAGCTAAAAAACAGGCCCTTGGAAGTCAGGAACACAGACAATTAGCATGATCCTTCCTGGCAGGCAGCCACAAGAATTGGTATTCAGGAAGAAATCCCTGATGGATACCAAATAACCTCCCTACTCTTCCATTCGATACCATTGTGAATAGACTCAAGGACCAGGCTAGTCCTTTAGATAAATACAAATAGATATACATAGATACCATACATACACAACACAAACAAAACATTATGCAGGTAGGCACAGGCCAACAGCCCAGCCACCCCAAAGGTCAACCTATGTATCTGGATAAGTCACATGAAATTGGGCAACACATGCACAAATACTGTTTGTAACATATGAACAAATATTTGTTTGCATAAGTCAGCTGAGAGCTCTTATTATCCCAACTCATATCCTCTGGAAGCTTTATCAATAAAATGGCATATTTTCCTCCAAGCCAACACAAAAAAGCTTAATAGCATTATCACAGCTCCCTGTAACCCACTAGCTATATACTCATTTAAAATTAGCAACTGAAGGTTTTCCAGGACAAAAAGCTGAAAGATCCAGCAAAAATTCTCCTATTGTCTTTGACAGCTAACAAGCTGAAATCACTCTTAACTTTTTCAAAAGCAGGAAACACTAGCTGCAGAGCTGCTCCACTCCTGAAGGTAAAACCTCCCCAGCCATCCCCAACACACTGCACACATTCATCCTCAAAGAAAACCGAGCAACGGTTACTAACGCCACAGGGAACCTGCACTCACTGAAGCCTCTGGTGGTTAATGGTTAATTGTCTGCCAGCAGAGAAGGATCACTACAGGAGAAAGCAACAGATCCCAAGATGCCACAAAGGTCCCATCTTGTCCTATTATCTTCCTCTGAACTTAAAACCACCTGTCCCACTTCACAAAAAACCTAGAAGTGTCAGAATCACAGTTTATGCCATGCTATAAACATATATTAGCACTGTGAAAAGGAAACAGGATTCCAAGATGCATCATATTGTTTTCAAGAGACACTGGAAGGAATTAGTGCTGCTTCACAGCCCTCTGGAGGAGACCTCATTTGGACAAGCACCTTCAAGAAAGAACTAACCAGAATAGACATGGTGACAGTCAAACAGGGTCATCAGCACAAGGCCTGGCTCGTTTAGCTTAGCAAAGCAATGAAGTTCTCTCTCTGAATGCACTGGGGGTGGGCAGAATTAAAATGAGGGCATGGAAAGCAGAGTAAAATGTCCTGGAATACACTCAAACTGAAGTAAAAGGCTATCAGTCCCAGCATGAAGGATGTGAAGCAGAACTGAAGATCTGTTTCAAGTGGAAGTTGAATCTGTTAATGAAGAGTATTTTATGTTGGTTTTTTTCTACAGATAGACAGTGCCACAAAAAACTGCCCAGATCCCTTCACATTTTGATCAGCATTCACATGAAAAAAGCTTTGCAGTTGCCCAAATACATCTGCAATTCAAATATATGAGCTGCCTTTGTCTTCTGGGTGGGTTTTTTTTTTAATTCTATTTGCAGCATGGGAGGTGAAAGGGAATTTGCCTGCAGTAGATTTTATAAGGCTCTTACATGTCTTACAATGCTTTAAAATAGAAAGCAGAACAAATTAATATTTTAAGTTTTGTGAAAAGGTATGGACAATTTGCAACATAAATCAAACTTGAAAACATGAAACCAAATTGAAATCAAGTTTAATATTAAGCCATAAGAAAAGGAGGAGGAAATTATGCCTTTACCAGTGGAAGTGTAATAATTAAAGACATTGAAAGAGTTTTCTGTACAGTATTAAATGCTATTCCCTAGTTAACAAGAGAAATAGCAGCAGGTATACAAAATAATAGAACTTATTTCAGCAAGGACAAGCTTAGACTTGAGTGAAAAAAGAGTTCTGTTGGTAACACCCAGATGTGCAGCCACCACAAACCCAGGCTCTCCAGGGGAAAAAGGGAGAGAAGGAGGTTTTGTTTTAATTACACACATCACAAATTCTTTAGGAGCACATAGCCCACATGCAATACTTCCCCTTCTTTGTAGCCAAATATGACACTGCAGAACAGAGCCAATCCACCTCCTACTAGGATTCTGCCTTTCCTGTACTAGAAAAACGTTCAATGTTTTTCCAACAATTATACAGCCACATAGGCTAAAAAAAAATACTGGAAGCTAGTAATGAAGATGATTCAAGCATTTCTTTTCCCCAGTACAATGACCAAAAGTGTTCTGAGCAAGTAATCAAAAGGCTCCAATATTTTCTCAGCTAGCCCTGACAGGTAACAACCATGCATATACATTTTTCCCCAAGTACTGAGTTGTTAAGAGATTTAATCTGTTGTTTATACTTCAACTCTGAACAGAAAAATGTAAAATAGGATTATGCAAAATGAAAATCCCAAAAGGAGCCAGCACTTTCCCTATGAACAGCAGGAAGCATTCATCCAAAGGCAAGTTTAAGATGTGTAAGACAACATTTAGGAATTAATTACTTGACTATGTAGCTTCAATGATACAAATGTTGATGCTCTACTCCAGGAATTGTGTTACAAGAAAATGACCTCACGTGGCAACCAGTAAAGTGTTAAATATGCTCACTCTTGACAGCAAAGTCTCCTAAAACATGAAGTAGAGCCATGCATGGCAGAGGACATTTTTCAGAAGGATCCATCTTTCTAACACTCACCATATTTTTCCCCTAACAGAGACACAGAACTTAACAGGCAAATTGCATATGCAGTATTTAGACATGACACAGTCAATACAAGGTTACTACAGACTTTCAGAAATGATGAACAGTCAGATGATACTTTTTCTGAGCAAGTAGAAGAGTAACAACTTCTTACAAGAGATACTAAGAACCCAGGCTCCTGCTGGGAACAGAACATAGCAGAGCTCCAGGGAGAGTTCAAAGAAGATTTTTAAAACATAGAAAGCAACCAGAGACTTCCACTACCTGTAGTCAGCAACAAAGAAGTGGTTGACAGTAAACAATGAGAGAATTTTGTTGGAAGTGAATCATCAAGTCAATGGTCACTGAAGAGGGAAAGAAGAATAGCAAGAGAAAAATTTAGCATCACTAAATAAACAGCTCACAGAAGGCAACTCTACAGCAAGAAGCAGCTAATTCTCAAATGATATAATAGATACAAATTGAGAAAACCAAGCACAGCAAGACACTAGAAAACATAGCAAGAGAATAATGACTCAGAAAAAGCAGACAGAAAGGGAATAACAAGCACAACAATGGCAAAAGAATACAAGTGACAAAATCAAAAAGGCTAAAGGCACAAAATGAAATAACTGTCACAAAACAGCTTGAGGCTACCAAGAAATCATTCTATCAGTATGTAACTACTACTAGGAGAATTTGTCCATTACTGAATGAAGAGGGGAAAACTGACTAAGGCAGAACAAGTCCTTTAAAGAGGATCAACTACAAGCATGTGACTAGCACAATTAGCACAAATAAATGGGTAAAGATACTCAAAGTGAGCCTATTATTGGAAATAGCCACAGTTAATTTTTTTTTTCCAAGCTGCCTAGATCTGATAAGATCCAACCAAGTTGCTCAGGAAATCCTCCAAGCCATCTCAAAAATCAATAATCCTACCTTTGAAATCTCATGGAGGATGCATGAGATATTAGAAGCTTAGAAAAAGGTGAACTACATAAACCCATTTTTTAAAGCAAAAACACAACCTCAACCCTCAAAAAAACCCCAATCCAAACCAAAAAAACCTGCATACACACACACAAAACTGAGGGAGACACAAGGAATCATGGAGGGCAGAAATACCTGAGGAATAATATTGGCTTGTCTTCAGTCCCCAGAAAAGTTAGTCAAATATATTCAAACACGTCTTTATAAGCACTTATATGACAGAGAGGAGGAGGAACCAACTTGTTTTTGTCAAAAACAGCCATGTCAAACCACCACAACTTTCTTCCATGACAGAGTTACAGAGGGAAGAAAGAATAAATGTCATGATTTACTTGATTAATGTTTGTGACAGTCAATTACTGAGGCTTTCTCACTGCCAAATGAAAAAGCAAGATCTTCACAGGTCTACCATGAATTTCCAAATAAGCCTAGGTGACTATATGCAAAGGAGGAGTTGACAACGTCAGAGTGCTGCAAAAAAAGCTAATGCTACTACCTTGGGATGTATAGCTTATGTGACACATGACTTAATCCTTCCACCTAATACTGCTCTGGTAAGTCTCAGAGGGACAAACGCAACTCATTCTGAACACAGGTCTTTGAGCCAGACAGGAACAGCTGGAGAAAAACCACAAGAGAACAACTACCAGATGCTGACAGTATTACCTGCCAGGAAAAGCTGAAAGAACTGGGGACACCAAGCTTACAGATTAGAACACTGAGGGGAGGAAGTGTCAGTTCTCTCTATCCACAGCAAAGGGAACAACCAATGAAAATATTTGAATTGCATCAAGGGAGATGTCCATGCAACAGGAAATTAACAGCAAGGTATTTAAGGACAAAGATAGGCTTCTTGGTAAGGTTGTGAAGTCTCCATCCACAAGGTCATTTTAGGAGCAGGTTAGACAAGTGACAAAAGTATAATCAGAGCTGTCTCTGTGAGCCACAAGATGGATAAATGAATGAGAAAGGATGGAACGAAACTTGAAGCCAAGACTTTATAGCACTGATAAGAGATTTTGGGATATTATATTCAGCTCCGGTGTCAAACTTAAGGAGATAGTTTTAAAAGTGCAGAAGGAACCAAAAAACTACCTGAAATGAGGGTCTAATGAGTTTTGATTATGAAAAAGGAAGTAGAAAGGCAATTGTTACAATAAACAAGTACCTTCATAAGGTGCTAACAGGCTCTTTAACAAGGTAAATCCCCAAACCCACACCCAAGAACCAAGGCCTATTCAACAAGGATACTTCTGTAACAGAATAAAATCAAAGTAAAAGTTTCAGTAAAATTGTAGCAAAGCATTTTTACAAAGTTATTTTTGACTAGTAGTGAGTCTAGCTACTTGGCTAGCATGAGGTTTAAAAGGTAAAGCAAGCATAGCTAAATTAGCATGGTTATGAGCATTACTTTAAAAGATGGTTGCTTGGGTTTATGTCTGTTTCCTAGAGTGCAATTACAAAAAAAAGCCAAACAAACCAAACCAGACCACACCATTAAAAAAATGACCCCAACCACCCCCAAAAAGCCTTTTCAAATGTATTTCAGACAAATCATCTACTTTTAATATGTATTAATGTAGATAATTACCAATACTGTTGTTCATTAGTATTTTTAAGAAGAGATTTAAAGCTTTTTAGTAAGTAGAGTCTACCTAAGACAATTCAGAAAGGGAAAAACCAAAGCTCAGCTTCCCTGGTAGTTACCCAGCTCCTGACAGACCACTGTGCTAAAACAGCCTGCTTGCTTGGTCAGCACGTGCTCACCAGCTACCGAAATACATGCTCTCTCATGAATGTACAAGTAGAAGTGTGATAGTGTGATTAGGAAGATGGAGAAAAAGAGTCTAATTAAAAGGATAAACTTTTGCAGCAGCAGTGGGACACAAAGCCATCCTTATAAGCCTTTTCCACCACTCTTTCCTGGAGTTACAGTGGAGTCGTAAGTCTACCCAATGTACTACCTTCCAAGTAGGCCAACTAGATCACAGAACGTTAGGAGTCAGAAGGGACCTCAAAAGATCATCTAGTCCAACCCCCTTGCCACAGCAGGATTCCCTACACCAGGTCACACAGAAGCGCATCCAGATGGGTTTTGAATACCTCCAGAGAAGGAGACTCCACAACCTCTCTGGGCAGTCTGTGCCAGTGCTCTGGCACCTCAACTGAGAAAAAAAAATTTCCACATGTATTCACACAGAACCTCCTATGCTTCAGCTTACAGCCATTGCCTCGTCTTATCAGTGGGCCTCACCAGAAGAGCCTGATCCCATCCTCCTGACACACACCCTT
>VWZX01009113.1:1243352-1348798 GCA_013399015.1 Galbula dea | reverse complement strand
TGTCCAGCTTCCCCTCTGCTAGGCCTTAGATCCTACAACCCACAATAGCATGCCACAACAACAAAACACAAACACACACACAAAAAACCCCTGGCTACTTCCTTTTCTTTTTATCCTCTGTGGTCTCCCAGACTCTCCTTACATCTTCCCTTCTCTACTATGAAAGCTACCCCATGCTCTGTAAAAGTTCTCTATATGTCCCACCTATTATCTAAAGCTATTTAAGCTACATGGCAACACAGACACAGCAACCTCAGTCACAAATTACAAAGCTGTTTAAGGATACAACAATAATTTATCACAGCAAATGAAAGCCAAAAGATATTTTGAATAAACATTAACAGCAACTCAATCTGCTAAAATTAAAAATTTCTCCACTTTCCCTCTGCCCTGTCCCAAAAGCAACATAAGTGCTATATGCAGAAGTCTCTGTGATGTATTTCATCTTTACCTAACCGATTTTTAGCATCAGTATCGTCATCACACTTCTCAAGCCATTTGTCAAATCTCTACCCTGCAAAAATGTTGAGTTTTCTGAAAAGAAGCAACTCAAGATAGAATAAAGTCTACATGCAGTATTTCCACAGAGTGAATTCTGTGATACATCATCTTTAGAAATGCTATACTCCCCTGAACACTGCTTTCCAGAAAAACAGTAGCTGTTGAATCTGGACAGCCCACCTGCAGTCAAACAGTTGTTCCTCTGAGTAGAAAGGTCTGTACGAAATCCTCAGACGTTGGTATAACAGAACCGACGAGAAGCCCTATCTGTGGGGACCTTGCAGCTGGGTTCCTAGAGAAATGGGAATAAGTCTTTGGAAAAATCAGGGAGCCAGGTGGTTTGGCAGAAAATACTGCCTGCCTTATTTTGCTAGTCCAAATTGTTTTCTCCACCACCAGCTAGGAAGGGTTTTTTCTTTACCTTGGCATTAAATCCTGACAACTCCAACATCTGTAAAGCAGCATCGCAGCTCTCTTGGGATTCAAACATGTCTTCTATTCCAGACACCTAGAGGGCTTGCCTGCAATGTAGTTCTACTTCATTTGGTACCTCTAGCAAGGGAAACACATTTCTACCTTGGCAGAATCACGTGTCCATGTAAAACACAAATTTTTGTGTGTTGGTAATCCTTGGTTTGGATTTGTTATTGAAATATACTTATCCAAATTAAACACTGGTGCATAAATCTCAGAACCTTTTTGTTTACAAAACTGAACTAAAAATCAGAACAAAACCTAGGCAGTGTAAATCAAATACACCCAGCTATGTATTTTTTAAAATATTTATCACTAGTTGTATTATTTTAAAATACCAGATCAGCAATATCTATCTTCAAAGGGGGAGTTTTGACCTGTGGAAAGCAAATGGGCAACTCAGTATCATTTGTAATGCAAAATGCTATCTTCAGTTATTTATTCTCTTTCCACATTACTTCATTATTTCAGATAGTGCACTTTCAGGTCACGCAAAAACATGGACATTTATTCTTTCCAGAAAAGTGTAATTACACAGGCAATTTCATACAAAATTTGGGAAGTCCTCACTCTAAAGAAAAAATACTGTGATAAAAATAATTTTTCTAATATTATATATCCACAAAAGTAGCTCAGCTGCACTTCATGTGACTGTTCTATAGATGTCATTACAACTCATAGTATTAAGAGTAGTTTTGGCACAGTCCCATTAGTGGTGAGAAAAATACTTGGAAAAAATGGTGACAATCTCCTCTTGAAACAAGCTGCAAGTATTTAAGAGTGTTTAGAAACAAAACTCTTGGTTAGAAAAAAAAACCCCAAAACACAACAAAACAACACATGAACACCAAAGCTGATACAGTTTAAGACAAGTTGTAAGGAATGATGTGTAGTTGAAACTAAATAGGGATATACTGAAAGCTATGCTAATAACATGAGATTCTTATGCTCTCATACCTCTACAATTAAAATAATAAAGCTGAAAGGAAATCAAACTGACAGAAAAAAAAAAATCACACGTCTTTTTAAATATACTTGATCTTGAAAACAAAAAACTAGAATTCTTTAAATGCTTTGCTCACACACATCTGGAAGAGCACAATTAGCACTCACTATTAAAATATTCTCATCTTTCCTTATATGGATGAAATACAGCTTTTTTTTGTTTTGAGTTTGCTACTAATTTGTCAGCATTCTGCCTTCCCTCCTCTTTTACATGTCCTTTCCTTTTGAAAATATTTTGGCCAGAACAGGTCATTTTTCCAAGGTGTTTTTTTTCTTACATAGTATGCAAGCAAAGACAGCAATGATTTTTTTCTGGTAAAACATTATCACTTCTGATAGTTTATCCATCCAGAATCTCAAAATCCTTTTCAAGATGACAAGTAAGGCAAATTTTACAGGGAAAAGCACAGAATCACAGAGGGTGCCAGAGCACTGGAACAGACTGCCACAGAGGTTATGGAGTCTGCTTCTCTGGAGATATTCAAAACCTGCTTGGATGCATTCCTGTGTGACCTACTGGAGGGAATCCTGCTCTGGCAAGGGGGTTGGACTAGATGATCTTTCTAAGTCCCTTTCAACCCCTAATGCTCTGTGATTCTGTAATCACAGAATGGTAGGAGTTAGAAGGGCCCTCCGGATCGAAACCCCTGCTAATGCAGGTTCACCTAGAGCAGGTAGCACAGGATCACATCCAGGTGGGCTCTGAATTATCTCCAGAGAAGGAGACTCCACAATATCTCTAAAGTAAAGCACTACTGTTTTTTTTCAGATTTGAGCATGCATTGAGGGCTGGAGGGCAAGAAAAGTATTAGGTGAAAAACAAACACACAGCAAACCTTGAGTATTAGAAATGTAATACCACTCCTTATGGTTCTTGCTTTGCTATACCTTTACACAGCTACAGCTAAAAGATTACTTCAAAATCACCACATTCCAAAATACAACCTTCTAACGCAAGTAGTATAGCCTATAGCTTACATTCTTTCTAATTATATTTAGAATTTGAAGTGCAAAATTTAAGCTTAAAAGTAAAGCACAAGTCATGTCTCAAGATACTGGTTTTGGCCTGGAACTAAAGAAGTGTTACCTGCTTACACCAGAAAGCAATGTGTCAAATCAGTTTTACTGATGAAGATGAAACCCTTATGACCAGCCAGCTACTCCAAGAACTCTGTATTTTACTTCACAATATTGTCTTGCATTTCCATTTATAGGACTAACATCCAGATGGCACACCAAGTTATGCAACCAGTCTTGTCTCAAGACCCAAGTCTCAAGTTACCATAGGAAGAAAATTCTTAAATACATACGGAAGTCTGGTGTGAGCATTAAAAGGAAAGTCTGGAAGGTAAACTCAGCAAGTAGGTGACTGTGAACTTACCTGCGTGTGATGAAAATAAATTCAGAATCTTCACTGTTACTACACAGCAGTCATTAAGCCTCACATATTAATCAAATGCACATGCAAGATAGTAAATGAAGTGGCAAACATTTTTAAATAACATCTTTAATTAAAGTTTTTGCAAAGGCAAAATATTAAACTTAAAATAGGTCTTAGTACATCAAAATACTAAGTTCTCTAATTGTATTCCAAGCATGGCCTTTGAAACATAATATCCTGTATATCACAGAGGAGCAACCTTGATCTGCAATTGTACAGAATGAATTTTACAAACATAATAAATATATTTACCCCCTTACACATAACAGTATATGTACAACAGCAGTTGACAATAGTAGCTCAGAACAGCAAAAAAGGATATTCCCCCACTCCGTAACCTATTGGTACCCTATGCACTCCAGAACATGTCTCATTGGATGACTGTACATATAGCTAACCCAAGGTAGTTCTTCCTGTTAAAAAAAGCTCCTTTTGTTCTACAACGTCTAATCCACCAAATAATAATTAAGAT
Source organism: Galbula dea (assembly GCA_013399015.1). Lineage (NCBI taxonomy): Eukaryota > Metazoa > Chordata > Aves > Piciformes > Galbulidae > Galbula > Galbula dea. Next base: position 1,344,905 of record VWZX01009113.1, on the reverse strand, counting down.
ACACTGCATGAACTGCCTGAAAAGAGTAGACAACAGGGAAACCAACGTACTGGTTTTCACACATTTCCCAACCAATCACAGCAATGGCAAAACAAGACTTTAAATGCCAGACACCAATACATAACAATATGCAAGTTTCTTCATCTTGTATAGTCATTAATCTCAAACTCTGAAAAAAACTCTGCATGTCATTTGGGGGTGCATGGGTGGCAAGGCACACAGTAAACCCCAGGATGTTGTCTAAGGCAGCCCAATATCAATGCAGTGTGGGTAATCCTAAAACCATTTTTCACTTCCTGAACATCTTATTGCATACTAGTGGGAAGCTTTTGCTTTGGGATAAATTTTGGGAGGCTTTATTGTTTTTAAAGGAGCTTTTACAAATAGAAGAGATTGAATCAAAATTAACATTAGTTAACAAGGTCTCTAACTCCACTGGAATTAAGAAATTTTATTCTGGTAGTGTTACGTGGTGACATTACTGCTAACTGCCAAGCAGTGGAATTAGTTTCACAGACTCAATGACATTAACACTCCTAATTATGCAGCAGAAACAGAAAAAACATTTATAAAAAAATGTTACATGACACAGTATGTTCTTTGCTCTTTTCCTAGAAACTGTGTTTCAGAATCACATATATTCTTGGAAATAAACTTGGACCACAACTATCACTTTAAAATCTGTTTAGGAAACTGAATGATGTTCAAGTGTAACTTGTGAGTACAATGCAGGAACAAGGAGTATGAAGCCTCAAAGAAATCTTGCTGCTAACCAGCAACCGAGGGGGAATAAAAACATACTTTATTTAAATAGTCCAATATAAAGTTCCTTATGTGACTAAATTCTCTATCTCCTTAACAGAAAACATATTTCAATTTGTTTTCAACTTAAGATGTTTTTAAATGATTGCACACACTAAACCCCAACAGAATTAGAGCAAAAATGTTACTTTTCTGATTGAAGCACTGCAGGAAATTTACTCCATCAGGAATCAATAAAAAAAAGTATTCTTATACTGGCAAAACAGGTATTCTGCAAACTGAAAAGGCACAAGACTCACAATTTTGCCCAGTTGCTCTACAAGTTTCCATCAGCCATCATAGTTACAATTTATGAAGTTACATTTCCCCATTTTTTCCATCATAAAAAGGTGCTCTATTATCTGTGCAAATTTTAACATAAACCCTCTTGAAATCATTAATTGTTTCCATAATACTGAACTATTTAAATGGGGGGGGAGGGGGGTGTGTGGAACAAAACAAAACAAACAAACCCTCAAGCACAAATCTGTTTCCAAAGGCGGAAAAAAATTCATTTGTGAATGATGAACATGGGAATCCCTTGCCCTCTGAAAGGAATGGTTTCTTTGGAACCTAGTGAAATGGTCTGTTCAGTTACATTGTTAAAACCATGATTAAAAATTCAAGTACAATAATAAAATAAAGCAAACTACATTCTTACAGCAAGCTGCTACACTAAAATGAAATTAAAATATGCTTTTGGATTTTAAAAAAAGGAACACTTGATGTAGCAATAAGAGCACAGTTTGGTATGTTCATGTTTGACTGGCTTTCCAAAAATTTCACAGGTATTTGTATCTGAAGACAAAACTTCTTATCTGAAAAGCATACCATACAATTAGCTTGCAAGAGACTGCATGTTCAGAAAGCGTCTAACATCCTTCAGAACACACTAAGCTTAAGTTACCTTTAAAGTTCTGCTATTCCTTAGAAATAAATAAAAAGGCTATGCAGCTTCTAATAGTAGGTAAAACAAAACAAAACAAAACAAAAATCACTAAGATGTACAAAAATGAAGTGTTGCCCAAGCCATCTGGGTTCCACCAGTATAAACAGAAATCTATAGCTATAGGGATATATTTTTCCTTTTATTGGTTTGGTTGTGCAGCATTAGGGGAATTTTTCTGAAGTCAACTACTCAAGACTTACTGGTAACAGATATGGAAAAAGTGAAAGAAGGAATTAGTTGGTACATTACTGACTTCATTGCAGTTGTACACTTAAGTGTCAACAGTGGTAAAAAAATAAAAATATCTGCTTTGTTCAGAAGAAAGCAAACACCAATCAGTTTGAGATACCTTGAAGCCTCAAACCAAAAGCGAACTCTAAATGACGATTCCGTTATTTAAAAATGAATTAGAAGAAACATCAATTAACTGTTGATAATGTTTTGTAGATGGCTTACTAAGAACCATATGGCTGCAGACATAACCTACAGGCAGTTTTAGTCTGTATCAATGAGAGCACAGGTGTGCAAAAATCACAGTGGGGAAAAAAAACTCTTTACAAAAATGTGTTCTGAGTTTTCTATGTACTACGGAGAACTATGAATGCACTTGGAGGCAAGTAAATCAGAATGAAAATTAGAGCAGTCATTATATACTGCTAAATTACAGTTCTGACTTTGTTAAATGATGTTTAAAAAGTTTCATTCTCAAGCAAAAAAAGGTCGATAATCATGGTTCACACGTCTGCTTGTGCCAGTCATCCCCAATTTAGTTAAAATTATGTTTACTGTGTCCTATTTTTCATCACTTTTTCAAGCACCAAATGAAACCTTTTTTTTTTTTTTTTAAATTTCGAGCCACATATGAACATTCCTTCCTCAACAGTTTCTGACATAATGCCCATTCCCTCCCCTCATTCTAAAAATAATGGCATTTCTGAAAGCAGGATTTGCAGGAATAACCTATGCATGAAGCAAAGGTGTTCATTTCTCCAGAGAGAAAGAGAAGGAGTGGGGAGAAACCTTGTTGCTTTTCAGAAAAACGTAAAAAAAACCCCAACACATCTACCACAAAACCACCCTTTGGAAAAGGCAAGTGAAAAAGTGACTACACAAGGTTTAGTGCATCTGCCTGCTTGATTTTCTGTTACCAAAACAGTCTAAAGATACTCCAATAAAACCTGTGTTCTCAAAGCTGTGCAGCTCTCTTCACAAAATTACACGTCACCTGGAAACTTCAGAGAAATTAACTGCTGCAGGTAACTTATGCCTTTACTTTTTAGTAACACGAATCTTTGATTAACAGAGGTGCAGCCAGGATGTTAGATTTTTTTACGTTGATTTTTCTGTATTAAAAATGCAGTCATTCTTGTGGTCTGCTGAATTATTTGTGGATATATGGACTACATATGTAGGAAGCAGGTGAAGGAATGCATATATTATGCACCTACACGTTTGATTCAAAAGGTCTCCCAAAGCCTTTATTTAAAAAAAAAAAACCAAACCCCCAAACAAAAAAACCCCACCAAAAACCTGTGAAAAGTATATTATTTGTCTCAGTTCAGTGATGCTGACCATTACCAAACAGAAAGAATGTAATTAGCAAGTTACGCAATCTGACTTCGGTGGGGGGGCACAGAGCTACAGGTGCTTAGTATTTAAAAAATACAGCCCTAAATAAAAAGTATCACTTACATCAACTTAAAATAATTTTGAAACATAAATGATCACTTTACCATTTTGTATCTGCAGGAAAAACAACCTGTTTCTGGGGAACTGAACTGAAACCAACATATAGATATAATAATTAAAGAGCGTATCAGAATTTAAAATATTTTCCTTACACGAGTTATTTAAAATTTAACACCTTAATTCTTCCTCCTCTGTACAAGCTTGCACGCAGTTTAAGTAACATTCTGACCATCCTTACTACCAAAAGGAAGTGTTCAAAGCAAAGATTTGTACACACAGTAAGCATTTTCAGATTAATAATCTATTAAAGGGAAGAGTTCCTTCAATCAGTGGAAGAACTATTTTAAAAATCTTAAATCAAGGGAAGAAAGGGAGAGGGGGAACAAAGCCTTACATGCTAATTACCAGCTGTAGGTACCTGTATGTAAAATTGATAATTAAGGTATTCCTAACACACAAAACCAGATCCCAGACAATGCTATAGCTGCTACAGTCCATGGCTTGCTCATCTGAAGTAGTGTCTTTGTTGCCACATTTTACCTTTGTTCCAATACTTTCGTTTACTGTTTATTTCTGATGTGCAGATATACATGTTGATTGGAGTATATGTCCAAGTCTCAACCCTTCCTGCTTTTGATTTTTTTTCCCTTTTACAGGGAGTTTTTGTTTTGTCTTTTAAAACTTCACCATTCTGCGTCCCCAATGGCTTTGGAAAATACATAATCTCTTCCGTTAAGATTCATGATGCCATCTTTGAGATGAAATTTCCATTTGTTTTTACTTCTATGAATCTAGAAACAGGGAAAATAAGTTGAATTATTACTCTGTATCAGAAATAGGTAGCAATGTGTAAGTAAATTATAAGAGCAAGAAACAATTAAAATAATTATTAGACATACATTACTAAATTAAGTATCTTGAAAATCAATTACGTGTTTAGCTATGAAAACCAAAAACTAATTATGCATATAACAGTACTTCCTGTGTTCAGTTCTTATACCAGGGACAGCAAACTCTCACAAAGCCATGCAAGCCAAGAGGCATTCCAAAATCTAAACCATATAGCACATTTTTTGTGGTGGCTGGAAGGGAGGAGAAACACAGAAATATCCATCTGTGCTGCTTTAATCCAATTAAATTATCTTGGATAACGACAGCCACAAAACTCCACTTCAAAGTCAGAAGTCCCCAATTCAACCACCTAACAGGAAAGCTGATGTTTCAAAACAGCTGTGAAAGGGTCAAACACTACTTTTTATTATTTACACCTCTTGTCTAAACTCCATTCTGCATGAACAATGGTTTGATCATGTTATGTACAGATAGATAGCAGGCCTATTCAGCTTTCTACTTCTAATATTGGAGTTTGACTCTGGGTTTCCAAAAGTTAAGTTTTAGTTAAAAGGCAAGTGGATTATTTACAAGGTTTTCAGTCTGAAAATCTCTAAGGTACAAAAACCACAAGCTGATACAGAATATATGTACTTCTTCTCAATAATGAGTGATAGTATAAGATTTACATTCCAATTCTCATGTAAACTGTCAAGTGAGAAAATTAACATCTCCAATACTGGGGATGACAGCACAATAATCTTCCCAATTTAAATGTCAGCCCTTTTTAGGATTTGTTTAGAAGAAATTTGAAAGATTAAGCTGGAAGATTAGTTCAGCTATTTGCAATATCCCAAGAAATACTAGGACAGGAAAATAACATATAAAAACAACATTCATTCTATTCTTGTTCCCTAAGGAGGCTATGTTACAGAAGCCCATGAAATAATGGGTCTTCACGTTATAATGGATATCCCTGTTGACACAGGATAAGACAAAGAATAAAACAACTTTTATTCATATTCTCTTTACAAAAATATTCCATACAGAAGTAACTCTTCTTTCTTGGTGCCCATTCCCAAACAAATACTACCTGACCACAGGAAACAGGTTGACTAGTGTAGTGAAGGAGATCAGAGAAGACACACAGACACGAAATCACTGCAGTATTATCTTATGCCTACAGAGAACATCAATGTGCAGCACTGAGGCTGTTTTAGGGTACAGTCAAGTCCTACTTTGTAAGAAACTATATCAGGAACCCACAAAACTCACAATCCTTTCCTTGGTTCAAGACAGAGTGCAGGGCTTAAGCTAGAAAGTATCACCAGAACTAATAGCAACTACATAAACATCTTTCAACGGGCAAAAAGAAGTCAGTAAATCCACTAGAAGAGTATGAACTAAACTTATGTTCTTATGTTTAATTTAAAACTCAAGATAACTGAACAAAAATTCAGTCTAAAGGTAGAAGAGTAAATTTTCTGAAAAACAAATACCTCACACACGAAAACCAACCCAAAACATCACAATAAACAAGATATCCCCACATACTGTGAATACAGAGCAGATAAATACCGGCCAGCTATCCAAAAGGGCATCAGAAACAGCAAAAGACCACCAATACAATTAAGCAGTAGGACAAGATACTCAAAGAAACCCAAGATCTTTCAGAAAGCTGAAAGACTGTCCAAATGAGAAAAGACTATAATAAACTTCTGCACATAAAGTGCATAAAAAATGTAATTAGACATCTAAAAAGGTTAAGAAAATTGTACAAAAGGCATAAGAACAAGGAAACCCTACCGCAGCTTTTCAACTTCCATCAAGGACATAACTCTCATTATCTAGTATTAGTGCTGTAAAAACGAACAGTAAAGTAGCACAATTGCACTCAATCAATTATTAGCAATACTGTTTGGTTTGTGCTCACTTTTAAGCTAAAAAGTCAGTGGCAACAGCAAATAAATGAATAAGCAAAGTTCTGGCTTACTTACTCTATTTGCCCTTCCAAACAGCCTTAACAGAAAACCCTCATCAGAAGCATCTGCGTTGCCATGAGATAAGAAGGTCCACAAATAACCAAATAAAGATGGAAAAACAAGGCTAAGAACAGTTTTTGTAGTGAAATGAGATAACTCCAGAAGAGATTTGTGCTGGCTGGAGTCTGCATGGTTTAAGAATTCACTAATCATCTGGAAAATGACAAAACGCCACTGATGATACAAAAGAAGAGCTACAGAAGAGCAGCAGAATGATGTTACTGCCCTAACTCATTGTGTAATAAAACAATGGTAGCATTCAATGAAGGTAGCAATGATGAAAAAAAATTCCAACTCACATGGATTAAAAAAAAAAGATGGTTTGAGTTGACAATTACAAGTCAGGAATGAGATCCCAGTGTTCCAAGACTTTTCCATGAGTAAATCAGCTCTGTGCTCACTGAGGTCAAAAGCACACATAACTGCTGCAAGAACCTTCCTAACCCACTTAACAATTGAAGGTTCACCTGTGTTAAAAACCAGTTCTCATCCTCCCTCTGAAAACTGTTCTATCAGCAAGATGACATTTTTAGCAATCAAGGAACAGTTTTCCACAAGCCTTCCATTATAATGACTACTTCCATTCATGGCCATGGAAAATGTACAAAGTTAGAATAGTTCAGTTCTCCTGAGCCCAGAGGACTGACCTTCTGTTAAAGGTCACAAAAAGATGCGATGAAGAAAATGCAGCCAAATTTTTCTAAGCTTTACTCATTACTAGGTTTAGTACAAACATGTTACACAAACTTGTTTTAAAACCAAACAACAGCTAATTCTTCTATTGCTGTTCATATTATAATCTTTATAGATCTACCTGTACTTAACAGTCACAAAGATACTACTTAAAAATTATTTCTTCATAGGAAGAACAGAGAAAGTAGAATTCTTGTATTCTGTTCTGTAGAGATTACCTTATCATACTGGCACACAACAACATTTTCTGTATCAAACAGTTCTTGTCCTTCCTCATCACTCACATCATCTTCACTGTTAAGAGGCTCCTGAAAGAAACACATGCAAAAAGTTAAGCGACATCTATATGGGAAATAAAGTACTTGAATTACAAGGATAGAAGCTATAGTCTCAAAATTATCAAGATTACAGTAGTATTTGAAGCATACAGCTTTCTTTAAAATACTAATAAAAAAAAAGAATGAAACACACACATGCTCCAGTCATCTGGAATAATGGTAAGTTTACCTCTTCAACTTGGCCATCTTCACCCCCATCTTTTTCTTTGTCTTCCTCTTCATCATCATCATAGTCTTCTTCCTCATCTTCTTCTTCTTCAGATGATGTATCCCCTGCTCCATCAACTTGGAGAACAAGTGGTGCTTGTGGTTGTGCCTGTTGTTGTTGTGGTTGCTGCTGACCGGCTGCAGGAATCTGTGCTTGTGCTGGTGTAGGGGCAGCCACTGTTGTAGGTATGACTTGTGTTTTATTTCCTGTAAACAGGATCTGCTGAGGCTGAATAATCACTCCTGTCTGCTGGGAAATCCCTCCAGGGATAGGAGCCAAAACCTAATGGAATATCATTGCAAGTGCTGTGGATGCTAACGTAACAAACTACCACATCACTTACAGAAAACAGAGTATGTCAATCCAACTCGCGCTTATTAGAGAAATAAGAATTGCAAACGTCCCAGCTAAATCACATACGGAATTTAATCTTCAGTAACACAGCTTCTCTCTCTACTCAAGTGTTCATTTTCTGCATTTTGCGTTGCTAAATCTAAGAAAACCTACTGTCTTTTCCATTCTAAAACACTAGCACTACTGCCACATCTGATTTCCAAGCACAAACAAAGGAATGCTTAAATTCAAGTAAAAGATTAATTTTAAACCTTCTCTGTAAAACATTTAACTCCCTACGAATTGTTATTCATGCTTAGACTACAGAACTGTGACACAATGCTAAACTCAACGCTTACAGTCTGGACACAGTCATCCTGTAGCTGAACAAAAATCCTCATAACACATGCTGTATTCACTTCTAAAATAACCAAGGGGTGGAGGGCTGTTTGTCTTGGGTATTTTCTTCTGTATGTTACGTGACACAATCAATTTAACTGATAAACACATTTAAAAGGATGAAGAATAGGATTATGCCCATAATATAACTGTCATCAGGGGATGCACAAAAGAGATTTTAAACGGCAGCCAGTCACAATTTGGCAAGAATACAAGTGGCATTGAAAACTACATTTCAAAATTGTTCATTTTTTAAACAACACATTTCTTAACCTTTTTTTTCCTTTTAAATAAACCATTTCTGACTTTCTGTTCTATTTCAATTTGCTCACAAAAATGCAGGTCTATTTAGAAACAACTATATTTTCTTTTTCTTTCAAGTGTACCTATTCAAAAATTTTTCTTTACCTGCTGTATAACAGGTGCTTGTACTCCACCAGGCTGCATTTGTGGTATAACCTGCTGCTGTAGAACAACTGGCTGCTGTGGCTGAATGATATACTGAGCCCCATTTGCAGTTCTAACTACTTGGAGGATCTGGCCTGTAATAAAATATGTATCAAATTAATCCAATGTAGAAATTCACTTTTTAAATTGTCTTAGTTTAGAAGCTTGTTTCCTGGCAGAATAACAATGACAATTAAAGGAGAGCATTTATGTTTCACCACTGGAAAGATACTACCACAGAATCACAGAATGCCAGGAGTTGGAAGGGACCTCAAAAGATCTAGTCCAACCCCCCTGCCACAGCAGGATTCCCTAGACCAGGTCACACAGAAATGTGACCAGACAGGTTTTGAATATCTCCAGAGAAGGAGATTCCACAGCCTCTCTGGGCAGTCTGTTCCAGTGCTCCAGCACTCTCACTGCAAAAAAAATTTTTCTTGTATTCTATGCTTCAGCATACAACCATTGCCCCTTGTCCTGTCACTGAGCCTGACCCCATCCTCCTGACAGCCACCCTTCACATATTTAAATATGAGGTCACCCCTTAGCCTCCTCTTCTCCAAGCTAAAGAGACCCAGCTCCCTCAGCCTTTCCTCATAAGGAAGATGTTCCAGCCCCTTCATCACTTTTGTGGCTCCACGCTGGACTCTTTCAAGCAGTTCCCTATCCTTCTTCAACTGAGGGGCCCAGAACTGGACGTAATAGTCCAGATGTGGCCTCACCAGCGTAGATTAAAGGGGGAGAAGAACCTCTCTTGACCTACTAACCACACCCTAGAATAATACACCCCAGAATCCCATTGGCCCTCCTAGTCACAAGACCACACTGCTGGCTCATGGTCATCCTTCCATCTGCCAGGACCCCCAGGTCCCTTTCCCATTCACTGCTCTCCAACAGGTCAGTCCCCAAACTATACTGATATATGTATAGCAGCTGTGTCAAAAACAGAACCGATAGGGTTGTTTACCATCTAAACACAATTGTGACATATGCAATCCAGAAAGAAATTTACACATGCAAGCCAAAGTCTAATCCTTTAACATAGCACCATATTTTAAGTATTAGCTCCCACTTATGAACATACCTTATGCTTTAAAAGATAGATTTCACAGATAGACAAATGAACATATATCAAAATAGTAAAGATTAAAAATTGGTAAGATTTGAATTTCTGTAACAGATACACATTTAAATTTTATTTCAACTATATATCCATTAAACATTCAAATGTTTAAAGCAGGGAGGTAAAGTCTCAGGTGATTCTGAGCAGACTACATGAATTACTCTGCCAAAAGCTCAGATATTCCTTTACTCTCCACACAGAGTAAGATCTAGAAACTTGCTTATATAATCAGCCTAATACAAAAGTGCATGAAGCATCAAATATGCTGTTCATAAAATTTTAGAGTGTACAGCATGAGAGTATTTAAAAAAGATAAATCTACAATAAAATTATCATTTCCAGCAAAATTGGAAATAACATTTGCATGTTTAGCAGGTATGAAAAACCTTATGATTTCTCAGCTGAAGTGATCCTGCTCTTTTATAACCAGTCTAGAATCTGTGCTGAGATCATGCATCACAAAGCTCAGAAATACATCAAGAGGACAGACAGGAACACCTGCCTTCTCACTTCATGTTCCTCTGTACAGAGTTGAGGAAAACTTGTACAGAATCCAACCCACACCACTGTTACGTCACCGTGCAAAAGGAACTACAAGTCCAGTGAAGAGACTGCACTACCTTTTAAGGGGGGATTTTGAGGTTCTGCTTTTTAACAATACAAAGTGAGAAGTAAATCCCAGAACTTCCCCCTCCCAAGCACCCTCAAAATCAATGTTTGATCTCAACCTTAAGACAGTTACCTGAATTTGTAAGTATCTGCTGAACAGGAGTGACACCAGCAGGGAGAGCCAACGTAGCTGCAGTGGCTGCAGCACTCTGAAATGCAAGAAAAGCTTTTTAACCACAGACATTATTGCCAGTGTTTCATCCCACTACATACTGCTTGAAAATATGTACCTTTTTATTGCAGTTTACAATGTTTGCACACAACTTTCTGCAGCTACTCACGTACAGGCATTAATCTTAACTGTACATTATACCACATATAAAAAACATTTTCCTTCTTACTTAATAGGAAGAAGATGGAAGCAACAATCACTAAACATCACATCTTAACCCAGTCCCATGTGGTTTCTTCGTTTATCTGCAAGCTAAGCAGATTCTTTCCTCGTCTCCTTTGCTGATCTAAGAGTACAACACTGCATTGCTCTTGTTGCAATTGTACTTGCACTTTTCAAAGAAGCTAAAGACATGGGCCTACAAATTTGAAGAAACATAAGGTACTGAAGCAAAGATCACATTCACTTGTCTTGTTTTCACAAAGAGCAGTAATCAGGTTCACACTTTTCCTCATTCTGTAAATGATTTGAGTTTCAAGTCCCACATGACATAACTGTTTTGAGGGATTATACGCATATAGTGCACTGACAGTTCACAGAACCACTCATTTTTTCTCTCAATACAGCTGGTTAGAAAAGCAAGCTGAAGACTCTCAATGGGTAATGATTTGAACTTACAAGGAAACTGAATTCTAGCACAATTATGGGAGCTCCAAACACAAAAATATGTGTTAAGGCTTAAACTGCAGAGAGAGATGGACTTCTTCAGCAGCCTCTGCATTTCAAGGGGCGAACGAAAAGTCTCCCCTCCCCCACTATAACGGAACATGGCTGATTACTCTTTGCTGCTGAAAGGATTTAAACTTTTTTTCTGGGTAGACCACATACTTCCTGCATATAAGAAATCCCATCACTCTCTGCCTTCCAAGCCAGTCAAGGTCTGTCAGATCCATTCTTTAATACCAACAGAAATGTTTCTAATAAACACACACGATAATTCCAAATTGATTCTGTACCTATTTAGTGAACAGTAGTCTTCTGCAGTATACAATTCATCTACATTTTGACAGTAGCAGAGCTTTAAAAGCTTGGCATACTCATTTCTGCTATACCCATTAAAAAGATCTAACTCAAAGAGAAAAAAAAAAAGTTTAACTGTTGGACTTGGACAGTTACAAATCACATGGAAATGGCTGTAAAACATGTAACAAAAAAGTAGATAGCAATGTGCTCTTGGCCTGTGAGTAAACCATGCTGTTTGAGTAACAAAGTTCAGGTTCTTCTCTATAGTAATTTCAGCAGGTAATGGAGAAGTGAAGGCTAAGCAAGCTGCTGCAGCTTCGACTGATCATGAAACTTTGTTTCACATGTTTTCACCACAATTAGTAAGAATGTAACAGATTCTGGTCTTAATATACACATTCAACTTGTATTAGCTCTTCTTTTTATTGCTTGGTAAGCAATTTTTTGTAGTTTGTTTTGATTAAGCCAGAGCATTTAAAGCAAAGCAAGACAATCAAAATTAAACTCTAGAGATAAAAACTGCAAGAAACCCATGTCTGACCAGACTCAAGTTTTATATGCTATTACAAAAATTAGTGAATCAAATTAATGTGATCGATCAAAAAGAGACTGATGTGAATTGCTACATAATCTCTCATTTGACATAAGCTTAAGTTTCAGAGTAGTTAATGTCCCTTCCTCTATCTAGCAAATACAGTATGCTTGCATCTGTTCAGTATTGTGGTGGTGTATGACAAGCATATCATCATTCAGATTTGTATCAGCAGTACTCCAATTTCTGATTTAAAAAAGAGTTTTGGTTAAACATATTTAAAGCAGAGGATCAACAAAAGTCCTATATTTGTTATGAAAACTAAAGTTCTGTATTACTGTTCCTAGATTTTCAGTGCAGCAACAAAACCTAGAAGGATGGCAGACACCTTTACTAAAATGTCCTAAATTATTTTTAAGCATTTGATAACTAATATTAGATTTGTATTTACAATTTAATCAAAACAACTTACATAATGACAGGTATGCATGTATAAGCTTCTGCTTTTCTTACCATGCCTGATGCATTCATATGTGGTATCAGCTTGGAATCTGGCACAATAACCTGCTGCTGGGGTGCTAGAAACAGAAACATAGCACTTCATGAAAATGACACAGTCTGCCCAAAATAACATCCAAGTCAGAAAAACGTAGAAGGAGCATCTCTCAAACATCAACTGAGCTTCAAAACAAAACCAGCTAATGAGCAGCCTCTGATCTTATTAACTTCTACTCTAAAAACAATATACAACAGAAGCTCTGAGAGGCTATTATGGCTATTTTGGCTTTACAGATCTTATTTCCAAGGGCTTCAGCTATGTGCTGCAACTTTAGGTGAAATTAAAGGTATCAGCAAAATGTTGATAAACTTGCTGATGTCCAGTATCAAAACTCTCCAAAAACACCAGCTGACAGTGATTAATTCTTAGAACAGACTTAAGCAAGGATTGTTGCAAGACAAAGAGAACGTTAACAGGATGCAGCAGTTAGCTTGAGTTAGGTCTACGTAGCATAGCTTTTCACATAAGCTCGTGATCTTCACCATCCTTCTAATGCAGAAGCAGCAGATAAATTATGATCAATCACCTGCCCCAACAACAAAATAGTTTTAGTGTGCTAAAGGAAATAGAGAGCTGAACTATTGCACTCAACTTGTTGATCATCTAGAAGTGCAAAAGTGTCCAAGTCTACAGAACAAGTAAGTTGCCAGTGCTAATACCAGTGACAGCAAACTGGAAAACAACAGCGATTTGAACACAATAATCATCAACAAGGTATTCTCCATCCAATCCTACAATCAAGTGTCCTGCTTTTGCTGGAACAGAATCATAGGCCAGCCATGGGTTGCAGGCCATTTGCTGTTTCGAGCCTGATATAGCAGGTGACCTGAGTTGGCTACAGTTGTAATCCATACCATAAACATCATGTTTAGTATAAAGGGAGGAGTTTCCTGAAGAGAGGGAAATCTTCTGCTTGGGCTCCTCTTTCTTCTGCCACTCTCAAGGACTGCTTTCCCATTGAGTGTGACTGCTGTACCTTTGATAGGCTAAGTATAACTTTACATCGGCATTGGTATCAGATTTGTTGCTTCATTAAATGTTTTTACTTCAACGCATGGGTCTTCTCTCCTTTTCCTGATTCCACTTCCGCTGGAGAAGCATCATCAGGTGATAAAGCAACTGCTATAGTTTAGCCCCAGATACAAGCTAAATTTAGACACCAAAGACACTTAGGAATACTGAGGATAACTGAGTTTCTGGAAAAGATTCTGGGGATGGAAGCCCCACAACCTTGCACCAAGATCTGATGCAATCTCTCCAACTTTCAGGGAAAAGAGCCCATGGAAATCTGTGAGGACTGCACACAGGACAGCAGGAATTACTATGCTGATGGTCCCCATCCCTCTCTGGGACTGCACCAGGTCAAGCAAGAAACTACTACACTATCCCCCCATGGAACAGGGAAGTCAAGTAATTCAGAAAACCACGTCTGTGGTTCAAGTGCTTTGATATCCTAATTTCATTTAGCCTCCACACCCTCATTCAGTCACAAGCCACAACACTGGGCAACAATAAATCAGTTTTAGTGTAGTACTATATGCAGGATCTTATTCTACCCTAACACAAAAGCAGCAGGACAAGGAACCTCCGTATTAGCAAAGAAAAATCTCATTAGTAGAGTCACAGCTACTCAGCCAAGAATCATAGAACAGTTTAGGGTGGAAGGGACCATTAAAGGTCACCTACTCCAATTGTCCCTGCAATAAGCAGGAACATCTTCAACTAGATCAGGTTGCTCAGAGCCCCATCCAACCTGACCCCGAAAACTCCCAGGGATGGGGTACCTACCAGATCTTTGGGCAACCTGTTTTAGTGTTTCACCACCCCCACTGTAAAAAACTTCCTCCTTTTTCCCCTGTCCTATTGCTACAGGCCCTACTAAATACTTTATCCCCATCTTTCTTTATGTCTCCTTTAAGTACTGGAAGGCCACCCAAAGCCTTCTCTTCTCCAGGCTGATCAACCCCAACTCTCTCAACCTGTCCTCACAGTAGATGTGCTTGCGCCCTCTGATCACTTCTGTGGCCCTCCCCAGACCCATTCCAGCAGGTCCATGTCTTCTTGTGCTGCTCCAGAGCTGGATGCAGTACTCCAGGTAGGGTCTCAGAAATGCACAGTAGAAAGGCAGAATCAGCTCACTCAACCTGCTGACCACACTTCTTTGGATCCAACCGAGGATTCAGGTGGCCTTCTGGGCAAGCTCATGCTGCCAGCTCACGTCAAGCTTCTCATCCAGTAGTACACCCCAATTCCTTCTTGGCAGGGTTGCTCTCAATCCCTCCATCTCCCAGCCTGTATTGGTACCAGGGACTACCCCGACCCAGGTCCAGGACTTTACACTTGGCCTTGTTGAACCTCATAAGGTTCTCACAGGTCCACTGATCAAGCTTGCCTAAGTCTTTCTGGATCACATCCTATCCGTCAGGTGGCGTCATCTGCAAACCCACTGAGTGTACAATCCTACTATGTTGCTGGTGAAGATATTTAACAGTACTGGTCCCAGACCGCTGCCTCAATCTCTGATTCTTACCCATAAGTTTTCAACCTGCTCATCGCTATTTTCAGTTAGCAGCTCTTCACAATCTATTCATTTCTTGATGTAGAGGGCAACCCCTCCGCCACTTCCTCCTTGCCTGTTCCTTCCAAACAGCCTGTAGCCATCAATAGCTGTACTCCAGTTGTGGGATTCATCCCATCAAGTTTCTGTAATGGCAACCAGCTGGTAAGTGTTCTAGCAGCACAACAGCTTCCAGCTCTTCCTGTTTGTTGCCCGTGCCACGTGCATTGATGCAGAGACACTTCAAGCTGGGCTGTCAATAATGTCACCTTCTTAAAGGAATACCCCTTAATTAATTTCAAGTGGCTGGCTGTTGTTTCCCTGTAGGCTCCTATTACCTCAAGATCCCCTGGCTTGGGTCCATACCACTGCAATTGTGCACCAGTGCACCCAGCATGACTCATACCAGCAGTCTGAGGGCCCTTGATAGCACTCCATGCTTCTAGCCTTGGCCTGTCATCCTACAGCTTGTCACGGGCAGGCCTGATGTTATCCCTGTTCTTCAAAGTCTAGTTTAAAGCTCTGTCAAAGAGCCCTGCTAGCTCATGAGCAAGGACTCTCTCTTCCCCCTTTGCAAAAGATGAATCTCATCTGACACCAGCAAGCCTGGTGCTGCACAGTCCATCCCATTATTCAGAGAAACCCAAAATTGCAGTGGTGACACCAGGCATGGGGCCATATATTAATCGACTGGGTCCATCTGTTTCTTCCAATGTCACTGGCCACAGCTGGAAGTAGATAAAAAATAACCTGTGCCCCAGATTCCCTTACTATCCCTCCCAAGGCCCTAAAGTCTCTTTTAATTGCCTTTGGACTACGTGTTACAGCTTTGTCACTACCAGTATGGAAGAGCAGTAATGGATAATAGTCTGGTGCTGCACCAAGCTAAGAAGTTTCCTAGTCATGTCCTTCACCTGGGGCACAAACTTCTCTAGGAAGAGGACCTGTCCACCATATTGGACCCTCTGTTCCCCTCAAAGGTGAGTCACCTACAACTGTAACTCACCTTTTCTTCCTCGTGGAGGTAGACTTGATACGAGGTGTAGCCCTTACTGTCCCTGACAACACCTCTAGTGTAGATCATGTGTATTTTACATCCTCCATTGACTGGCCTTCCACAGAGCCTCATACCTGTTCTGTAGAGGCACTGAGGAAGGCAAGGTAGGGGATCCTCTGCTGCCCTGAGTGCGCACTTGCCTCCACTTACTCCCTTCCTTTAAGCTACTGCCTTCAGCCTGGCAGAGGGAGGATACAGGATCTCCTTGATACCGTTTTTCTTCTGGTGGTTGTTCCTGTTTCTGTCTGAGGGAGAGAAGAGCAAGGTTCCACCAGTCTGTCTCTTTCTCACACTCCCTGATGCTCCTTAACCTTTTTGCCTCCTCTCATAGCTATGCCACAAGGCAGAGCAGATCATCCACCTGGTCACATCTCAGGTAGTTGTTCTCATTGCTGTTATCTGTTTCCAGGGAAAGGCACCCCCTGCATGCAGCCTGAGACCTGGACGGCTGCATGTTTTCATGGGAGCTCCATCTGGGTTGCTGCACTCATTCTGGCAAGTACAAAGGACTTAGCTTTCTGCTGGGTAGGCATCACAGCTAAGCTCCTTCTAAGTGGAAGAAGACTTATCAATTGAGCCCACCTCCTGAGGTGGTAGGGTGACTAACCCTTCCTGTGCATCCTGCTGTGCCACGCTCTCTTTGCAGAGCTCCTGAGAAACCATTATAGATAGGTCTTGGTGAGTAGACTTTCCAGGGTCTGCTGACTGTAACTTAAGCTGAGACACCTAGCTTATGTGAAGCCATGCATACTCTATTTACGGGTCTTAATCTCAAAACAAATTTTATCCCAATGGTCAAAACTCATTTATGTCCTGCCCAAGTACAAAGTGCTGCAAGAAGAAAAAAACCCAACCAAACAAAAAACCTATAACCCAACAAACACCAACAAGGAAAAGCTACAATGACAGGATCTTGTCATGCTAGTTCTCTTCTGGTTTGAATATACAGAGGTTGTGTTTTGGGAGTTTTTGGGGGGCAGAGGGGAAATCAACTCACACCTATCTTTTATGCCTATGACAACACAGCTCTGATTCACGAAATCTGATAAAAAGACTGAAGTCTGTGACTGACTACAATAGATACATATTTTATGCCATAATTTTAACAGCATACTAAAAACTCAAGCATTTAGCAGGTGACAGGTTGACACAGCATATATGCAGTAAAACCCAGTAGTATTTGTCTTAGTTTTCAAATGAAATGTAATTGGTGAAAATGTAATTGGTGAAAATGTAATTGGTGAAAATGTAATTGGTGAAAATGTAATTGGTGAAAATGTAATTGGTGAAAATGTAATTGGTGAAAATGTAATTGGTGAAAATGTAATTGGTGAAAATGTAATTGGTGAAAATGTAATTGGTGAAAATGTAATTGGTGAAAATGTAATTGGTGAAAATGTAATTGGTGAAAATGTAATTGGTGAAAATGTAATTGGTGAAAATGTAATTGGTGAAAATGTAATTGGTGAAAATGTAATTGGTGAAAATGTAATTGGTGAAAATGTAATTGGTGAAAATGTAATTGGTGAAAATGTAATTGGTGAAAATGTAATTGGTGAAAATGTAATTGGTGAAAATGTAATTGGTGAAAATGTAATTGGTGAAAATGTAATTGGTGAAAATGTAATTGGTGAAAATGTAATTGGTGAAAATGTAATTGGTGAAAATGTAATTGGTGAAAATGTAATTGGTGAAAATGTAATTGGTGAAAATGTAATTGGTGAAAATGTAATTGGTGAAAATGTAATTGGTGAAAATGTAATTGGTGAAAATGTAATTGGTGAAAATGTAATTGGTGAAAATGTAATTGGTGAAAATGTAATTGGTGAAAATGTAATTGGTGAAAATGTAATTGGTGAAAATGTAATTGGTGAAAATGTAATTGGTGAAAATGTAATTGGTGAAAATGTAATTGGTGAAAATGTAATTGGTGAAAATGTTTCCCTTAAATTATTAGTGGAGAATAAACAAAACAATAATTACTAGAAACAGTGCTGTTATGGCCAGCTAAAATATACCTTGAACATCTCCACCCACACAGTGTGCAACCTTCTAAGACATCAAAAATACCCAGCCATTATGGTGTTCATTTGAAACTTGTTCTACCATGAGAAAATGTCTCCTACTACTCTGACTGTTACAAAAGTATTTTTCACATCCTAACATCAACTTATGCTAAACAATATATTTTCAAAAGTAATTTGCTCCTAATGACATTACTACCTCATGACTAAATTGCCAACTGCATAGATATATTGGCTTAAAATTACAGAGCTGCTAACGGGATTTTTAGCAGAATCTGAAAGTCACATATTCTAGAAACATAAGTTACATAGTAGAAGCCCAAGAAGAGAATTCAGCTTTTCAAAAATCTTCTGAAGAACATGATTTGACACAAAAACAGAGATATTTTTAATCAACTCAGCTCTCTCGACCCATTAAATAGAGGTAAGTAGAGACAAAGTTTAACATAGACACAAAGTTATCCATCAGATAAAAATCCTACCCTAGTTTTAGAATATTGCTAAGGAGTTGGTCTAACTTGAGAGTTTTTTGCCAGAGAGATTAGAGATTAAGTCTGACCTTGCTGGGATGCTGGAATAAGGACCTGTTGTGGCTGAGACTGCTGCTGCACAGTCTGCGGCGGCTGAGGTTGTGTGTGATGGTGGTGGTGATGATGCTGCTGTTGCTGCTGCTGCTGCTGTTGCACCTGCAACAAAAGCTGCTGCTCTTCTGAATGGAAACCATCTACAGCCTTGGACTGCATCAGCTTGTTCTCCCACAGCTAGTTTGGAAAAGGAAAGAGAAATCTGTGTACAAATTTTACTCTACAGGATTTGTACCAATATAAAGACAGTACTCCAAAACTGACTTTGTTTTCACTGTCCATCCTGTGCAGCCCACTTTGCCCAAAAAGCCTTTAGACAAATACAAACTGAAGAGGTAACTCCCACAGAGGTAACGTTTTAAGAAGAGGAACTAAACATTGCTTAAAAAACTGTCAGTCCAAGCTGAAGCTTTAACATTCTTTTTCTTCCAAGTATGGAAGATTCATAGAATCATGAATAGAAGCATGAATAGATCAACTGGTAATGTTAAATTAGCCTTCAAATTTTCACTTCTCTACCTTATTTATTTCTTACCTCTTAAATCACAAAACCAGTTCTTTATTACAGCTTTCCTCAAGCCATTTCTTCTTGGGAGTCCAAAACAGAAGTTGCTTGAAGATTACTGCCTCATAACACTCTTCAACTACCAGTATACCCAAGATAATGCGTTCATACAAGCATTTACAAACTTTCTATTACAATACCAAATTCAACTTCTCCAGTCCTCCAGTTCTTGAGGCCAGCTGACATGTCTCCCAAGAAAAGCCACAGATGCAAAAAAAACCCCAAACCAGCTCTTGCAAAAAGACAGCAACCCAAGTATTCCATATTACATCAGAGTCAAAAAAGACTACAGGTACCCGGGACTCCTGATTTCAAATCCTGTTTTAGGTCTCCCTAAGCCTTCCTCTTCAATACTTCATTTTCCTTCTTATCTCTTTTCTGTTATCATTTGCAGGACACAGCTGTGACAAACACCGAGCTGCTTTTCTTACAGTGCACACTCTGTTTCCAAGAGGCCATGTCATGGTTTCCTAGAAAAAAAGTCTTCATTTTGTTCTACCTAGCCAAACTCAAAACTCTTATTTCCATTCCATTCATTTTTTCATACTTGAAAAATACTGGGAGTGCAGGATGTTGCACTTTATAAAGGAGTCCTTATTCAACAGCTGAGATAAGCAGGCACCTACATTTCCAGTTTCCTTTTACTTTATTCATAATTTCTTCAAAAGAGAAAAGATAGAAAGGGTTTCTCTTATTCAGGAAAAATATGAAGAAAGCCAGAGGAGACCCTTAAAGCTCAGGTCAACAACGTGCCTTTCTTTTGGACCCTTGGGAACAGTTCAAACCCCCGTATGTAAAACAATTATGAAACCAAGAGCTTCAGAAAAGGGTGCTGCACACAGTGCAATTTATTACATACCACCCCCAAAAACAATACTCCTGCAAACCACAATCCATACCTGCAAAAATCTGACATTGCTTCTAAAAATGCAACTCCTCCAGAAAAAAACCAAAAACATTAACTAGAGCAGGAATTTTCTTTTCCTGCGGAGAAAGCTTAAGAATTGTTTGACTCTAAAATAGACATATTCGCCCCTTTTTTATCAAGATAACATTTGTGGACCAAAATAACACTGAATTCAGATGCCTGCTGTTAGTTTAGGTCAAGTTTGACATGACAAATTAAGGAAAGTAAACAAGGTGAGCAGATCTCTCTATACAGCAGTGTAATTCAAATTATACGGGGCTACAGATACACAGATTAATACAAAGCTTAGCTACCTGAAAATGAGTGTTTTCACTGTGTACAACAGTAAGCAGAACAAAAAACCACCTGAGGTACTGGTCTACTGAAAAAACTTCTAAGCTGCAACTTACTGTTTTCAGTTCCAGAAGAACTTGTTCATCCACTCCTTCATCCAGAAAAACTTCTCTGACATCATTGATGACATCTTCAATTACAGACCTATACAGTTTAGGCTTAAAAATAAAAACAAAACAAAACCCACACACAAATAAACAACAAACCACAAACTAGTCAGCATTGTTTTGAAAGACATTTATGACTTTAACATTAAAATAAGATTTTTCTCCCACAAAAGAAACTCTGAAAACTGCACTGCAGAATATACTGCATGCTTCCGAGTGACTAAAATATCCAAGGAGGTATAAATCAGCAAGAACAGCTCAAATGAGGTGAAAAGGGAAGGGACTGTGGTAGCAAGAGTTTTCAAGCCTTGAGGAGTGTAATTCTTTTAAAAGAGATAAAAGAAGGTTGTTTTCCATTCAGTAAGTGTTCCCTGTTTGACACTGTACAATTAGATTACAAAAAATATTTGCATGTGTTAATGTCAGAGAATGTTAAAAATTCATATGGATATTAGACAAATAGATAGAAGAACTCGTTAAGTGCATGCTACTTCAGCAAGAACCAATATGGCTCAAAATGATCTCAAGCTGAAAAACACTGAAGTCTCAAAATACTGGAAGCATTCCTGTGAATGTCCTGTTCTTCCTTACGCATCTGTTTACAGAAACTGTTTGAAGAGTACTTACGTTTCTACATTAGAAATGTTTCAGAGGGAAATATTACAAATATATTATTGTTCTATTACACTGATTTCATACCTAAACCATCAATGATAAAGTGAATAATGAATTCACTTCAGGTTGCCAAAAAAGTTGTAGAGTCTCCATCCCTGGAGATACTCAAAAGCCACCGGAACACGGTCCTGGGCCACCAGCTCTATGTGGTCCTGCTTGTGCAGGTGGGTTGCAAGATGACCTCCAGAGGCCCCTTCCAACCACAAACATTTTGTGAATTTTAAAACACAGGTACAATTTTCAAAAGATAATATAAATACTTAACCTTATTGATCAAAGCACAAAATCTGATTCATAGAACCACGGGATAATTGTACTACTACACATGCTGTACCTTTTAAACAGTACAGCTCAGACCTCTCTATGGATCTATGAAGCTCAATGATATTTTGGCTGAGTTTAAATAACCATGCTATCAAACTGCAAGGTAGCACTAGTAGCTCTAAAGTTCAGGTTGATTAATCTGCAGCCTGCGAACTATACATACTCCACTAAGGCTGTTCTTTGAGCTTTTTAAACTAGTCTGAAAGTACCTACAACTTTGTGTAAGCTGACATCTTCCTGTACCCCACTCTGTAATTTCCTTAAGCAATAAATCCCAAATAACATCACACACACCAGATACATTGTATATCTACAAAACAATCACTCTGCACTCGTGCAGAGGGTTTGGCAGCCCAGAAGGGCTGTGCATTCAATTCACACACACAAAACCTTCAACAAGCACATGCAGTTAGTCCAGCAGTGCTGGAACTACACAAATTTACCACACACACCTGAAACATTTATTTTATGAATATGCAGTTGGTTAATGCACCTCGGAAGTGCTTTATTTGTTACAGATATGCTAAAGATTATACAGCACACCTTACGGAAATGTTATGCCTACGTTATTCCCTAACAGAAGGGGAATATCAGCACATGATTTACTAGTCCAGGAAAAATCACGAAATGGTGAATTATCTTTGCTTTTAAATAAAAGTTTAAAATAAACAAAAACAAACAAAAAAAAACCCCCATAAAACAAGAACAAAACTCAAAATAACTTGAAGAAATACATTGATATTAAAATGGAAGGAAAGAACCTATTTGGAAGCCTTGAACTAATAAGTCTGATGGCTGCACAGTGCATTATGTCCCTACTGTTCAAAACAAACCCCACACTGGGACAAACTCAAACAACAAAAAAGACCCAAGCAACCAACAAAAGAAAGGGGGAAAAAAAGAAGGGGGAGAAAAAACACAAAGAAAACCTCAACAAAACCCAACACACCACTGTGATACTGATCACACCTCAATATTTTGGCAAATGCTACACTATTGGCACCCTATGTTTTTGTACATTTTAAATTTCACTCGTTTGCAACCTTTCAGCTCTAAAAGATGCTGCTGCAAAGCAAGTAGCTGAACATCCTTTTGTTACGTGTCTCAAAAAAATATTTCTGGCCTCAAGTAACTAGGCACGTTTGCCAACCTGGAAAACTACATTTACAGCACCAATGCCCAAAACATTTCCTCTGAAAGAAACAAAACATATCAGACTACTTGCACATTTTTTCTTTTAAAAAAATACTGTGTGCTTACCTATCCAGGCTTCAAGTACAACACTAACTGTGCTTTCAGGAACAGACTTTCAAAGCCAAACTACTCTTGAATGCTAGTATTTTAAATCTGCATAGTAACTAAGAAATACCAAGCATCACTAACTGGATCATTTTTCCACTTAGATTCAACTCACCACAGATGCAAAAAGACATTCTACATAATAACACTGTCCTATTATTTCTATAATTAAAAAAATTGCATAAAGCTTATATAATCCAACTAGCACAGAAATGCTACTTAACCTATTTTGCATATTGTTCCTTACTGTACTAAAAACATCTGTTTCTTAATGCCAAAAGCATTCTGCAAACAAACGTGCTTAAACTCAGGCATGTGAGTTACTTAAGTCAAGAGAACTACCTCTATGTCTGAAATTACAATCAAAACTCCTGCAGGACGGAAATCACATTTTCTCTTTAAATCCTCCTCTCCCTTAGATCAACTATTAGATCCACTGTTTTAATAAAACAGATTTTCCACAAACAGGCCCTAAAAGTGTCCACCAGTAGTTACCTCCTCCTGTCTCCACAGTCAGTCATACCAACATTCAGACACAACAAACCAACCCTTCATCCCAAAATGTCTGTTTGGGAATATTTCCTTTTTACCCTATGCAGCAAGGGAAAAAAACAAATTCAAACAGCAGGATATTGGCTTCCAGTGTCCAGCTTTAGTTTAGCAAGAGAGCAGAAAGGCAGGTTAAGAGGACAGACGTTCACTCTGCCATTGACACAGTGCCCTTCTGCACAACTTCCAACAGCCAAAGCAAGCAGCTAAGCCCCCAAAGGACAACAGCACCACAGGGGTGCAGTAAGCCTAGTACGACGCAGGTTAACGAACCCAGGAGTGGTTTTTATGTCTACATATATCTTCACATGAGCCACACAGAGCACTGGATCTAAAGATGGGTCAGAATTTTTGGACACTGCTCTTAATCACGCAGTATCACAGCATATGATACACTCATGGCTGCATGATTAAAAGGAAGAGAACAGAGAATAAAGTACCTGCACGCATATAAGGAAACAGCATCTCTGATTTTACCTATACATGTTTACGTAATACTCAGAAAAATCCTGTCCAGTTGAAAACATTCTCTTGTGCACACTGCAACTGAACATCCAGCCCAGGTGGATGCAACACCTTCCACAGAGGGAGCAGCAATGCCTTCAAGAGCCATCCATAGTGGAATTTCAAAGAGTATCACAGAACACTTTTACTACCTCAACAGAGGCAAATCCAGTAAAATTACAGAACAGCCTGAAGCCCTGATCTTTAAAAGGAAACACATAGTTATAGTTTTAGATATACACTGAGTGTTGGCTTTAAGCATTATTTATATGATGCTCAAGCTGTTTATACAAACCACCTAAAACTCTGGAGTGGAACGACAAAATTATTTTCATACACTGCTTACTCAAAAAATAAACATGAGAATACAATTACTGAACAAGTCTAAAGATAGGATAGCAGGTGAGTTAAGCTTTCCAATAAATATCTGCATTCTGAGAAAGCAATGAGAACATAATAGAAACTTTAAAGATTGCTATTAAAATAATCATGCTTTCATCTGGTTTATATTAAAGTGCCTCCCTCAAAGAGTACATTGCTGTAAACTTCAAGACCTTTTAAGAGCAAAACACTCAAATCACTCTTCAATAAACACTATTCCAAACACTACAGATTAAAGACAACAATTACAATTCCTAATTTATTAGATACAACCACAAACATATAGAAAAGATTTGAAATCTAGTAATTCCCCCTCTGGGAACATACGGAAACAATTATATTTCACTTTCTCTGTGCATCTTGTAAAGCAAACTCCCAAGTATGGCAAGACTGCCACACACCCACACACTCCAAATCCAAGGAGCAACCAGCAAACTATTTTAAGAAATGTACATGCCTTTAGGGGCTTACAATTCCTACATTCCTTCAGTTTCAAGGGTACAAAGCCTATACCTCTCTTGCTTCTACAGTTATCTCTGAAATGTCACTAATCTTCCTCCCGTCTATGCAGTTACAGCTGGAAGCTGTCTGTATGGCAGCTAGAAAAGCACACTGTAAAGGTAACTAGGGTTAGTCACAATTACATCAAAGATGAACAAAAAGAAGTCACACACATAATCTACACTGTAAGCATTACAGTTGAGCTTCTTTCACATTTTCATGGACTTCTGCAAATAAATTACCTTTGTCACCAACAAAATCTTACCCTGCATATAACTGTTAATGCCTTGTGTTTGTTCTTTACTTGGAAGAACAGATTTCTAGCAATTCATATTTGAATGAATGCTGATGGGATACTATTGACACACCAGGTTCAAAGTCTAGCTTCCTAAAGTTAACCACCTGGCTGCAGTATTTTAAAATGTTCCTATTCATCTTTGGTAACCATAGGATAAGCATCGTGATCCTTGTTATTGAGTAAGACTTAATTTGACAAAGCCGACCACGCACCATTACAAGCTTTTACTACTTAGCTGGAAAAACTGCCTAAAGCACACTTATTTCAAGCAGGCTTATTTTAAGCTTGGCTTTTTCTGTTCCAAATGCAATGTTCAAAACCAGACATCATCCGAGAGAACTTTACACAAGTTATACCAGTACAGACATAAAGCTGAGATAAAGCAGGTTCTAGTAAACTGTTGAATCCAATATATTTACAAGCACCCGGGAGACTATTTTATATATCTATACACACACACACACTCATATTGCTATTCAGTACTAACCTAGACAAAAAACAAACAAAAAAAGAGCAAAATCTCTAATTTGCTCTACAGAAAAATAGATGCTTTTCTTAGAATCAAAAAATAAAACCCAGAAGTTTATAAAGAGGAGGACAACCTACAGATTCAGAGCACACACATTCCATATGCATCCTACAGAGTAACTGCCCTGCACGTAATGGCTGACTCCTTTCCTAAAATTTTCTGATACAAAACCTAAAAAAAAAATCTTTGCAACTGAATGACCCTAACTCACAGGCAGGTCTGTAAAATTTCGTATTTTGAAAAGTAAACTAGGATGCTTTGCATTTCTTTTGTATACTGTTTTGCAGTATACTAAATATTGCAATTACACCAAATATTAGTGAAAAGTCTAAAACCTTTGTTCTGTCTGGACTGTAGTAAAATATTTTTACACCTTAGTCACCAGAAACACACAGAAATCATTGAGTAGTCTCTGCAGCCCACGACCCATAGACAAAACTTTACTATTAAACATTACTTTCAGGGTGACAGCTGTAGTCAGACCTTGGCAAAGTGCCACAAAATAAGTACCACATTTCTCCTTGATGTACTGAGTAAGAACCGTTTAAACTCTACTCTCCCCACCTAGCAGAAAAACTACTTCAAAGAGCTTACAGACGCACAGAACGTGCACTACCTGTATGCTAGGGACAGAAAAAAACCCTAAGGAAAACAAGCAGAAAATAGAAAAAAGTAAATACTTTCAAACGCAGAAGAGGATGAAAACTGTCTTTGTGCAATGCGTAAATACACGGGAAAGACCATTTACACCGGCTAGGAGACAACCCCCCGCCCCCGCTGGCAGAAAGCACCACCGCTCCACAGGCCGGTGGCGACTGGGAAGGGAGGCTTGGAGGGAAGGAAAGGAAGGAAACCCGATGAAAGCTTGGTCAGGATCCGAGGGACAAGCCGCCCGTCTCCCGCTCTCCGCCGCGGACGCATGCACCTCCCAGCCCGCGCTCCGCGGCTCGCTCCCTATTTAAAGGCTGATGTGGTGTTTAAATGGAGAGGCGGTGACGTGGGGCTGGAAAGCACCTTCCCATCCTAGCAGAGTCTATATTAGAGAGCGGCAATAGCTCTATATAAACAAGGCAGCCACAGGGAGGAGGAACACAAGGAGCAGGGAGGCAGAAAGGCAGGGGGAAGCCATGATGGATCTCAGAGCCACAAACAAGGGGGCCGAGCCCGCCGCCGGGACGCCGGGTTTGTCTCCTCCAGCACTTCGGGGCGGGGGTCGCAGCCGGGAGGCGCGCAAGGGGGAAAAGGAGCTGAGAGGAGAGCGACGGCCGGGGGTGGGNAAAAGGGGGGGGGGGGGGGGGGGGGGGGGGGGGGGGGGGGGGGGGCTCGGTGGCTGCGCAGGTTTGTGTGACTGCTTGTTGCAAACCTCTGTGAGTACAAGTGCAGCAGCGAGCCACCCACCAAGGTGCAGAAAGCACAAGAAAGGAACGGGAGGGAAGAGGTTTGGAGTTTTGTTTTTTGGGGGGTTTTATCTCTTTTTAAAATAAATACTGCCTCGCTCGCCGGAAAGACGTTGAGGGCTTTTGCCCGACTTAGCTGATCCGGCCGGGCTGGGATAAGTGCTTTACACCCATCGTCTCTTTCTTATAAAAGAACATAAAATGGCTACAGCGGAGCCCGAGCGGGCTTCACCGACACCGCAAAACCGAAACCGGACTGGGGGCCGCTTCCCCTCGCCCCGTAACGGCGGCAGGGCGGGCGGGAGCTCCCGCCGCGCTCCCCCGGCTCTCGCCCCTTCCCCAGGTGGCTCCCTCCGGAGGCGGCTGCGCCCCTCGCNTGCCCCCGGGGCCCCCCTCGCCCCCCGACCCGGTCCTTACCACGGGGTTTGTGTTAGTCGAGCTCGCCATGTCCCGAGCCCCCCGGGACACCCCCAACCACGGGGGGGAGTCGCCCCTAAAACAATAAACCTGCCCGGCTGCGTTCCCCCAGAGCCCGCTCGTCCCGCCTCAGCTCACGGGTAACCCCGCGGCCTGGCCCGGCCTCGTTCGCCGGCCCTGGGGCTGCAGCCGCCGCCGCCAGCCGCCCGCTCTGCCCGCTTCGCCCCTTTATATAGCGAGAGCCGAGCAGCTGCGCGAGCGGCCAGGGCGAGAGGGGGACGCAGGCGGGGGGAGGGAGGGAGGCGGTGAGGCACCGCGAGAACTGCGCGAGAGCTCACGCCGGGCCGGCCGGCGTCACGTAAAGTGCCCGCCCCGCCGCCATGACAACTACTGAGGCGGAAGTATCTGCGCAAGGTTGGGCACGCAGACCCCGCACAGCTGAACCTACCGAGGCGGAAGTCTCTCGGGTAGCCGGGCTGGGGTTCCGCCCCTCTCCGCGCGTGACGCCACGCCGCCCGCGAGGAGGGCAACGGCGAGGCGCTGCCGCTGATGGCAGCTTCGGCCTGATGGCGGCAGGCGGTCCCTGCGCCCGCGCGAGTCTACGAGGGCAGGATGGAGGGTCGCTAGGCGGCGGCAGTAGCAGTCTTTACGGGGGAGATGGCTGGGAGCGAGCCGTCCCTCGATGCTGGTCACGGCTCGGCGGCGGCGGGCTCGGGAGCTGCTTGTTCCGTGCCAATCGGAACCTGCAACCGCCTACTTGAGGGCAGAGATGGCTTTTCCTGTGCCGTCCGTGACAGGCGGTTGAACAATAGCCCCATGCGCCTAGGGGCCACTGCTGTAGGCTGCAATCCCCAGAGCGCTTCTAGGCTTTCCGTGCCACGTGGACTAGTGACTGAGTCCGGAGCTGATCAGGAAGAAAGAGGGAAGCAGTAAAATCAAATAAATTACTTATATTCTCCATCTGGGTCTCACTATGGCCCACAGGTGCTGGTTGATGTGCAGCATGGAAGCTGTTAGCGGTTCCTCACAGAATCTGTGGCCATAGGATCTCCCTGCTGAACAAGTTGTCAGAGCTCTGTCAGCTGGGTTAACTTCCATTTTTTTTTTATTGCCTTCCCTTCATTCTCTTTCTTTATCCCCTTTATGGCAACCCATGAGAGGCACGTCATGCAGGAAAGTCTTCTCAATCATGAATTACATGATTTCTACAGTAATGAACTGTGATGGTTTGGACCTGGCTCCCTGCCAAATGCCCAAACTCACAGTGAAATCCTTCCGCCTCCCTTTCTTTCTCAGAATTTAAGAAAAAAAACTACGAGAGAAACTAAAGAGCCCGAAACAACACGAACTACATCAAAAGTATTTATATTTATATATATAGCAGTTATATACAATTAAAATACTATGCACACAGTAGAGGGAACTCCCAAGGGAAAGGGAAAAAGGGAAGGAAAAAGGGGGAAAGGGGAAAAAAGGGAAACTAAAACAGGTATGTAAACTTGAAACCCAGGATAGAACTAATAAAAACAGAATCTTACTACTCTCCTTAAGATAGCAGAGTCGCACTGACCGACGCCAGCAACAGCTGCCTCTCAAGGCCTACAAGGCTTGACTCCTCCGCACGGGTGAGACCGATAGCAGAGAACCTGCGTCCTTGGATCCACCAGAAGGCAGAAGAGAACGAGGGCCTCTCCCCCTCTGTATTAATACCCCCAGTTACGTAAAATCGTGTGGAATACTGGGTAAATATGATCACTTCCCTGGTTACAAACTGGTTACCAGAAAAAGTCTGGGTCAAACCATTACATGAACATCTTCCCTTCCAGGTTGCAGAGTTTGTATGGGGACGTGACTGGTTTACAGCAGGAGAGCTGATGAAACCACTGTTCACTGTGCACACTCTGGGAGCTCTGGCCAAAAAATAACATAGTCCACAAAGTTTTACTGTTCTCAGCTGTATATATATTCTCTCTATCTTCTTGAGGGGGTTTTCCATCTGCATAGCACAGCCAACAGGACTGAAGAGAGTTTGATGACTAAGAAGCCATAATTCATTGATAAATGAACTACAGGGACTGATTGAGCTGCTAAAGTTACCTGAGTTCCAGTGTCTCAAATAAGGCGTCAGTAATCTCTCACAGAGAGTTTGTGCTTCACTGTGAAGTGAAACTGCTGAAGTGACTTGCACACTACCAGTAAGGAACCAGATTGCCGTTCATACCCTTCCTCTTTTTAACACAAGGAACTGGATAGCTACAGTTTCCTTCCCTGGAACCCCCTTGCTGTTTTTCAGAGTGGCTTACTGAATTATTAAAAAAAAATAACATATGGGCATGATAGCAGTAATGGCTCAGTCTGGTATCAGACATTCAGCAGAGTGTCTTCCCAGAAAGTGAGACCTGTGTGCATAGTCCTGTCACAGTTTTTCAGGGACCAATATCAAAGAACAGTGCAGCACTGCAAACCTCCTGAGTGCCTCTAAAGAATATTGTCCTGAACAAAATCAAGCCATCATAAGAAATGCCCCATTGAGTCAGACTAATGGTCCATCTAATTCATGGCAATTCAGCTGCTGCTTGGTGAGAGCAACTGATTTAGCTGCTTACTGAAGTCTGTTTACCTTGGTTTTCCCCAGCATCACGGCTGCCTGCTGTATCCACGTTAGGGATTCTACTTCATTTAGTGTTTTGTTAGACTGGAATAACATACATGATCATGTTCAGCGCAGTATCAACACTGATAATCTTGATAGCATCAGTAGGCATGAACTATATGACAGCATTACTTTTATAGTTAACTCTGTTCCTCTGCTAGCATTCTCTTGTTTACCAGTCAGGCATGAATTATGTTAAGTTTTTGTGCTAGCCTGTCTGCTTTCTCCCTAAGGTTTCTACTGCTCAGCGTGGCTTCACCAGGTTTAGCAATAATGTTAGCTTTACTGTTGTCTAGACACTTCTATTTTAGCCAGTGTATTGCCTAGACTTGAACTCCACAGTGTTGATAGTCATACCCAGAGCAAAGATGATGACAGTCAGGTAAACTTCCTCCTTTGCTGCAAAAATCGTGCCAAATATCAGATAGTGTAGGGAAAAGTACATTCATGTGCAAGATCAAAAGCTGATCTCGGTGTGCTAGAGGAGGAAATAAATTTTGAAGTTCCCACTCAGTCCTAGGCATGATCATCTTTATTTTTCTACAAAATGTTTGAGATAAATAAATCATCTTTTATAACACTTTGCACTCAGAAGCACACAGTCTGCACCCAGTTCCCTGGATGATTCTGTCCTGTTAGTATCAGAAGAACCCCTTGCTTCTCAGCAGAGCAAATGACTTACTACTGCAACAGTAGCTTACTAAGTTAATAAAAAGGGTCTAGAATATGGAGATGGTTTTAGTTCATCTGCTTTATGGTCCCTCAGAGGACTACATCTTTTAGAAAAGAGATTTTTGAGTTTGTGAGTGGGAAGCTGGGGGGAGAGAGGAAAGCAAGAAATGAAATTTCTTCAGTATGATTTTTGGGTTGATTGCATTTCCATTTTAAAGTTCTTGGCAAGTACTAATGCATTGTTCTTCAGGGCTTATCTTTCAAGAAGATATTCTGTAAAGGGATAACTGATGTATAAATATTTGCTAGTGGAGGAAGGGAAGGAACACACCTGAATCTTGAAACTCAGAAGTGCTAAGTACCTGTGATTGCCAGTGAAAGCCAGGAGCTAGCAATTCAGCTGAGAGTAAGCAACACAAATCTTGATGCTAAGTCAAAATATATCAAATTTAAGTTGTGATCTTCAAGTTTTATTTGTTTGTGATTTTTTTTTCAAATTGAAGGGGTTTAGTTCATCCAAAAATGGTAAAACAAAAACAACAAACAAAAAACAGCTGAAGCTCTTTTGAAGCTCTTTTGCCTCCCAAAGCAGACCATGAGTATGCCAGATCTTGTACACCTGGAGAAATCACTACCAGATCAACATCAGCATGCTCTCATTTTTCTTCAAAAATAGTTCTGATCACATAGCAAAGCATAGAGTACCTAGTATGAGGTGTTGCTGACACAGCAGTTATAATTTTTTAGTTCTTGAAACAACAGAAAATCTTGTTAAGTGCCACCATGTCAACTGGTTCCACCCCCCCAGGGTCTGGTGAAGCAAGAAAAACAAAATTTAGTCTTAAGTACATTATGGGAGTGTAAACCTTAACACAGAAGACAAAGAGGCTTGCTGTCAGCACACCTGCCAGATTTATCATCATAAGTCTTGCCCACGTTACCAATCTGCTATTGTAGTTGTGCTGTTAAAGTGTCCCACTGTGGGCATGGAGACATCATACAGTCTTCACCCAGTATATTATGCTCTTTCCTTAAAAACAAGCTAAGCCATTTAACACTTTTCAGAAGATTTGGTGACATTGTGTTATTATTAGTGAAGGAAGTAAACCCTCCAAACCAATCTCTGAAATGATGGTTTTCCAGAACAGTAAGGAGGTAAACATTTAAATTGCAACAGCATGTGTTAAAAGGTTGAAACGAGAGCATACACAGAACCAAGTCAGTCTAGAAAATGTTAGCAGGGGAAAAACCTACCTGAAGTTACACACACATATTGTGAATTTAGAGCTCATGTTCTCCTCTCTGTTTAACTTACTCTCACTGCTTCCACTCACTGTATCAGAGAGAATATAACCTTAAATAAAATCCGAGAAAATGTGTTGTTGGTTTGTTCTTTTGTTTGTTTTTGTTGTTTGTTTTTTGTTTTTTTTTAAGTGCCCCTATAGAACTCAAAACAATATAGTAAGTGGCCCAAGCCACAATCCAAAATTTTGGGCACAGGCAGAAGTCAACAACAGACACATCGTACTGAAGTTTTTCTGGACACAGCCAGCCCTCAGGAGTCAGAAGAGATGCTGACATATAATTGGTCTTATGCAATGTTAGTTTCAGACAGGGTTTAGATATTGTACAAACATTCTTTACTTCAAGGGTATAACATACATAAAGAGAGAGTGTAATTTTCCTTCTAACAGACTGCTTGCCAGTAGTTCAAAACAAAAGCCAGATAACATATCCCTCTTGCCTCCAGCACTAGATTTCCCCCAGAAAATTCTCAAGTAAAGTAAAGATAGAATGAAATAGCTCACATCACAGCTATTTCAAGGTATCTCTATTTTTCTAGATTAATTTACTCTCACATCTAGAATTTGGAGCACAGCAATATGCTTAACAAAATCACAGTAACACCAGCTTTAAGGGTCTATACAACACAGTCAAACTATGTGCTTAGTTACACAGTCAGAGCCACATAGTTACCAACTTTAGAAAACCATCTTCCCTCCTCCAAATAAAATACCTAAGTTACATCTTCAAAGAAAACTACATAAGCAGGTGACCAGCTACTATAGTTGTTTTGTTACTACGTGTCCTTCTGTCCTTATATGTCCAACAGACATCTCAGGCCCTTAAAGACTGAGGAACAACACCACAAAACCCAGAGGCCTGTACACCCAGCAGAAGGCTTTCTTCTAAAGCTGCCACTCACTGCTAGACCCTCCCTTCTCAACACTATCTAGTAGACTCATAGTTCCCTCTCTGTTTTATACACAAACTCCATATCAGATTTTGCAAAACTGTTCCATTTCTAGGACCACTTGTGCTTCCTCTGCTTAAAGAATTGCCTTCCCCAACCTATTCCTCAAAAAAAAAAAAAAAAAATCACTTCATATAGCTGCATCATGATCTTTATAACAGCTGTTCCTAGTAAATACCCTCCACAGGTGGGGGATGCAAGAAGCTCTTTTCTAGGCTGTTGCCATGTGTTGCAGACTACTTACAGATTAGCCGAGGTTTCAGCCGCCATAGATTTGTGGATCAGAGCTTGTTTCTTTTAAGTCTCTGGTTGACAAAACTACATTTAGTTCATAAAGGCAAAATTTAATTGAGACACTAACCCCAATGTTCCCACGACCCCCAGGCATTCAGTGCTAATGAGGATTTCAGGCATTCGTACTTCCTTCTCATACCACTGTGTGTTCGTTTAGTCCCTGTGCCACCATGCTCTGCTTTTGCAGTTGTGCCAGTTCCTTGCTGTGCCTTTTTTTTTTTTTTTTCCTTGCTGGCTAATTTTTAACCTGGATCAGTTTCCTGATTCATAGGGCAGCTCCACAAAAGACACGTTAGTGTGACTGAAAGAGCTGACCTGAGTAGAAATAAGTGACTAGAGGAGGAAATGCTTCAAAACAACATTGTTGCCAAATGCTTTGTCATGTAGAAAAGTCTCCAGGCTTCCTTTTATTGAAGAAGAATTGGCCATTACTAAAATACAAACCCTGCTTGCTGTAAGTAAGCTATAATGCTTGTAGCAGGAAAATTACTGGTCTTTTTTCTCATGTGTATACATGTTTGGCCTAATGCTTCAGTCTCTACAGACTGAATGAATCATAATTTGAATACAGCTTACTGATTCTTAAACAACTAAAAAAAGTCCCTAAAATTCTGAAGGCTAGAACTTCTTTGCAAATGTTTGAGACAGAGGAGTACCTTTAAGTTACCCATTCTGTCAGTACTACTTTGCTTAAGTGCTTTTTAAGTAGTAACATGAATCACTTGGACTGTGACTGCTAGGAATCACAGCTACTCAACTGTGATGAGGTTCTGAAAACAACCAAAATATTCCTGGCTCTGATCCATGAAGCCAAGTAACAAAGAAGTCAGGTAACAAAAAATCCGCTCTTAAAATATAAATCAGATTCTCTCTCCATTCAATGTCCTACATTACAAGTCTGAAGCAAAGCTTTACCTAGCATGTTCATAAATGGTTTTACTGATTAATTCCATATATTCCAGCAAGTGGCTATGATGTGCAAAGGTCCACAGTAAAACTAAATTCACTTCAACAGAGTTATTACTGATCTATACAGGCATTGGAAAGTGAAATATTAATAGAGAAAAATTTGCACGGAGTGTGTGGCTTCACTAGACTTAGATACCTTGGGCTCCACATGGTGGCTTAGGATAAAGTAATCATCCTAGAGTGCACCAGAGTACAAATATGCAGCATATAGATGTGGCATGGTGCTGGTCTGTGTGGGTGATAACCCTGTGATTCCTTCGGGGACCGTGTGCGTGTTTGTGTAGCCTCAGCTTCCCTCACACAGCTGGCAGGGTGGGAGGCTGTACACAGGCAGTCACCACCAAACAGGGATGTCCTGTGGTGTATTTTACCCACCAGTTTGTCCTATGGCCACAAATTCATGTCTCCACAAACTAAAAGTGCTTTTGTGCAAAGCAGGCTTGCTCTGCTTCAGATGCTCACTGCCTCCCACTTAGCATGTCTGTTCTTCTTCGTCCAAGTGAGTGGCCTTGCAAACCATGCAAGCTTCTCACTTGCTGAAGATCACTGCTTTAGAGCCACTTTAATGGCAGATGCTTCAGCTTTCATAGAAAAAACATGAGTGTGTCCTACATCTTACAGACTATTCAGAGTGATCATACATTGCTTTTGGGATCCAGCATGAAAAGCATCAGGCAGACAAGAAAAATTTTTGGTTTTGTAGGGCTTTTTTGTTGTTTGGTTTTGTTTGTGTGTTCCCCCCTCCCCCCCATGAGTAGTAGGACTATTTTTCACAGGAGTGTGTTGAATTTGCAGCAAAAAATGCCAGTTCAGTTTTGGTTGTGTTCAGCCTTCCCAATGAGTAACAATGAACATGAGCTCAGTTGTTGCCAACCTATGGCTTATGAGCAGTCGATGTGCAGTTGCCATGCTGAGGCTAATTATCTAACTGGGAAAGCTGTGCTAGTGTGAGGACTGCTGGGCAAATCAGAGTCCCTGACTTTGAGAGAATGGAAAACAGCAGGAATGAGCCAGCCCAACTCATCCTGTAATGGAGCTACTGGACTCTAGGCATTTATTGCCATTTTTAACCTATGACCCATTTCCAGAGCTCCTCTCTGCTTGAGTCTTTGTGCTAATTGATGTGCAACCTGGGAGTCTTGGGCATACCAAGATTTTGACAGCTGCAAACATTAAAAGATGTGAATCTGTACTTACAGAACGGAGCTCACACTTTCCCTCAGCTGCTTGTTCCTACTCCTTGCCTTGCTACTTTAAATGAAAGATTGTTTTTCCACCTTAGGCATCATCTTCCTAGCTTTACAATATGACCTACCATCATCAGCCATCTCATTTTTCCCACAGGCTGACTCTAAGAAGATTAGTAGTCAGACAGAAAGAAAATATTTCTAGTGAGGCATCCCATCACACCCACTGTACCTGCAATTTTCCTTGCACCCTGTTTTATGGTATGGGCAGAACACAAGGTGAACAGAGAACAGCACTTCCAGAGACAAATGCCTTTGCGCTGGAAGGGCTAGTCCATACTCTGACCAGCCAGCCAGATGCAGGAGGGCCCAACACTGCTTTTATTGGATGTGGTCTGTAGTCACCAAGGATGACTTTTCCCCAAGATACTTTCACTGCTGCTACAGCCAGCTCCTGGCAGAGTCTGCACGGGGACAAGGCTCAGCTCCCAAGAATGTTTTCACTGGCCAGCTGCCAAGGAGGTGCTGATGGGTGTCAACTAATATGAAGCAGATGGGAGTACCTTCAGTGCCAAAGTGGTAATAACCTTACCCACATCACCAGGACAGTTACATAAACTATGAGTGATCAAAGATTGCCCTGCTGGTAAAGCCAGCTGAAATTGGAGATGAAGCTGGAAGATGCAACCAAGTAAGAGTAGAGCAGAACTACAGTCACTTTCTTTTAGACCTATCAAAGCAAGGAGATGGCAGTAGTGTGTAAGCCGCACAGTTTATTCTCTTTCCATTGCCACAGATCTCTGCTATAAATTTCTAGGTTACTTTTGCCCAGTTTCTATCTATGGCTATCAAGACACAATTCACATGTCTGTCTGAATATTGCAGCAGGCAATGTGCTATGTTTGTATCAGTGTAAATTGCTAAGGAATGAAAAATAGAAGGGCACAGGGCACAGACATTCAAGGTAAATCATGCTACAGACTCTGTAAGTCTGCTAATGACCTTGAAGGGAGAAGATGTTCTTCTGGGTTAGGGAAACAATTAAGGGACATTAGTGCTGCATTCAGCTGGGGCTCTATCATTCCAAGGCAGCAATTTAATTCTATCTTAGCTTTCTTATCATCTGAGAGGTACGGTCTTTTATTTCGGTTAGCTCTTCAGATAGCTTAATTTCTTGATGTTTGAAAAGGACTATGTGATTTTAAAATGGAAGGCAATCAGAAAGGACAAAGTGATATCCTAAAATGTATAGGCCATGGGTATTTGCAGGTTTATGGCATTAAAGCTGTTGACTCCCAAGGTAATTGCCTAGACTTTCAAGTACTACTTGAAAATATATCATCTGGAATGTACCTTAATAACATGTAGGTGGAGCTCATACATTTGGCTTTGAACACTCAGAATCAATTACAAAATGTAACAAGCATGAATTACCACTGATTTTATCAAACATGTTCAGTTGTTCCCACATGAACGTGAAAACTAATCTCTTCTTTAGGTAGAGATTACTTTGTATGGGACATTCCCAACATAATGAGGCTTTTCTAGCAAACTTGAAGAGGAGACTTTTATTAGGAAGGTAGCTATCAAGAACTTTTGACTATGGTTGCATTATAACTGTTCTTTTTTCTAAGTCGCAAGTAAAAGAAGTAGCCACAAGAGGGAGGCAGAACTCCTATGCCAGTGTAGTAAACCCAGCTGAAAACAAATGAGAGGAATACACTTCCCAAATTTCTCTCTTTGTGCTAAAATCATCCAGTAATACTCTCACTGAAAACAACTACTGTTGGGTGTAACTTCTATAAAAGTAAGTTCATAATGGGATTTATTTCAAAGGCATATAGTTGTATTCTTGCCAGGCTCTAATACAGAAGGATCATTTTGTTTCAGGAAGGAGATTTTTTTGGAACAAATTTTTGTAACAAATTACTTTTTAGAAAATACAGCACAAGGATGTGCGTAAACACTTCTATTTCCATAGCCCATTAGCAAACAGATAAGGCATTACCATCAAATGATGCTATTACTTATAAAGTACTTTCACTGAGCAGCAGACCTCCTAGGTTCAGAGAGCTCAGCAGAGAAAGGTATTTGTGGGGAGGGAGGGAGGGAGAGGGCATTTCTGGTGTCTAGTTCCTGCTCCAAGGACTACTTCCATAACTTACTCAATAGCATTTCAGAAACTGCAGTCAAGGACTGACAAACTTGGTCAGTACTCTAAACCCTTGAAGTCTTGAGTCCTTCTTTTCAGTCTTGAAATGTCTCCAGCTCTGTCCCAGCCTTCCAGGCAGCCTAAAACAAGGAGAAAGGGAGCCAAAACCCATTTGCTTATCTGCAGTGCAGTGCTCTGACCACTGAGCAGGTTTATGGCACACAGTGAACACTCTGAGCATGGCAGCAGGTAAAAATCCTCAAGAGAGGGGAGGTAGGAGAACACTTGGCTTGAAAACGTCTAGAACTGTGGTAGTTTGGAGCATGCACAGGAACAGTAGGTTTATGTAGACATCTTTCATGCAAATTTATGAGGGCTCCTGGTAATTTCAGCACTTCCAGAATGAGGCAGCAGCTGCACGGGGATTTACCAGAGGGGAGCAGCAAGGTTGGCTGCCCAGACTCACACCTAACCCACTGCTGTACCTCGGCATGGTGGGGGTTATCCATCTTCTATAGACTGAACAGAAAATAAAAAGGTCAAACTCTTGTTGTTTCCATCATGCAATGCTTACTTTTATAGGGCTAGGCATGCCTATATAACATACATGTATGCTTCTGGTTTTTATTAGATAGTAGCTGAAAGCTACCCTTTAACAGCATTTTCTGCTGGAAGTAAAGTGTTTTATGGATATAAATTTAAACTAATTATGTTCATAACTGTGCATCAGGTAAGGACTACTTGGATGAAAAAAGCAGTCAACACTACTGAAAAAAATTTGTCTGTTGGCCTTTTCTCAGCTAAACATGGAATCAATTGAGATAGTCAGCTCTGACACTCAGCTTTGAGGTCTAGCTGCTTTTCAGTGTGCCAACAACCAGCCAAATTCTGCATGGGGTTGATAGCACTGAAAAATAACTTGACCTGGGTTTCACTGAGTCAGCTTGACACAGTGAGTCAGCAGTCCAGGAAAAAAAACTGACAGTGTGCAGTTACCACTAGAGAGCAACAGTCCTTTAGCTCCTGCGAACACAGCTGAATGCCTGATCGTTTCTATTTGTAGTTCACTTCTCCAGAGAAATGTTACAGTCAACTCACACTTTCAATATCCTGGGCCTTTGGGGTCCTCCAGTCCTACAATTTGAGAGCTGATTTTGACAATGATTTACTTCAGTTCCAAATCCAATTCTATTTGTTCACAAACCTTCTGATCTTTTCTAATATTCATATTAATTTTCTTTACTTTTTTCCCTTTGTTCCCAGGGTCAGTGTTTGTAGACTGGGACTCCCCAGGTCACATTTTTTGTGTAGCTCCTGACTTGTCATTGGACTTCATGAGGTATTAGCACACTGTTGAGATTGTAACTTCAGCATATCTTATTTTGCTACCCGCAACTCCCTTGGTTGTTCCTCTCACACCAACGGTCACTTCCTGACTGCTAGGGACTTTTCTTCCTCCTGGGCAAAGGGTACCTATAACAGCTTGAGGAAAGAAAGAAGAAGAAAAAAAAAAAGGCAGTCTGCTGAGTGATGCAGTGCAACTTAAGCAATTTGATCAAAGGGAGGTGGGGACAGAGGATATTGTAGTTGTTGAGCTCTATTAAGTAGTCTCTTAGTTGAAAACTGTCTTCAATTTTTGCTTTTGTTTCTCTTGACCAGGAGCCAGAACTCAGTTCTGCCTGCATCTCTGCATGAACACTGGGTTTTCCCATTTCATTCCCATTCAATCCGAGAACTCTCTGTATTAATACAATTCCTGAAGAGACCATGTCCTAACAAATTTATTTGCTTCCATACAGAGGAGTAAAATTTTCCTCTTCTGTTCTGCATAAGGGAAACCTTTACAAAAGAGGCTGTCACCTGAGGAAATTACTTTCAGCTGTATTCACCCTTTTCCTTCAGAAGCTCTTTAGGCCAAGCTGATTGGTCCCAGTTTTTCTACAGCCCCTGAGGCAATAGCAACTGGGGGACTACAGAAGGCCCCTCACAAAGGAAGGATTACTCTGGCCATGATCCTGAACCCCAGTGTGTGTTGCAGCTGCAGACAGTGGTAGAATCACCTCTCTCCATCAGGCTTTGCTGTCCCACTATTCAGGGTTGAGAAAGACACCTTTAATAGCTAGTGTTAAAAATATTACTCCAACGACTTTTTTTCTATATGGCAGTTACTGTTAGGCTTCTAATACTATGACCAAAGGACAGGACTTTTTCCTGGGACTGGTACACTTCATGTTTCAGTCACATCTGCTGACAGAGGCCTGCACCTAAGCTGAAACAATGGGTTGCTTCTCTCTTTTGCTTTATCTCTGCTGACCTCCAGAAGCTCTTGTCCTACTTATAAATTTACAACATATCTGGATTAGAGAGCACGGGCAGTCATGGCAGCTAAGAGCACTGAAAGAAAGATGTGGGGTTTTTTTCTCTTCAAACTGTGCTCATTCACTTTAGTGATGTCTTTTGTTTGGGTACACACTGGACTGGCATTCTTGCCAAGGAACTTTGAGCTCCCTGGTTTTTTATCTTTTTCTGTAACTATTTTTTTAAAACCACTTTGCATTTTATCAAGCTATCATGGCTAATATAAATCTACTCTCCCAATTTGATAGTACTGTTTCCAAATGTCACTAAATATCTCAGTTATAGTAAATAAACTGTTGAATCTTTCTAACTTTCCTTCTTTCTTCTGACTGACCTGTTTTACTATTGAATAACAAACATGAGGCATTATTCCCTGTGTATCTCCATTTTCTTATACTGTAAAACGATTTATCTACTGTCAGTTGTACTGAGCCATACTATGGAGAGTATGCTGAGCTCAGAACAATAACCTGAGCAGCCCTTACGATGGGTATCTGATTTTATTTGCTCAGAGACTGTCTAGCTCTTCAGTCTGATCCAGGGAGTGCTTCTGAGAAAAAGAGCAGACTGCAACTGACCTCAGAGTCTGTGAGAGAAATGGAAGACGTATGAAATAACACATGGCTTACTCAAATTTGAAAGAACAGAGAGAATCATAGGAGAGGACTCTGTAAATGGTTTAGACCTTACCCTTACACTTGCTTTGCAAACAGATGTTCTGATTACAGGAATACATTGCAGTGTCCTCAGCCACCAGAGAACAGAAGTAGGGTCTCTTTGACCTACTGAGCAGAAGCTTCAATTCTCAATTACTTTCAGGAAGGCTTCATTCAGATGTTGGATCCCCTTCTATGTTCTGTCAGCACTGCTCCACACATCTGTTACATGGCTCAAGCTCTAGGCCTGCTCCATTTCCTTTGCAGTCTTATCATTCAGTCTGGATGACCAAATTAAATAATCTCTTTTCTATATATAGTCCCATTACTTCTAATTTATGTCCTCCCTTATGCCATTCAAAACTCTCCCTTTTCCTCTTCTGAACTCAAGACCTCTGACTTAGCACAATATACAGCACATATAATTTCAGTTTCACAGTGAAGATGTGGATATGCTGTTTCATCTTAACATTTATTTAAGTTTTCCCATAGTTCAAACAAGACATGACATCCCATTTCAACTGATAAAACAAAAAGAAGAAAAAATAAACCACTTCTACAAAGTTAGCCAGTGTATAGACTTTCTTATTTTAAAAACCCAAAACTGTAGGAACATGTTACAAAATAATCATCAAACCAATTGATGTCTATAGTGCAAAGAATGAATTGCAAGTATAGAAGAGAGAAGGAAGGAGGGTAGGACGGATGGGAGGATGCATGGATGTGTGGGTGGGTGGCTGAACAAAACAGGAAGGCTAGGAACACCTATGCCAGTTATCACACAAAATTTTGTATCTCACACAACTCATGATGTAGATTTAACTTTAGTGGCAGAAGAGGGTCACTTCATCCATAAGTGACCTTTACATGCTGCAAATTCTTGTGCTGGCTAGTTCTGGAGACGAATACAGCTATAAACATGAGCTGCTAAGAGTCACTGAAAGGAATTTTTCACCCTCTGTAACAGAGGTGATCTATCAAAGGCTTGATTAGTTTGTGTGCATTCAAGGTCCAAGGAAATGCCTAAGAATTTCATGCAAGCAACAGAATAAGTACCTCCAGGCTGAACTTTGTACACCATTTCCTCTTGCTTTCGTGATCTTTTGCAGTCAATTGCTCTCTATCCTGGGAGGTGAATAATCAAGAGGGAGTTTAGCAGCTGCTAAGTCTTGTGGACTGGTAGACCAACAGGTCTTAGATGTCCTGTCAAGTATACTGTTAGGCAGAAACCCACTAGAGAAGATAACTTATTTCTGCAATGTTTCTTATGATACTGCTACAGCGAAGAACCTAAAATCTGTCTCCTACATAGGATGACTGAATTTGAGTCTAAATAAAATAAAGGATAAAAATAACATTGATCACTTAAAGTATTTCTCAGCTGAATATGCCCATTTTCCTCTGATACTAGAGCGTCCACAGTTAATAAATGTAAGAGACACTCACTAAAATAAGCTCAGCTCCCCAGAGATGTTGCTCATCTTTACCTGTTGTGATCAAAGAATGATTATTTTTCTAGGGAAAAAAATGAAACAAAACCATAATGATAAATAGTAAGAGGGCTGAAAGCAAAAAAGGGAGTAAATGTATGCTTACCTTGAAGGCACATTGTTCCTGCACAGTGTTCTGAGTACTACAAAGCTTTCCAACAAACCAAAGGACAGTAATTACATCTTCCTCATGAGAAGTATTACATTGAAACTATTCAAAAAGATTTTGCTTCAAGATGAAAAAAAAATAATTATCCTCTCTTCAGGCATAGGTAGTATCTAAATCATTTTTGCTACTCTAAAGTTGACAAACCTCTCAGCTCTGTCCCTCTCACTCCCATCAACAGTCTGTCCAAATTACTACTGTACCTCTCTGGGTGGAAAGTATATAGTTCAGGTACATAAAGTTCATAGGTGACAGTATCTAAATGAAAAATTGGCAGTTTAATCAAGCAAAAGAAGGGCACTTAGGATCATGGCACTCGTAACTGTGCTGGACTGAAAAAAGAACTCAGTGGTGACACCTGGCGATACCAACAACAGATTTTTGTTGTTCGTGCTTTTTGAAAAGTCAAACTACTTTCTCTAGTGCTCCAACAGAAAATAAGATCCTTTGGCACTCTGGGCAAGGTATTCATCCTAAACTCCTAAAAATTCAGCTGCAGGTATATTGGAAAAATATTTTCCAGAGATCAGAATGGAGTAATGGAGCTTCTTTTACACACCTGAACAGTT
The DNA here is from genome assembly GCA_013399015.1 of Galbula dea. Lineage (NCBI taxonomy): Eukaryota > Metazoa > Chordata > Aves > Piciformes > Galbulidae > Galbula > Galbula dea. Next base: position 1,301,708 of record VWZX01009113.1, on the reverse strand, counting down.
CTGCATTTTTGCCTGTGTAATTCCATAAGGACTGGAAAAGTTAAGTCTGTCGCACCACTAACTACATAAATGAGATCAGAGTCAGGTCCATATCTTTCTTTCATTCATTAACTTTGAATTAAGAAAAAAGATTCAGGGACAAAGAAGTAGAGAAATTAAGTAAATCCAGAAACCTCCAATATGTTCATTTTTCAGGTTTTGGGGCAAATATTCTGTGGCTGGAGTATGATAGAGACTGAATAGTTTAAGAATTCAACAGAGATGGAAAATGATATTCCTTTGATTTTCTCCACCCTCTAAGGATTACAACATAAGTTTGTTTATTTCTTATTACTTATTTGCCTTTTCAAAGGCTGGGAGGCAATATGCAAGAATTCAGATCCTGAGCCTGCAGATCAGAGTAGGAAATCTCCCGACCATTTCTTTCACAAAACATTCTTACACTTCTTCAGCAACATCTTAGCATCCCTTCAGTTTGGCTTTGTTGGATTTCCTGCTGGTCCTTTTCAGAAACTTTACACTAGAAGCTGCAGTGAAAAACAGGAAAAACACCCAGAAGTTCTTTGAATTTTGTAGAGAAGGGTTGCCATGAAACTCATCACAGCCAGCCTGCAACCGAGCTGAGATTCTGTCACAAATTCAGCCCCATGCTCTCAGATATTTCACAATCTATACAGGTTATCATATAATAAATAATAATTATTTGCACTTTATTAGTAATTTTAATCCACTGATCTCAAAATGCTTCATAAAAGTTAATTGCATTCTTCCATTTATAGAGATGTTGGAAATCCTTAGTACTTACTGGTGTGCTCTGAGGAGCTCCCTGGGCTATGTGCAATAGAATATTACATGCTTATTAAGATATGAAGAATGTATTTATGTATTTATAGTGGTACACCTATGTAAATATAGATTAGTAGGTTGATGTAGGCCTGAAATTTAGATGCTTATAAACAGGTATTTTTAAGTTGCCTACAATTTGTTTTAATTCTACCACTATGGGTTTCAGATGCAATGTAATTAATCTCATGTTTTAGTTCAGATTTTAATATTGTAGTGATTTTTATAGCAGTTACAGTGAATGTAGTAAATTGAGATTGTATTCATTTTCTGTTATATGAAATGCAAAATAATAAATTTATAAAAACCCTTTCATTTTAATTCATTATGATTTTAAATTATGTTGCCAAGACTTTCCAAATGTGCGATTTTAAAGTCAGCAACAACCTTTCAAAATATAAATGATTTAATAAATTACTTTTTTTACATTTAAGCTTGAGACAAAATATTATGCAAGCCATGGAAACAACTATAAAAACCTGGTACTTTGAAAATTGTTTTCTCTGAAAACATATACGAATGAGTGCTTTTTGCTTTCTGCATTTTTAGTTAGAAAGACATTTTAAGACTTGCTGTTACTTTCAGCTATATAGAGATTAAAAAAAATCTCCATGATGAAAGCTTGTTAATTTTTGAAAAGAGATTTTGGGTCCCTGTTAATTGGAGTTTTATAGAGATATCAGTAGGTTCAAGGTAGAACATGAAAGTAGTATCACACTGGACAGACTTCCAAGGATTTTCAGGAAGGCAAGCAACGTTGCCGTTAAAAGTAATCCTGTTCTGACATTTTCAATAGCCACCCACCTAACCCATTCAAGAAAATATATAAAAAACCCAAACCCCAGTGTTTTTCCCTTATATTCTAGGCAGGAATGACCTAATCTTAGCAAAATCCCTTCTGTATCACCCTTATTGTAACATGCATTCCCTGTGACTAGCAGCCATAACCATGTTCAGTAAAGATAACAGAGCAGCCTAGACTAACAAGTAAAAATTTTAAGAAACTGCAGGGGCTGTGCAGACCCATGAAAATCTGCACAATGACATGTTGTGTTCAGGGGATGAGATAGGAAGGTGTCATGGAACAGAAGAACAACTACATGATTAGCTGTCCTATCTGTAGTTCATCTGCTTGACCATTTAGTATGTTTAAGATCCAGAGTTTGTTGATTCTCCAGAATGATGCTCAGGGTTTTCACTCTGTTGACCACTTCAGAATAGAGATTTTATATCATTTTTCACTCGATGCTCTTTAGGTTTTATTTGGCAGTTCAAAAGGAAGTGAATCTGCCAAGGACCAAACCAGTAGGCATACCAAAAAAAAAAAAAAAAAAAAAAAAGAGTCTAATGTAGGAGGGCAAGACTGTGAGATAAAGGGTGTTTTATGGTTTGGCTATGATGGTGGCCAGACCATAGTTCAGTGCAGAACCTAGATGGTGAAGTGGCAGAAAAGGCAGGCTTGACTGTAATATGAGTCATTCCGTCTATACACTAACTGTACTTAAATCTCCAGCAACAGCCCAGGGATCCAATCCAGACAAACCACTGATGAGCTTCTTCTCAAAGTATGGATCATAATAAGGAAAAATAATACTCCAGAGAGCATTATTTTAAAAGCAGTACTCCATACTTTTTAGAAGAAAAATACCAAACCCAGGCAACTCCTTTCTTTCAGGTCTATAATTTGACCACCCCTCTTGGGAATTGCAGACTAATCTTCCTTCACTGCATAGCACATTCATTCACATTTGCAGTATCTTCTCCCTTCAGATCCTCGTTCAAGCTTTTTTTCTGCTCTATTTCGACCTGGCAGAAGAAAAAGAGAGAGAACATTTGTAATGAGAAAGGAAAATGAAAGATTAAAAAATCTGCCTTAGCGATGGTTTGTGTCCTGCCCAGGTGAAACACACTTGGTAAACTGTAAGGGTTGTGGAGAGACATAAGCTGAAGAGATAAAGCTCATTTTTATTTACTATAAGTGTTTTCAGTCTAATCCAAACAGTTCTACAATTCAATGTTGTTGTGACATCATTTCCAGAAGGGATAATGTCATGCACAGAACTGGTCTTACATGATCTTATATTTCTTACTGTCCCTAGCTGTACTTTGAATCCAAACCCAGAATTAAACCTGTAGAGAATAGCTGGCTTCCTAAGTGACAGCAGAAGACAAGCCTCAATTTTAAACTCTGCAAAGACTGATGTATAAAGCAAACAGATTAATTTTGAAAAGGCACATCTACATTTACGTTCTAAATTTCAACAGCTCCAAAAACTCAGGGATAACCCAATGTTTAATTCTTAAAGGGAGACTCAGGAAGATAAAATACCATATTCAAGGAATTTAAGAAACTAGTAAAAATGTAATTACAATTACTATTAAAAATATTTGCTATGAGAATCTTTAGAATATCTCTCATCATTGCTCTTAGAAGGCAGGTAGGATGCTAATTTGTCTGCTGAATGATCAGCTGATGTGCAACTTTTGGCATACTGAGATTCTTGGCAGGTACACATATAGTGCATTTTCCCATCTGCTCCTCTCCTTAGGGCAGGCAGGAAGATGCAGAGAAATAATGTGTCTGTTGTAGCACTCCCTCTGGAGCTCCTACAAAGATCAGCAAAACTCCCTGTTCACTCTCTTACTGTGCCAACTGATCCCCAGTAGTTGGCTGCATGTATGCTCTTCCACAAAGCAACTGCAAGCAAATTTATTCCATATTTGCTGAGGGACAATCCCCTGCTTGTTTGCCATGAATCAATATGCTGCAAAAGGGAAGCTGCTGCACAGAGCCTGGCAGTTGCCAAATTCCAAGACCATGGTATTTTATTTGTCTGCCCACACTTTTCAAGGCAATTAAGTATGCAAAGTAACCATGGTGATTGCCACATGCTCAGTTTTACCTTGTAACTGTAGTGTGCTGAATAGTTGACCCACTTCCTCACGTTGGTCTTGTCCTCAACAGAAATGGACCGAATAGTGGCTTTGGACGCAGACGTGGTGGGCATGTCAAATTCCACATCTACATAGCGAACAAAACTGGAAGGCACTTCCTGGTCAGAGCCAAGCTCTAGGTGACAGAAGAAGCAGTGAGGATGGCCAGAAGCTGGAAAAAGAGAGCAACAGACATGAAAGTTGTGTTGGACGGATCAGAAAACAGAACATCTGGGAGGAAGGAATGTCACAAAAAGTCAAGAAACAGAGAATCTGTCTGAGTGAAAGTTTGTAGTAAGTGACAGTATATCACCTGTTTCAGTGCTGTTGCAAATTTCCAGAGAAATTAAACAAACTTCAAAAATGGACTGCCAGTCACTCTAAGTTTGCTTTTAATGGGTGAAAACACAAGGTGCAAATCAAGCACAATAGGGTAAAGGTATTTCCTCTCTTCTGATTCTCCCTGTGTATGTAACAATCTAAGTACACTGTGGTACATCTTTCTGAGATGTCATGTATTGTTTGTAAGGAAAGATGAGATTTGGCAGGTATTTCACACTTATTTGAAATTGTTATCACCATTTTTAGCAAAAGAAAATATCCTGGATAAGGTAAATAACTTTCCTAGGGTCAGAAAGCAAATTTGTGTACAGCTTGGAAACAGCTTCTTTATTACTCTAACTCATGACAAAGTGGCTAGTCATTAAAGATGGCACGATGAGGACATAATCATGTTCAGCTCAGTCATCTGTAAATGATAACCTTTGTTATTATTTTTTCCCCTTTGTTTTGCTGGACAGCAGTGATGTTTAAAAATTAAAGCAGTGACAGCTAGTCAAGCTAGGTTGGTTTTATTTCTGACTGCTGCCAACTGCCTAAGCTCTTGAGCAAGTAATTTAAGGTCTGTGCCTCAGTTCCTCTGTCTCTAATATGAAGATGAAAGTCTTCAAAGCCACCTTACGCTTTCTGACTGAAGTGATCCTATTATCTAAGTATCTGTAAATAAAAGTAATGTAAAAATAAGCAGAATCCTTGTCTGCCACTATTACAAGATTTAGGATTTCTGACTGTTTATTAGGAAAGTTTTTCTCCATACAGCTCAATGAGGTATACAGGAGAGAGACAAGAAAGGAGGAAGGCAAGCAGTGTAAGAAGAACTGGGTGGGGAAAGCTGATGTGCTCAGCTGCTTTTTGGATGGATCCATGTGAAGTTAGCACTAGGACTAAATTAGCGCTTAAGCATACTGTGTGACAGGTGCTTTGGAGATCTGAGCTTTTAAAGTCTTTGTAATTTCAACAGGAGACATGGAACCAGCAACCACTCTTCTAACATACCTGAATTTTGGTGGATATTCACAGGCTCAAAAACATTAAAAAAAAAAAAAAAGAAAAAAGGAAGGGAGAAGAAAAGGAGATAAAAGTAAAAAAAAAAAAAAGCAATGCAATTATTATGATTTCTTCTAGTATGAATACCCACTAACAGAAAAGACCACACACAACACTCAGAAAATATGGAAGTTATTAATTGAAACCAGCTCAGCATGGTGGTGAACCAAGTAAACTGATTAAGAAAGCAACTCCTCCACTGAAGCTATAACAAAAATACCAAGTACATCAGTGTTCATTAGCATCCTAAGTGCACACAAGGCACAACTTCACAGATTTTCTGTTTGTTCAACAGGCTTATTCAGAGCTCTTTCTCTAATGGGCAGGTACACTTCTTAGTAAAATCAGGAGGAAATCAACAGCCTGTTTTTGTTTTGCATTTCTTGCTCCCTTGACCCACTAACATGTCATTCTGACAGTCAGGAATCTGATGATATAATTCATATATATGATGGGTTACCGTGATTGGAGGGAATCCATTCAAAATGGTTCTGATGTCCCAACGCGTTTGGATTAAAGGATTTATTTTACTTCAGAAAGTGTACCAGGCAGCATGCCAAGCTACAGCAAAGTCCAAATACCTAGATCCAAGGTTCTGCAGAGAGGCTACATCCCTGCTTCACTAGAAGAGCATTTTCCCACAATCAAAGACCGCGTGAGTGTTTTCTTAATATTCTCCTGGTGGATTAAAAAAAAAAAATTCTAACATCTGGAGCTCAGCCAGCTGCAACTGAAGCTCTGCAAAGCCTATAAATAGTCTGTATTTATCAACTGCTTTGATCATGTTCATTGTGAATATGAGAAATGCAATAAAGTTTAATAAGCTATGCTGGAAAGTATTTCAGGAATGTGCTCAGTAGAATCTAGTCTGTAGTTTTTTCTTAGGTCAAATCATACTCAGAGCACCCACAGTCCTTCATTTGTCATCTGCTTTTCAATGTCCAGTCATAAGCAGATGTTTTGGCTACTAAATAATACAGACAGTGCTGATAATGAGCTCCTACAGTGAGAGTGCAAAGGGCCCCATCCCATTAGGAAACACAAAGAGAAAACATTTGGACAAACACAGTGAAACTGCTTAAAAAATTCTTAACAATTTGGGTGCTAGGATACTACAATCTGAATACAAGCAGAAAGGTCAGTTCTTTTGTACCGTTTATATGCCTCTTTGTTTGCCATATAGTTTGAGTAAGAAAAACCGTGGGACAAATACCACCAAGAAACTTAAACTGTCCCTTGGGAGGCAAGGTCAGTGTTAAAGTACACTTGGTTTGCTCTGTCATCACTTTGGGATTCCCTCCCTCTCACATACCTCACGTGGCCAGCCAAGAGAGTGATTGGAAGGCTCTTCCTTTCCCTGAAATTACATCTGACCTGACCAAAGGGCTGAGGACACTCTCTTCCTCTCAGGATGTAAACAAATACTAACTGCCATGTGTTCTGTGTGGTGACACTGATGGATAGATGCTCTGTGGCAGGGCTCCAACAGCAGTGCCAAGTCTGTGATGCATTTCCCCTTGACACATGGTATATACATAAAAAAGCCTCTCACACTGCGAGAGATGAGATCAAGAAAACAAGAGACACAGATCAACGACTTCCTCAGAGCAGAGATAACTAAGGGAGCATTATCTCACAGGAGGCAGTAGACAGTTCTGTCTCTTATCCTGGTTTGCTACTGGCATGTTTTTCTGTGACTGTGTGAAAGTGTGGGGGCTTTTGTTTCCCCAGTTGTAATGTCTATACAGTGTGTTGAGATCTTTGGAGAGAAGATGCCAGAGAGGGCCCAGATTCACAGAATCTCATTCCCAGAGCTTGTGCAGATGGCATAGTGAGATATTCCTCACAAATGTGTTATTGCTCATAAGCAGCCTGAGGTTAATTTTTCATCACAATATTTCTCTTCAGTTCCCAAGCTCTCTCCTCTTATGCCCTGCACTACAGAAAACATGTAGCCTTCACTTTTGTCAGTGATAGCCATCCACATTTGCAACCAATGGTGTAAGCTGGTGTCCTTGGGCCAAAATGTGATCCAAAAGATTAGAAGACTTCACTCACTGTTCTCTTGATACTACAACTCAAACTCGGGAAAAACATGTCCTTAGAAAGTGCCAAATCTGGTACAACACTGAACTTTCCATCAGTGAACACTGAATAGAGAATTGTATTCAATTTGCCAATCACTCAGCTGCGTTACTACAGCATTAATACTAAAACATTGATCTAGTTTACAAAAACCTTGTCTAGATCAGAGAAATCAGAAAGTAGAATTCACTACAAATAAAAACAGACCCAAGGTCTCTAGCTTTATTGAGTAATATGGATGAAAGGCAGAAAGTAGAAAGATTGGCAATGATCACCAAAGGGAATAGATGCTTGCCCATACTATTTGGATGTTGCATGTTTGAATTATGAACATGTTACTAGAAATACAAAAACTTGTGGGTTTTATGTTATTATTGTCTCTTCAGGTTTAAGCTGTATTTATTTACCTGTCTGCACTGATTACAGGAACATAGACATAAACTGGTCTTTGGAAATTCCTTTTTTTAATGGTTGCACAGTATCTTCTGTCCTCTTACAATCCCCATTCCAGATGCATTAGTTGTTGTATATGTGTTGAAATACATAGCACTGGCCCAGTATGCTTAGCAATGCATGGAAAAGAAAGCACAAGTGCTGGAAACTACTGCAATTTATCTGGTCCTGTCCTCAGCCCCATAGTACAGTATCTTGCCTTTGCAAGTTACCTGAAAAAGCCCTGCTTCCAACAACAGTGCTAAGCACAGAGAGATACCTGATGCCTAAGCAGCGACAGAAGGCATATTTTTGCATCTGGAAAACCTAAACATGTTTTTACCATTAGCAGCATTTCCAGGATACGTAAAATTACTGCAATGAAGGGTCAGATAAATGCCTCATGATATCCTGATATCCTTTGGTATACTACAGATGATGACTTATCCCTCACCATGTAAACCCAATATTCCCTTATCTTCTGAAATACATAAATCCTTTTAGGTTACTTGGGCAGAGATGGCATGGACCACTCACCTGAGTTTTTGTCAGGCAGTCGGTTTATCCTCCATACGATGGAATTAAAGGCATGTTCGTATTTGGCAGTTCCCAAAGTCACTCTCATTACTGGCTCAGAACCAGACAGACTGGTTGATCCAAAAGTGGTCCCCTTGTTCACCTTGGCTTTCAGAGATTTCTCCCCCAAGACGCTCTCCCTGCGGAAGTTCTTCACCCACTCATTTGGCACGGGGTAACGGATCATCACATTTTCACAAGGGACTTGCGTTAAAGGGTCACGGTTGGAAGAGAACCCAGTGGACATCATCAGCCAGCTCTGCACTTCCACCTCAGCACCATTGATGCTGGCAGCTGTCCTCAGAGTAAAAGGCAACGTTTTCTCACCAAAGACAGTTCTGAATCTCATCAGTTCAAACCGGCAGGCATCCAAGGGGTTGAAGAGGATAATACGGGAGTTCCTAAACATATCCTCATCCACACATGAATGGAACCGACAGCTGTATAATTTAATCCACTTAGTGGTAGTAGTAGGCATAATATCCTGCCTTGCAACTATTTCGTTCCCTTTGATCAGGATATCGTTAAGGCCCAGTCTGCATTCTGCCAGGCCAGAAAGGAAGCTGAGAACATAGATATGGGTCAGCACACTGTGCTGGAGAATCACACCATCTCCTTTGGCCAAGATGCCGTGAAATTCATCCCTGACATCAACCGTGATTTCTTCTTCTTGATAGTTTAATCCCACTGTGCTCAGATCTGTTGATGAGGCTGGCAGGTTCATCAGTGTGTCTTGCACAGCACTGATGAAGCTAAGGAAGTCTTCATAATCTGTAGTCCCGAGCTTGATAATTTGTTCTCTCTCTGCTGTGTGAGCAATGGCAGGCTTAGGCTGATACTTCTTCTTCTCCTTGTAGGTTGTGCGGTCTAACCGCACGCTGTGTATCCTTCCATTCTCATCATAGTTCTGGAGTTTGCGCTCTGAGATCTCATGGTTGATTTCGAGTTTGAACTCCCGAAAAGGTTTTTCCAGTCCTTTCTCATAAAAAAGCTGTATACATCCACTGTCTGTCAGCTTGACATATATTGGTCCCCAGTGCCTGGATGACATAATATTCTTCTTCTCTGGGATCCTGAGCATCATTGGCCACCCATCCTTTGGCTGAGCTGGTGCAAGGTTAAATAAGGCTGCATCCAGATCACATGGCATCATGGGGTCATCATCAGGCAAGGTTGGGCTGCTCACACAATCTGGGTCTCCAATCTGGAGTTGTTTGAGCTGCTCTACAGCATCTGTGTGGGTTACACTCTTGTTTGCCTCACGGAAACTGATGGTACCAGGCTCTTGATTGAGAATAATGAGAGAGTCTCTTTGGCTTTTGCCCGGAGCAGTGGAGACAGAGGAACTTTTGGAACGCCTGTCTCGCTCCTCAAAGAATGAGCTGAATGGGTTGATGGGTGAGGGTTGGACATCTTGGAGAGATTCATCCAGGAAGGGATTAGTAGCACTCCATGGTGGTGTTTCAATAGAAGGCAACTTGATTAAGGAGGACAGGTCTAATTTTTGAATTTTTGAGAGGTCACCCAATGTGCTTTTTGGACGTTCTCTTTTCTTAAAGGATGTAGTGAGGTTAAAGTTAACATCTGGAGTCTGTTTTTCTGCAGATAGGGTGTCTGTTCCCAAGGGAGAAAGGATCTGTGGTGAAAAACTGACTTCATTGTCATCAAAAGTCACCCAACTGGGAAAGCGAACTGTGGTTGGGGTAGATGAATGCCCATTCACGGAGGTGTTCTTCAGCTGCCAGTTGACAGCCTCCATATCTATCTCTTCATCTTCCTGGAGAGATGAGGAATTGTCTTTAAAAGAAGAGGGGAAGGGAGGAAATTTCAGCTAATTATTCTGGAGTTACCTAGTTCTCTCCACAAAAAGAAAACCACAATCATCTGCACGCTCAAGAAAGGCCTATTCATTTGCTGGGCAAGAAAGATAGTCAATAGACTTAGCTAAAATAATGAAGAGTCTGGCAAGAATTAATGAAGAAATAAGACTGTTGATCACAGAAAAATAATGCAGAAAGAAATTGTATCGCTCTTATTCCAACATAATGACCTAAAGAAGAAACTTAGCCCACATGTTGCAATGATTTTGTAAAACTTCCCTCTCTAAACTTTCAGGCTACATTTCTTCTCTCCTTTTACCTTCTATTATTTTCCTGTTTTGTTCCCTCTCACCCTTGTTCTCGCTTTTTCCCTTTCTGTCCCACACCCTTTGTTCTAGAGAAGAATCCAGTAGGGAGATGGAATGAACACTGAGGAAGAGCCCTTCTCCACTCTTATCAACACATACTTATCTGCACATTTCAAGGCCAGGCTAGATGTGGCCCTGGGTGACCTGGTCTAGTAATTGGCATCCCTGCCCATGGCGGGGGCTTGGAACTAGATGATCTTTAAGGTCCCTTCCAACCTGAGCCATTCTATGATTCTATGATATGATTCTATTTGCTGTTATCACAAAAGCACATGGGGATAAGGCACCATAAAAGATGCCTAGGTGGCATTTTTGCCCAGAATGTGTTCAGCAAAGAGACTCTGTGATCTAGGGATATATGTTAGGATAAAGAAAAACATATTTTTGACTCATATTGTGGAAGCTGCCTTTGCCCTCTGTTAGGACATAGCACCTTTGACCACTATTTTCCTAGTCTCAGGCTCTGCCAAGACACCTCCCCAGAAGCATGCATCATACTGTGCTACTGCACTCCCAGCTTCTTCCAGAGAAGATAGCTGCAGTGGTAATAAGGTGTTTTCCAAAATGAGCAAAAATTCTCAGAGTTCAGAAATTAAAGGGTTTTCTTCCCATTTTCCTCCCACTGGGCTAATGAATCAGAGTTCCCCTCAAAATGAGTAGTCAGTATGAAATTATACTCTGTGACTGCACCATGGGTTTGCTCTACATATGATACAGCAGTGCTAGCATTTGTGCCTTTTGCTTCTGATAGATACACATATCCCATGTTTTACGCAGGTCACTTTTCTTCAGTACAAGCAGATGAATGAGTATAAAATGTAATGCTTTGGTACGGCTGTACACCTCTGATTTGAGCATATTTTACAATATTAACAACAAAAAACCTATTTAATTAATTATTTAAATTGCTACCAGTGCCCCCCAAAAATGAGCTTCAACTCCACCCTGCCTCAACCATAACAGACAATTTGAATTTTTATTCCAGTTACCATTTAGAATATAAAATAGGGAATAAAAATGTTAGCCCATAAGGTTGGGTTTACAAATATTTGAAGAATACAGAGGTGGTTATATAAAACACAGGGTTTTAGCTTTGTTTGTAAGAGAATGACTAGTATCAGGGAGGATAAAAATAACAATATGCTAATGCAGCTAAGCATCCAAAGAAGGGTCCTGAGAACTAGATTAAATAGTGTCTGTATCTCAAGAGAAATATTGGAACCTCTGCTGCGAAGCCAAATACAGCACAGTGAAAAATCTTGTCATTGCTAGAGGATGGCTTAGACAATTAGTTTAGATTCTTCCCTTCTTCACTTTCTACAAGTTCCTGAACATGGGTGTAAAATGTGAATGTCCTTCAATTTGGCAGCACCCCAAGCTCCACAGTAGGTCTAGGAGAGCATACTTCAGAAAGACAATTCCTTAGATGAACCTCTTGCTTTAGTAACTGTTTTCAAAATCCCTTCCTACAATATAAATCAAGATGATAGCTTGCTGAAGGGGTGTAGACAGTCTTCAACCTAGACTGACTCCTGACTGAGAAAGACTACATTTGCATATAAAAAGTAAGAAGTGATTAAAACAAAGCTCTTGTTTTTTCCTTCTTGACCCACAGACTTTACTTTCCTAAGCAAATTACTTTGATAGTTGTTTACTTTGAAAATTACAATAATTTTTAATTGTCTGACCTTGCAGGATTCCAACCTGACAAGTTGCTCCAGCCAGCTACAAAACAGGAACAGATTTACCAAGGTGAAGGGGACAATAGCTCTGTCCCTTTCCCAGTGACACCACAACATGTGAGCTCTCGGGCAAGCAGCCTCAGGCTGCCCACACAGCTATGCATCTCTGCATTAATTCCCCCTACATCGCCAAGCCATTAAATAATTGGGAAACTTAAATCCCCACTGAACAATCAAATGCCAACCTACATTGTATGGTTTTGGGTTTTTTTCATCCACAGATCTCTCGATATTTTTTTTGCTTTTGTTCAGTAACAAAATTGTTAATCATTTGAGCATGATAAACTGGAAAACAGCATTGCTATAATGGATGTGGAACATCTCATGGTGATTGGCCTCTTGTGACTCACTACAAGGGAATAAGTCTTTAGTTCTCTTTATTGTGTCACCATCTTATTTTTCTATTTAAACTATTTTGACCAAAACCACCAGAGAGTATCATGTTACTTATGCCTGCAGGAAAGGCAGCCATCCAGCTACTAAAGGACATTGATACTGCAAACGGTTCATGACCAAAACTGTGCCACAGAAGTAGGAAGAAGATCTGAGAGTGTTACACATCTTTCAAAAAAGAAAGGCAGACAACACCTTTAAGAAATGGATCTGAGCAGAAGCCTGGATTTTCAAATTTCTGAGAACTTGTCTATATTGCTACTTGAGAAAAATAAGCTCAGATCATGACTGCTTCTGTTACCTGAATGTATTAATTTACAGCTATCTCAGATAGCTTTACACTTTAGTCTGTAGCACAGGTGAACCCTTAACAAGGTAACACCATCCAAGGGGGTACTCACTTCCTTGATATAGCCAACACAAGCCCCGTGGGCAAAGTTAAACATCGCTGAGTTTTCTGTTGGCATAGCTGGATCTATTCTAGGACTCTTGCTGGGAAAGTAATTCACCAGACATTGATATATAGGCAGGCACTACTTCAGACTTGGCCTTAAAGATCAGGAAACTCAAGAGGATGCCAGTTACAGAATCTGTAATGTCTTTGTATAAGGAATGATACAGAAGTAGAAAACATAGACAGAATTTGGGAGAAATCACGGAGTAGGTTGTCATGCAGTTAACTTTCCATGACAAAGTTATACTTTCACATGCTTCCTTACAGTTCTTTTCCATATACAAGTCACAACAGCTGTGTGTGTACATTATTTTTTTTTTTTTGGTGGCCTGTGGTGTTTCTGATACTCCCAAGACAGACAGTGTAATTTAAAAGATACTTAAAGTAAGTGGGCTATTGCTTTGACATGATACAACTGGACTTCTACTTCCAGCCTTGCCACTGACCTGCTAAAAGGCTTGGGGAAAATGCCTTTTTACTATTACATCACATTGCAGCTTCTGGTTCTCTTCCCACCTTTTGTAATTTTTACTGTGAGTTTTAAATGTGGAACAGTGATTGCTTTCCTGTACTACAGTATCCAGTGAATTTCTAGGACTCTCACAGAACACAGTGTAATTGTGGAAAAGTCACAGAGCTGGATACAAACCTATAAAAAGATTCAATGAATTATTTCTATCTATGCAATTGCAAAGATCTTTAAGTTTGGCAAAAGCTATGAAGCCAGGCTTGTTTTTGTCATCTTTCCTGTTTTTCACAGCTTTGTTAGTGATGGAAGGTCAAATTTGTTACTGCTGCAGAGATCAGCTTAACATTCTCTAGCTAAATAAACCTACAGTAGAAAAGTGCCATGGAAATTGGTTGCAAGAATCTGCAACTCAAATCACAGAAGAATTCTTGTCACTGGGAAGTTACTACCTGTTTATTTTGCACAGAGGACATCACCAACATAACTAATAACTGTTTATTACCTCTGCATGCTTCCTGGATACCTATGCTATCAATCAGCATATGGTACCACTAAGAAAATACCTAAAAATGTCCTTTCTCAACCTAAAGGACATTTTCTTCCCATGAGATTCAGAGTAGACTTTAAAGGCACAAGAAAAGGCAATCAACTTGCCTCCTTGCAAGAGGATTATGAGGAGGGACTGGAGCAGCCTCAAACCCCTTGACCACCAATACCTGGCAGACTGGAAGACTGATTTGTAAGCATTCCTGCAGATTTTGAGTGTCTCTGCAAGGTCTGATGTGGGGACGAGATGACTGCTCACACAGTCCTTGTCCTCTAGTCCTGCTGCTGAACACACCACAAACAAGAATTTAAGAGCAATCTAGTTCTTCAGCATGTTGAACTGTTAATACAAAAGTTGTTTAATTTCATACTTTATGACTTATCTAAGAGACATTTCAAAATCATTACAGACAAAGTAACCAGCAGAAGAAGGTGTAAGATGAAAGACAGAAGTTGCTGGCCCAATCTCTATGTTTCCCTTTCTTATCCCTTCTCCTCTCACTTGACAGGCTTCTCAGATCATGTTGAATAGATTCATCCTTAGATAACTTTTCAGTTCATCGTACTGAGCCAAATTCTAACACTATATTTCTTTGAACTTAGATGTCTAAATTTAGGCTGTGCAAATCAGTGGCCTGATTAAACCTAGAGTAGTTTTATCCCAAATCTGCAGTACTACATAGTCTGTTCCCAGTAGTGGGTTAATGACTACCTAAATATGATGCTTATTGCTTGGCTTATTATTGCAAATTCATCATGTCCCAAAAAATGTTCAATTGTCAAAAGAGGTTAAATCATCTGAAGTTACAAAGAAGTTATATGACAGAGCTTCCAGCTCTATTTAAAACAATAAATTTAATCTACATTCAGTTAATTTATTCCCATGAGTCTCTGGTCATCAGAAGAACAGCTATATTTCATTTTAAATGTAAGCCATCATGCAGATACTAAACTGAAGATGAAATACAAGCAAATTATGACTCAGCCTCTTACATCTAGATTGCAGCAGCCCTCATAGTGCAAAAAAACTGTTGAAAAGGACTGTCCTCCAGGCACTATCTTAAAGGGCCCTAGAAGTTTTTGTGGACTTTGTTGGTGTTTTAAAATTTTCTCATTATTCTACATCTACACACATATTTATGGGAAGGTAGGACTACTGCATCTGAGGCATTCCTGCTTACCATGCTTCACTGCTCTGAATTATTCACCTCACGTCTCCTTCATTCATGTTGCCTCTTGTTGCTTGGACAGGGAATAGAAAATCTTCCCAACAACCAAGACTGACCTAACCATTAAGAAACTGATATTTGACTTCCCATAAGAACACTGGCAGTTGCAGCTGGAAATTTCATTGCAATCAGCCATGTATGATGCTATTTGAGAACATTTTTTGTCTCATTTGTTTCTTCTCCTTGCTTTATCTTTATGCAACTGGAGAAACTAATCAAAGACTGAAATTCAATCAGAACCCTGTCATTATTCCTTGAGTAAAGAAAATGTTCACAATAATTAAATTAGTTTGCAACTTAGAGTTTGCCTGCATTATTTAATTTAAAAATACTCAGTATTTTTATTGTATTATGTTTATTGAGTATTTAAAACTCTGGCTCATAAAAAAAACCCATGACATTTTTCCTGAGGATCAGTTCATGTGCTTCCGTTAGCTGGCCAGAAGGTGGTACATTAAGACTGCTATAATTAGAAGTCACAAGATTTTACAAGACTATGCCTGTTGAATGAAGTCACAGTATTTATGTGACACAATACTATTCTTTCATAATTAAGAATCATTTGAGTCAAGTTGTGAACCTACCTCACATAAGTGGTAGAGGAAACATTAAAAACTGCCTGGTTTTCCTTAGAACTTATTTCTATTAAACAAACATAATAAACTCATAAAATAAACCTCTAGCAACTAAGCATACCTACATGATTCATTACAAAGCAACTTCGTTTCTATCCCTGAAGACACAGCATAGATACAGCTGACATATTTTTAACACTATGTCATCTAACTCTGTTCTCAGCAAGGTGTGCTCAGTCCAGAGGTTATGAAGAAGACAACTACACCCTAGCCTTAGTCACTATTATTACCATTGGAGAATTTACACTTCTAGTTTTGCTAGGCTAGACAAAGCCTGTGTGTGAGGGGATAGAGCAGAGCCAGGAAACACAAAGATGAACCTGTTCCAGCAGAGGGATTGATAAAAGAATGATAGGTTCTCGAGAAGCACGAGTCCTTCTGCTTTGTCTTTCATCCAAAAGGAAAGCAAGGAGCAATCAAAACAATGGAATACAAGCACATGGCACTTTTCAAAGCAGTTCCTTTCAACGTACATTGGTGAAG
The DNA here is from genome assembly GCA_013399015.1 of Galbula dea. Taxonomy (NCBI): domain Eukaryota; kingdom Metazoa; phylum Chordata; class Aves; order Piciformes; family Galbulidae; genus Galbula; species Galbula dea. The sequence goes on along the minus strand of VWZX01009113.1, from coordinate 1,285,313 downwards.
ATAAACTATGTCAGTTTGCCTCTGAATGTACTTTGGACTTTGCTTCTATCCACAGAGGTCTGCTTCCTTCTCTGATTTTCATCAGCAATACCTACAGCATATCCTTCCGCAGTGGAACTGCCACTGAAATGAGAGCACAGAGCTTGTGAAGAAATATTCTAAGGGTGAATAAGGGAAGAGAAGTTCTGCTCGCCCAGGATTTTTCAGGAAGTTAATGATATTTAGCAAGCAGAATAAATCTGTAGCCAATCCCACAAATGCAAAGACAACCCCATTCCACCTTGGTGGAGCTGATAGTAGCATCCACTGAACAAGCTCTCTTTTGCAAAGAGCAGTTACATAAATCTCTCACACACAGTAAATATGCTACTTCATTACAGCATAATTTTATGAGCAATATATGATGGACTGGAAACAAAATACAGAAGTTTCCAGAGCTTCTGAGTTTTGTCTTCAGTACTTGAGATAGTACCATATGGCATTGGCCTGACTTTGCAGTACCAGACGACAGGTGAAAATGTGTCAGCTAGTGGATCCTTTCGGAAATTGAGGGCCCACGCAACAGACTGTAGCCTCATGCAACAAGATATGTATCCAAAAGTCATCTGCAGTATTGTTTAAGCATGGGGATCTTGCTCTGTTGAACAAACATTCCCATAACCATAGGAAAATTGAAGGCAGGAGATCACCGTGTGTGTCAGGTGTGTGAAATGCTCTGGGTTTGCTATTGCCAGTCCATCAGTTCAGAAACTGTACTGGTAGTGGCCCTAAATGGTAACACCAGCTGATCACAGATTGGCAGTCAGTACAAAAGAACTACCTTATCTCTGACTCTTAGGTGGGCGGTTCCTGCATCACTGAAGCCAGCTATCTGCTCAGTTTTGTGCTGATTCTGTGGCAAAAAAAGGCAAGTCAGTGCACAGGGATGTTGATTAAGCCTGTACCAGTGCTCAATTCACTGCTTGCAAAAATAAACACTGATGTCCATCTCTACGCATCATTTAGGAAGTGATAAAACAAGGTAAAGCAGGGAAAGATGGAATGTGCTTTGCTTGATGACAAAGTACAGAATTAATGTTTATAATCATTGACAAAGATACAAACCTCTATACTGCAGAGAAAAAAATATGACAGGGGAAGAAGAAGAAAAAACAGACATCTGCTAGTTTACATCTTCAAAATGTACTATTGCCAACACTTCTGGCTCCCCACAACATTTAAAAATAGCAGCACTGACTTCCTCATTCCTGCATCCAAGGCATTTCCCAGGATCAAGTTTTATATCATATCAAGTCAGCAGCTCACATCCTGTCTGCTAGATTTGTCTGCATGTCTCAGGTTATCCACACAAGAGGTAATCTCTGAGCAGTATCAAAATGGCTTACAAATTATACCATTGCTGTTATTTCAAAAAACCCGAAGACATATTTCCCAATTTTCAATGTAAGGCTCTGTGGAAACTTCAACTTCAGCTACATATTTTAATAATTTAGTAACTCCATGAACTGTAAAGACAGATTTGTTCTATAGACAACTCAGCTGATACTTACAAATTATGGAAGTTAACAGTGTTCCACTTTTGCCTGAAGCTTATGGTAATATATTTTCCCACTGTAGCTTGCTATGCAAACATTTTGTGTTTAAAGTGCAGAGAAGACCATGCAACTACATGACGGTAGCCAGTTTGGCCAGTTCTTCCTGACTCAAAGCACATGGGAGCTCCAGGCTACAGTGAAGCTTTATGAATTAACAGAGGAGGTGCTCAAAGCAAAGGTGAAGGGAGCTATAACAAAGGGGAACCTGGCTTTTTTTTTTTTTTTTTTTAATTCCTAGAGGGATTTTTGACACAACAGAAGAGACTGAAGGAGACTGGATGGAAGCTGTGCAAACACAGAAAGGACAGCCTGATCTAGGTGTAATGTCTGAGCCATGTAGCTATCACTGAGGATGCACCTGCTGATGCCGCACCTCCACCCTCAACAAATAATAATAATTACAGATACTTGAGAAGGAACATGATGCAAAGGATATGACATATGAATGGGCTGCAAAAGTCTCAGGTGATAATTCGAACTGTGTGATTGTCTAAGTGACCTTTAGCTGCAATTTATGCCTTCTACTCTGCAAGTTTTCTCTCTGTAGCAAAGCAAAAATATTGATGTAATGGAAAGTGTTAATGGCTGTTGTCAAGTGCGTTTGACAAATAAGCTATCTAAGTCATATAAAAGCTTGTGGGCTTCCTAGGGAGTGAGATAAGTAAAGGAGCTCCTGTAGGGAATAAATTAATTTGAAACAATAAAAGCTGTGGCCCTTAGCTGAGCAAAACTTAACGCATGTGTGCCAAGGAATTTCCTTGTGCGCTGGCTGCTTGCATGAAGGTGTATCTGGACCAGAACAAACAGAAAAGTTGGGAAGCTGCAGTAGACGTCTAAGACTGCATGGCAGGTACAGGCCTGGCTGTAAACTGCAAAGAGAAATGCTGGGCATTTCCTTCTTACTGTTTGTTCCTTCCATACACTGAGACAAAAACAAAATACAGAAAATATGCCTATTATTTTGTTAGAAAAAAACAAAGAACTTCATGCCTAATTTTGCTCCGAATGGCAAGGACTAGGACAAAGACCAGCTGGAGACACCAAAACTGGGTTGTAAAGTGGATTAGAGAACATTTATAAAATGGAAAGAGATGTATTTGGAAGTCTTTCCAGGAGTTTAAGGAGAGTATTGGGTTGTTCCTCACCCTGGGACTGTAAGGGTGTGAAGACCATTTATATCTGCTATTTTAACTCTGTACCTGAAAGACTTAAGAATTTTATTAGGTAGCAATTGGGATGACAAAAGTACGTTGCTCAGAAATCGCAAACAAGAAACGTTTTGCATTGAGTAAAAATGCTGACAGAAACTCCGTAGTTTCCAAGCGGTTTCAAAGACCTTGGAAAGCAAACTGTTGCTGCAATACATATTGAAACATACTTGCTAAAGTCAAATAAAGGCACCGCTTTATTCTGAAAATAAACTTTGTCTTGAAAATCTGTATCACATTGTTGCTACAGTGGTTACAGAGTTTAGCAGGGTGCTGCATTGGTGGTTTTCACCTCTTGAGGCCTTGAAAGATGTGTCTTGTATATACGCTAAACAAGACGGTTTAGGGAGACAGGACATGGTACGAAGAAACATTCCCATGGGTAGTAGCCTACCTTCAACCTCTGTTACAGTGACAGTGTTTTCAGCTTCTGTCCACCCAGAAAAACCCCAGCGATGGTACAAGGGCTGTTTTGAAGAGTGTTTCTAAAAGCACAGCTGTATTGGCAGTGTTGGTGCCTGCCTTGCCAGTCTCACTAAGCATGACCATACTACCGACAACTTCAGCCAACTTTAGAAACCAACAGAGCTGACCCAGTTCACCCTTCATTTGAATAAAATGAAAGTAATATACCATAGTCCCAAGTATGGCGGCAGGCAGAAAAATTGTCATCATGTTAATCCAAACACATTTTAGTTAACTGTTCCTGCTGTACAGCCCTCTGACCTAGTCTGAGAATCTTGTCATCTTTCTATGGTGCTATTAGCACCTCATCTCCAACATCAAGGCAGCTGTTGACCAGCCCAGGAGGCTGTTGTGAGGGAATGGCTTATTTTAAGTCATTTTGCTCAGACTGATGATGCTATTCCATCCTTTCCACCCTCATCTGTTCCACGTCTGGGACTCTCTTAGCACAGCCTTTTCTTCAGCCTGGGCTCCCACCATAAGAGCCCAGCTGTTGTGCAACTAGTCACAATTGCAGGAAATCAACAGAACCAAACACTGGGCTGTTTTGTTTTGGTTTTCCCTTTTTGTGTGTGTGTGGAGTCACCACAGTACACCAGGGTCACTTTACAGAAGTAATCAAACAGAAATGATCCAACAAACCATTTCTTCCTCTGTCCCCTTGGCCATGCTGGTGTGATTTTAGCAAACAGAAAGGCACAGGCTTCACTGCTAAATGTGAGAGTTTGACCAAAAGAGACCCACATGTGAAGAATGGAAAGAAGTCACTCATGATGTTATCATGGTGCTCTGTGGAAACAAATTGGGACTTTCTATCTTCCCATCACTAACATGCATCTTCTCTCAAAGCTCTAATTCTGCCAAGTGGTGAAACACAGGCTATACAGGGCCCAAATTCTCTTAGTCTAGTCTTCCATAACTGAGTGGAAAACATCAGAATAATCCTGGGGAGCAGTAAAGAAGAGACCCCCAAATGTCAGCCATCTCAGTTAGCGAGCCCCTTGCCATATATGTGTATACACACACACACACACACATATATACATGAGAGAGTAAGTTGTCAGCTTTAAATGTGACGAACAAGGAATCCTGAAAATTCTGTCCTGGCATAGCAGTTATGAGGAATTAGGCAGGGTATAGGGTCTGTGTACAACATAGAGCACAGAAAACTAAGTGGACATAAACTTCTGCATTCTTGAGTTCTGGATGAGGCCTAGCAGGTCTTGAGGATACAGGACAAGATTAGTTGGAAAAAAAAAAAAGACAGACAATGTGAAGGAAACATTACTGCCTGCATCACCAAACTGCAGAGCTGGTTTGGTGGCATCTGAGAGACAAGAGCTGAACACAGAATGTGACTGATGCGAAGGAAAACAACAGGGGCCCCACAGCTGCTGTGCCGTGTAAACAAAGCATGGCTTTCTGAAGGGACATGTGAGATTTTGCAGAAGAGCCTTTAAACAACCAAGGTCTGCCCAAAGGAAACAACAGGGATTAGAGGAATGAGGAACATGGGGTAAAAAGTTAAGACGAGGACTTTATTGAGCTTAAATAAAGGTACCCAGACTATAAAATGAAAAAATAATTATTAATGTATTCCTACAAACAGATAAAACAGATCCAAGAATTGAATGGGCAACAAAATTAAAGTACCCTAAAGCAATATCTTCTTATATAGTGGCACTGACTGGTGATGGAGATTTGACAGGAGTTGCCCAAGAAGAACACCACTTCTATGGACAAGGATGACTGCCTCAGTTCACAAGTGAGCATTATATTGTAATGTTTCAAGAAATAAGCCAATCACTTCCTAGAAAAAGTGATTTTTTTCTCTGTGAGATAATGTTGCAGCTATCGTGTGGGAGGAATATTTTTCCCACTGGCTTACTCAGGTATAGGGGATAAAGTACTTAAAATTGTCAGAAAGAGATGATAGATGAAAATGTACCATCAGCAGACTTCTACTAGGTTAACAACTCTGGAAGAAATATTTAAAGGAGTTTAGGAACATGATATAATCTGATCTTGTGCTGCATCTCCTCAGTTCACAGGTTTGTACCACTCATCTAGGTCACATCAAAGTCAAATGGTAGAAACAAAAAAGCCCAGACATCTGCACAAAGACATGCACCTTATGGAAAGCTTTGAATTTAACACCTCATCTGAAATGGCATTTCTTGTAGAATATGTAAGGGAATGTGCATATGAGCACTTGAAGCCACCAGGGAGAACTCTGCCATCCTCTGGCTTAATGAAAGCGTGTTTCTGCTTAAGACAAGGAAAGAGATTGTATTGGAAGGGAGTGTGTTTATTTGAAACAGTATTTTAATGTTCTAGAAATGCTGACAGCTTGGAAGATTAAATCCTAACTCAGCACTATCCTTCCTTCTAAATTTCCTCATCATCTGTACACCACAACGTAAGGGGGCAACCCTAGAAAACAAGACACTTACTTGACACGTGATGAAAACTGTGCTTGAGCTCTCTGAGCTGGATCTTGAACAAAACTGTTCCTTGGGGTCAACTCTGATGATTTTGGATATAAAAACTGGTTTGCCCATCAAGCAAACTGAAATCCAACTCTTTTTATTATAGGATCTGAGCAGTTGTCAGGTGGCAGCAGCCTGGCTATGCTGGGGTAAAAACTGTGCCACAGAGACTTGTAGTCAAGCCAGTCTCCTTCTAAATAGTTTCATGAAGCATCAGGAAGCAATTACTGAATCCCAGCAAAACCTAATTATGCCCCCTCTCCTCTGTTGTGACCTATCATTTAGAAAAAGCCAGAATGATTTTTCTCCTCTTTCCCTACAGTTAAATCATAAATTAAAGGAAATTCTCCCCTCCCCGCCCCCCCCTTCCCCCTTAAACTTCTAGCCCTGTTTATTCTCTTCTTTGTGCCAGGGCTTTTGTCTTCGGGAAGAGGCTGCTTCGATGGAAGCTGATAGAAAGACAACTGTCCAGCAGACAATAAAGCTGTCTGCAAAGCAGACATTTCTGAATGGAGGCAGGGATGGCCGAGACAGAAGCATTCCCAACCTGTTGCTATAGCAGCAGGGTGAATGGGCCGGGGGCTGCCCCCACCATGGGGGCATTAATGAATAGGGAGACATGTTAACCCCTGCCTGCCCTCTGCCAGCAAGGGGAAGGAGGAAGGATTGCTATGCTGCGGATAAATGGTGTCTCCTCTAGATGGGGAAGGTAGCGAGAACAGCAGATCTGAAATGCACTGTTGGTGCAGTGTGTGCGGGTTGGGTTTCATGAAAGGCATTGTTCCCCTGGAGTATTTGCTTGTATAGACAAGCCTGGGTTGCTAATTACACAATTTTAAATAGATCAAAACAACAAGCACCAAACAGGTTAAAAACATAGCATGCCTGCAACTGGCATTCTTCTGGGTCCACAAGAAAGACTGGAAAAAACACGGGATGTCCTTGCTTGTAGTTATTTTCCAGGAAACTCTTGGCTGATCAGGGATGCCAAGCAGTGGGTTTGCAACTTTAACAGACGCCAAGAACTAATCCTCTGTATTTTATCTCTTTCTCCTGCATAGCATGCTACAGTGTGAACCACTAAGCAAGTCATTTAATGGAAGTGGCAAACACTTCCCAAGAGAAAGAATACTGATAGCATTGGTAGCATAATCCTCTGTAAATTCAGGGTAGAGTTTAATAGGAGGCCAGTTATTGGAATCCTGTATACTTTTAACTCAGCCTCCAGTCTCTGTATGTACATACAGCTCTAGAGAATCCACATTTATATAGTCCACAGCTAAGACTTGCTGTCCAAACTGAAAACTGCTTCACTGCTTTTGTGATAAGCAGGACATTTTTTTATGATCCCTGATGGGGGGGGAGGGGGTGGGGAGGAAAAAAGATCACTTGTTCTCTTATTTCCATTCTTATTCACTGTAATGCCTGGGTATAGAAACGCAGAGAACAATGTCCAGCAGACAAAGCAATTCCCTTTTCAGCCAAGAGCAGCCTTACTTTTGAGTCAGCTGGAGGATCCTGCCTGCAGCAGCTGTCTATTTCAACAGATGGTAAACCACATTCATGTAAGTACACCAAAGTCTGAGTGTTTCTTCATCATCTGTTTGGCCTGCAAAGCAGACTGAAAATCTCTTGAGAATAGGAGCTCTCATGAGAGTATCTGCACTTCAGGTCATGACAGAAAGTCTCCTGGATCAGCATTCCTGACAACATTTCAGTGGAACCTGTACATGCTGAGGCAGCTGCAAAACAGACAATAAGCTAAGCTCAACTGAACAGCTTCCAGCTTCAGAAAAGCTGTGGAGTTCAGCTTAAACTTGGGAAGGAGAAAGTTCAGATTGATTCTTTTCATCTACATTACTTCATTCATTTCCTAGCAAGAGACCACCTGGAAAGGGGATCACCATGTCTGCCCGTGGATGGCCAGCTGCCAAGCAGATTTCATTACTCAGTCAAGACGCTCCTTGGCTGGTTGAGCTGTGTGCACTCTGCACAATGCAGCAGATAAGAGATGTAAAGCAGAACTCCTGAATTCTGCAAGCAGCAATTTTGCTAAAGGGACAAAAGGGAGCCTTTCTTGCTACACTGAGCCCATAGAAGCCGCTTTTAGATGGAAATGATTTTGTATATCTACTGCCATCTCTAAATGTGTTTTTCCATGAACGGTGTGTCCAACAGTATGTACCTGGGGATCCTGTGCATAGATTTCATTCAGGTAAAGAGGGTCAGAGGGAAGTAGAGCAACATTATGAGATGAAGTGCACCTTTAGAAGCAGTGATTCTGTAAAAGACTTGAATATTTATTGTCTCTGGTGCAATCCTGAAGCTAAAAGAACTGAAGTAATATTAGGGTTTAAGGAAGAAAGAAACATGAAGCAGAAGGAAAACAATTTTACTTGTGTCTACAGCATGGCTTGGTGCCTGGTGGACTACTATGACCCATCTTTTGTCCAGAATTCATTGACACATTTCTAAACCTTAGGAGGGTTCAGAAGAGATCAACAACAACTATAAAGGAATAAACCCCTACCAGATGGCAGAAGACTCAATCTACTTAATCCACTTCACAAGAGATTCAGTAACAATTAGTCTGTAAGCACCTACACAGAAAATTAAAGAAGAAAAATTGATGCGACTTAATAAGTGATAGGTGTAGTTGGTAGGCAACAGGAAGCAACTGAGATTAGAAATCATGCAGAGTTCTAATAGCAAAAGCAACCAACCATTGAACCGATTCACCATAAACTGTGCAGTCAAACCCCATGCTACAGGAGTGCTTTAGGCGGGTAAGATTATTCTAGGTCTCACAGGAACCAATTCAAGGATGTTGTATGGTTTGTGATATGCGGAAGCTCCAGCTACATGATCGCTTTAAAGCTTTCTGACCTTTTAATCTGCATGGGAAAAAATATAGCAACTGTTATTTAAGTAGCTCCATCTCACTCACTTGTTGCACGATGCATTTAGAAATAGCTGAAGGAATTTTAGTGCTGCTCTGTCCTAGGAAAACATTAATGTAATTACATTAAGTATGGAGAGCTGATGTTGAATTGAGTGTTTTGGAATTACCTGTAAGGAATGGAAAGTAAAATTTACAAAGAAAGCTAGGCCAGTATTTAGGAGGCCAGATAAAATCTTATCTGTGAGAATGTCTTCACACAACCTGATCTCAATGTGGTCAGCCATACATGCTCCTATGCATAATGATACTGCAATACAAGCTGTTCAAAAATAACATACGAAGAAAAAAAAAGAGTTGCATCACATTATCACTTATAGGTCACAACATAGCTGAATTTCACTTTTTGCACTTCAGAATTCAGTTCCAAATGTATGCTTACTTGTATCCAGCTGCTTAATCCTGCATACATGACAGCAATGCAGTTCTTGTGTTGAAGTCCCCTAACAATGCAGCACTTGACCAATCTGAATTGCTCACTCACCCACTGAAATTCTACACAGAGCAGTTCAGAGCTGCTAATCTCACAGCAAAACCTGCTTCCAAACCTTCCATTTCTCGAACACCTCAGATGACAGAGATTTCCATTATCCTTTCAACAATATTTGGAGAAAATTAATCTAGCTTTTTGTACATTTCAGTTTGTCTTCTCGTACCACAGAGGAGTTTTTATCAACAAGGAAACAGCCTACTTTCCCTCCGTCTGATCAGAAAAGAAATAACCTCCCACAAAAGTTCACGAACCAAACTGGCCTCCTCCCCCACATCCTCCTCGGCTTTAAAACTGTGCGTTTGTACCACTACAGTAGCCACTACGGATAAAGCACAGGAGGACATTACATGTCGATTTAGTTGTATACTTACAGCTTACAATTCCCTTTTTAAGCACGCGTTCCCAGAGGACCAAAAGTTAACTCTCTACCTCATTCTACCAGCGTTCACAGCATCAAACTCTTCTCCGCAAATAAAACTCGCCCAAGACGGTGCTGTTAGAAGTTCCCTTGGACTTCGTGGGCTGCGATGTTTCTTTCAGTCTTCTGTCTCAGTAGTTCACACACTAGCCATCCTCCTCCTACCCAGACTCTTACCGGCCTCTGCTGCTATCATAGAATCGTTACAGTTGGAAAGGACCCTCAAGATCATCTAGCTTTCTCCTCAGTGAAGTTCTCCTCCCACAGAAACAAAAATACCCTAAGTCCACACCGCTCGGTGGATGATTTCTCTCCTTGCTGCACTCACCCGAGGCTCAGATGACTTTAGTTTTCGCCTTGCCAGACTCTGGCGTGTCCGTGGGGTCGACGGGGGCCGGCGGAGCGGGAGGTGCGCACCCTGCGTGCCGGGGCAGGGGCAAGGGCAGGGGCCGCCGCTCGCCGCTCGGCAGCCAGCCCGCCCCCCTCCGCCGGGTGGGCAGGGCGGGGAGAAGAAAAATGGCCAGGTTACCTCCCGATCCGGCACACCCTGAAAAGCTGGAGGTGGGAGAGCGACTGAAAGAGCGGGAGCAGCGGGCTGAAGGGGTGCGGAACCTGATGCGAACCTCCGACAAGCAAACAAAAAAATCTAAGTTTTGCTTTGCTCTCTTCCGTATAAAAGCTACCTTTTGTGGGCCAAAACTAAACCAAACCAAACCCCAAAAACATTTCAACTGATCACCTTGCAAGAAATGCAGAGGGCTGCTGCTCCCTGTGTCAGCCGCTGAATCACCATGTCCAGTTAACTCTTCAGACACCAGCTGGTTTTCGGACTGGGAGTTTATTTTGTTCCCTCAGGTGAACTGGTTTGGATTTACTCCAGATTGGGTAAAAACAGAGATAACTTTAAATCCAAAGTAACTGTCAGATTTTAAAGCAGTCAGTCATTGAGTCATTTTTTATCTCTACTTTTATACCTTCTCAGAAATATTTTCCTACGCCTTTTTCAAACTAAAGGACAGAAATTAGAGGGCAGTTTCTAATCATTGGAAGTATATGAGATTCTAGTGCAGTCTCACAGAAAGAAAATAAAAAGCACAAAAATCCTGGTTTTAAATACCAAACAAGGCAAATTTATGACAACAGTAACAGGATAAGTCAATTTATGATAGCAGGGCATTAGACATGACAATCCAGGAAGTTCTTGCCAATTCTTCCAATAAAAGCCAAATGAAAGAAGGAAGCCTAATCAACACACCAAACAGCCAGATCCACCAACACAGATGGTCCATCTACCAAATAAACCTCCAGGTCTTCCCAAACATTCCATTTTAGCCTTCATTGTCTCTGTCCTTGCCCTCACCCCTGCCCTAAGCAGTTCGGATGTAAGACTGAAAACCACAGGGACAATCTGTCAGTGCCTTTGAGGAACAGCCAGCATCCTTTTGCTCCTCTGCCACATTTATAGGGTTACTCAGGTTCTTCTCATTTCTCTTAAGCAGTTACTATGGAGAAACAAAACGTATTTGGAATTTTGACACACCAAGGAAAACAAACTGATTGTTTGAAGGTAAGGTTATCTGCATAATTTGGAAATCATGCTAGAAAGTTTCTGGCTTACAAATAAATTATTGATTTGACATTTAACCATTAAAATAAATTGGTATAGAAATAATTTTAAGTACACTGAACTAACCACAGAAGGTGAATGGCTCTACAGTTTGCATGATGGGGCGTGAGTGTGTGAAGAATCAATAAGGAAAGACCAAGCTAATGACTTTTGGGTTTTAGTCTAATGGTGAGTGTGAATTAAATGGTAAACATGGGACTGATGGAATGAATGATTACTTGATCAGCTACTGTAGAGACAACTGTGTTGTACAGGAGTCTTTCAGCTGGGAGAGATGCAGAACAGCATGCAGCTAAGCTGGTGCCTGACAGCCTGCAGAAGAGAAACGATTGCCTTACTAATGGGATACAGTTGTGTTGGCAGGTGAGGGTGCAGAATCCATGGTTAGATGCTCCTCCTCAGGAAAAATACAAATTAAGAGTGGCTGTGTACTGTTGCCCCTTGTGCCAGCCTCTCCATCCAGGCCTTTGCAAATTGGAGCCTATACTACTCATCTGAAATTAGATAATTCATGGCAGAGCTGGAACATTTGTTTTCTAATACCTCCAGGTCTGCCAACCATGAAGCTATCCCTTATGCAATGCTGTCACTGCTCACTTCCCTCCTGCACCTTGTTGTAACAGGACATGTAACCTTCTTGTTTTATATAGCAGATAGGACTTCCTCTATCAGTGTAAGAAAAAGCACTTTTTGTTTCACAGAGGCTAAAAACTCCCAGGCCTGTAGCAAGCTGAGGCTAAGGCAGAACAAGATGGAAAAATTGCCCAAGGACAAACTGCTTGAACAAAAACTTTTAAAGGTGTGGGGCTTAAGCACACTGGCTGGAAAAGATGAAAAGTTAGATCTGTTCTTGTGACTTTCCAGATGAACAGGGATCCTTTTCACATTTTATCCCTCCTCTCCTCAGCCAAGGGAAACCTTTATGTAGATACTTTTGTCTGCTGTTCTGTCTGTTGCCTCGATCTTTTTGTGTGAAACGGCAATGTAAGATGAGCAGGGCGATGAAGTCATCTTGCCCTAGACTCCCTCTTTTGTTTCTTGTTGCCAATTAAAGTCTATAATTAATCCAGCCACCACTGCAGAGCACTGCATGGGGTTCTGGGATGTCATGAACATACTGAAGCAAACTTGTTTCTCAGGAAACAGAGTTTTTCCCCCTTGTGTGGTATTTGTCTGATATGAAACCCAATTTTTATAATGTGCACAGTGATTAACTCAAATTAGAAGAAGAACCAGATTTGGGAGAAAAAAAATCTGCTTTCCCAAAAAATACATGCACTGAAGTGCTGCTGTTATCTCTAAACTGAACAACTGAAAGATTCTCAAAAGCCTTTGTGAAAAATTAGAAGGGTTAACTCATTCCAAAATGCCTGTTAGGCTACTGACTCAGGCTTTCAGCTTGGCTGTAGGAAAACTAGGTTCAACTCCATTCTTGTTTACACAAAAGCTCAACTTGAGCTTCATGCTCTTCATCCTAGAGAAGGACCCTACTACCCACCTTGTTATTGCCAGTTTGTTTCCAATCTGTCAAAACCCCACCTTGGGCCAATGACAGTTCTGTCAAAACCCGTATGGTTACAGAACTTTTCCAGCAACTCCTGCAGAAAATGTCAGGTGTCTAGTAGTTCACCCTTCTCAAGACTGCCCCTCTGATGTTTGACACTTCTCTGGCAGATGCTGTTGTAGGTAGGTAACCAGTGGAGGTTTTACTCTTACTACTGGTGCCTCTTTGACAGCCTAAGGGATCTCACTGCAGAACAAATCAGCAAAGAGTTCCTACCCATGACAAGGTCTATTTTTCATCACACCTCACCAAGCTTTATTCATATTCATCCTTACAAACTATGAAATCTGGATTAAAGTCTGTTTCAGGTCTGTTGCCTAAGGCATTTGAAGCACAGACAACAAATAAGGACTTGCTCTTCAGTAGCATCTTGTCACTGCTGGCCTGTGTTCATCCTGCAGCAGCTGAGAGAGAAGGAACTAAGTCCAGGCTGTACAATTCAGATGAACACAATCCCACCAGTCATGTTTGGCTTGTATTTATGTTATCTTGCAACCAGAGACTTCTGAACAGGAGCAATCTCAGGATCCTTTTCTTGGGAGGAAAAGATGGCAAAATTTAAGCTCAGTGGCCCAGACACTTTTCTGAAGTACCATCCTGGCAAGACAAGATGGTTAGGCCAGGACATACTCAAAGCAAAAAAAAAGCACATAAGGAGTGAAAGGCATCAAGACACATTGGGAGGAAGATTAAGTGAAAGCTAGATAATCCTCAGACACATAACACATGGCTCAACCCAGGCACTAGTCAGAGCTAAATACAGCTTCTCATGACTGAAAATATCAATTGCCAAACCCACTAATATCCAGGAGCTCTATGAGACATGGTCTCAGATGGGTTTCTGCTTGTTACATGTTTCCACATGGTTGAAGCAGTGTTTTGCCAGTAAGCATTTAAGGTCTGTGAGAATAGGTAGAGAAGTTTGCAGGCCACACACAGATCACTGCCCAGCTGGTCCAGTTCTCATGCTGGGAACACTCAGAGATGCCTCCATTACCCTCACAAGGGTGTCCTAACAGTGCCAGTCATTCAAATCCATGCCAACCTCGCTGTGGTTAGAAATGGAAACCTTTACATGTGTCTCCTATCACATGTAACCAAGTTGCAGGCGGGAGCTTTGTCCCTCTCAAAGATGAGGCTGGTTCAGAAGAATCTGAGAATGTTATTTTCCTCACACATTGGTTAAATGCCACCTGACAAAACTGTTCTCCTGGTGCTGTGAGGCAATTGGGAGTGCAGGCTGATGAGTGTTGGATCTGTGTTGGATCTGTATGTGTAAAGAGGGACGGAGGTGGGCCAGAAAGCTAGAGGTAGGACAGGGTGCACTGTTAAGACCTGTCTAATTCTACAGTCACTTGGTTGGGTTTGTCTTACATTTGCCCTTGCCTTCCAACAAAAAACTTGACTTACATTTTTGTTTGATATCCTGCAAGAATCTACAAATAAGAGCATGTGTACATGCACACATACACATATATTAAAAAATATATAATTATATGTGTGGACACACAGAAAGAGGGAGGGAGCAGTCTGGCTCACCTGCTACATGCTTCCACTGCCTTGTGACTTTAAGGCACAAAAAAGGGAAACGCTTCAACTACTGCCTGGGGGAAGAAACCTGAAATCTTAACTCCTGACTGTAATGAATGGAAATCATAACACTCTCTCCAGTGCAGTAACACCAAAGTGAACAGAGATCTAATTTGAAGAAGCAGTAAAACCAGTGCCAAAGTAAATGCATCATCCTCAGGATTTATGATGAAGAAATACAATTTAAAACTCTAGTCTTTCATTCTTCTGAAGTAAAGCAAACTCTGACATGCCCAAGGAATTACATATTTGTGAAACAACTCTTAAGGCTTTAATGACTATTACAAAAAGCTGCCTACTTTATTTGGTATTATTGGTAATAACTTTATGTTCAAGTGGAAGGTGATTTTAATCAGACTTGTGCAGTCCTGCCAGACATAGTCCTGACACAGAAGTCACACCTATCGTGATGTAGTCTTGGTTGAAAAAAAGAGGTGGTGAACATCTGGACTGCAGTGTCTGGAAGTGAAAAATGCCCCAGTCACTCTAATGACAGACATATTGCATAACCAAGTTTCTTTACACCAAATTAGAGGAAATTTTGGCCTACTATATTTCCTACCAGATTGCCAGCACAAAGTGACTATGACAACTGGGTGTAACCAGCTTTATCCCCATCTTCCATGCATTTCCATGGGATTGGGAGTTACATGGCTGAAGTGACATGCTACTGAATGACATGAGGGATGCTCCCAGTGACTTACCTTGAGAGCAATAGTTACACCAAGGGATGGCACAACCCTACCTTGCCCAAGCAGATGAGCTGCAGAGTTACTAACTGTGTTAACAACACAAGAAGCCCAACAAAGGCTTTTCACATCTAAGGCATCATGGTTGATTTGCCCAGGTCATAGTCTGAATGGATGATGGGGCTGAACAAATGCTCCAGCCCAGCAACATGAAGCTTAATGAAGACTTGTTCAGTCAGCCTTATTAGCAAAGGACTCTGCAGTGCCTAAGAAGGAAGCACTGCTCTGCTTTCAATAGGACACAAAGGGTGCTAATTTCTGATCTCTGCTCCATTTGATCTTTAAAATTCATAGCCAAATTAAAGTATGAAAAGCTGAGGAAAATAAACATGCAGTTGATAAAGGCAGTCTTTGTATTCAACCTTCTGCAGGAGAAACCACAAAGTAGGAAATTATGTTAGAGGATCTTCACTGTTCCCACCATCTTACCTCATCACAGCAATTAAAAATGACTTTACCCTTCTAGTGATAGTTACAAAGAAAATTACCAACAGTCCTGCCATTCATCACAGAGGACAGTGAGACAGCAAGGATCACGTCATGGCTATAGTTCATTGCCTTGGGAATTCTAGCTGTTATTTTTCACAGAATTTGTATTTTTGCCATGTGTTAGTGTTTTGTACAGGTGGTCACTTGAAATTTACTTTAAAATAAATTATACTGGTAGATTCAACATACAGCTTGGAGGACTTAAACATTTCTATATCTATAGAAGTGTTTTCCTCTTTATAAACATCTTCCCTTTTGGTTGCACGTAGTCAATGTGGAAACTAACTTTGTCAAATACATCACAAAGCCAACTCCATTTACATGAAAAAACAGAGAATGTAGCATTTTCAAAAAAACCAGCTTTGATATTTCTAAGTTGAAGGCTTTTAAAACAATATACTAAAGGAATACAAAAAGTGTTGTGTTCTTTAATCTTTGAGGAAAAATAGTGGGGAACTGCTATGCAATTACATTATTAGATGAAGGAAGGGCTGTGGATGTTGTCTACCTTGACTTTAGCAAGGCGTTTGACACAGTTTCCTACAGCATTCTCCTTGAGAAACTGGCTGCTCATGGCTTGGATGAGCACAGCCTTTGCTGGATCAAAAACTGGTTGGATGGCCGAGTCCAGAGGGTTGTGCTCAATGGAGTCAAGTCTGGTTGGCGGCCGGTCACGACTGCTGTCCCTCAGGGGTCAGTGCTGGGGCCTCTCCTGTTCAACATCTTTATTGATGACTTGGATGAGGGGATAGAGTGCACCCTNTACTAGAGAGGGTGCAGAGAAGAGCAACTAAGCTAGTCAGGGGTCTGGAAAACAGGCCTTATGAGGAGAGGCTTAGGGAGCTGGGGTTGTTTAGCCTGGAGAAGAGGAGGCTGAGGGGAGACCTTATCGCTCTCTTCAGCTACTTGAAAGGTCATTCTAGGGAGGCGGGTGTTGGCCTCTTCTCCCTTGTGACTAGTGACAGGACTAGAGGGAATGGGCTTAAGCTGAGCCAGGGTAGGTTTAGATTAGATATTAGGAAGAATTTCTTTACTGAAAGAGTGGTTAGATATTGGAATAGGCTGCCCAGGGAGGTGGTGGAGTCACCATCCCTGGAGGTTTTTAAGAAGAGGATAGATGTGTTTCTTCAGGGGATGATTTAGGGGTAAGAGTAGTGTAGGGCTATCGGTTGGACTAGATGATCTTGAGGGTCCTTTCCAACTGTAATGATTATGTGATTCTGTGATTCTGTAAATATGGCACAGGAACTTATTTTACACTTTCACTTTGGTTCTATGGCAGGTTTGGTAAGACTCTGTATTATGTGGCTCTCTTGCACATTGCATGGGGCACTCCAGGTAATTATAGTGTTAACTGTAGTCACCAGTTGCCTCCACTGAGTTGACTTCACAGATTTGAATAGCATTTTCCCAATTTATGCTAATTTAAGTGAGACTAGAGTCATGGTGTTAAGAGTATAGGAAATAAAGGTGTTGAGGGGGTGGGGGAATGATTTACTGAATTTTGAAAAATGAAAATAATCATAAAGTTTTCATACAGAAAATTGAACTGTAAAGATAACTCTTACAGAACAGGAGAATTACAGATACAAGACTCAAAGTCCTAGAGCACAATACAGAAAGAGAAAACAGCTAGAAAAACATCACAGTTTCTGATTCCTGTAAGGTGCAAAAATTATCACAGATGAAATTTAAAGGACACTGCAGGGCTCTTTGGTATAGCATTAGCTACTGCTAGAATTGGTATAGATTTTCTCCAAGAGTACCATTGCTTAATTTGCAAGAGTGCTGCTGTAATTATCTAGTAAATGAACAGCAATTTAAGTTCTTAGGCAGAATATGAAGAAATTCTTCTGCATGTGGAGGGGGCTTCTGCCAAGTAAAAGGGGAATGTCAGTCTCTTCACCCATTTACCTTCACTACCAGAAGGCAAGATGCAGCAGGTTCACCCACTAAGAACAAGGTGAAGCTGCCTGCATCACACTTCTTAAGTGCTTAAGTTATTTTAAATTAGAAAGGAAAAGTAATACAACACCCAGAAGAAAAAAAATGGAAAGAGAAAAAAAAAAAATCCTGAGGTGGAAGAAAGGATAATGGACCTTGTGGGTAAAAAAGCATTTCTTAGAGCTAGGCAATGGATTTTAGAGACTTCAGCAACTGAAGACAACATTTTATCTCTGCAATCTTTCTGCATCATAGGCATATAAAAGTCATGTACATAGCAAAAGAAATCCTGGACAACATTAAAAATTTGGATGAAGCCCACATAGGTAGAAGTTTTACCCAGCTTTGTTAAGATGGTGTTTCAGTGCATTCTGTACAACAGACAGACCGTTGGGCTGTTCAGAGTACTTTATTAAAATCTAGTAAACATGTAAGCCCAGCAATTAAGGAAGAAAAGAATGCCCCCACTTCCACCCACATACAATATGTCAGTTTCCAACCAACATGATCCAAGAGCACTGCATGGACTTCACTAACTGAATTATAAATTTTGGATTGTAAAATAACAGTCATGTCTGAGAAAGACTATAAAGTCTTTCTAGAAGCGTACAAAGATCAGGAAGTGAAAAATAGCTTTGTTTATTTTGCTTTGTTTTTCCTTAAAACTGCAAGAACATGGAAGGAGGCAGTGTCATTTACTGTTATCATACCTGAAACAGAGCTGCCTTTCATTAGGAAGCTTTTGCTGGCTCCCTTTTCTCTTCAGAAAGTGCTGGCAGCCAGGAGGCTCAAGAGCCACCTTGAAACCTTTCTGTAAAGCAGGGAATGAGATGAAGCACATGGATTAAAGCTGTTCATTACTTAGCATAGTAAGAAAGATTTCAAACACAGAAAAAGTACAGCCTAGCCATCCATCCTCCTATTTCCTTCCTCCTCACTTCTTCCCTGGAAAAAGAAATTAAGAGGCATCTCTTCTGGGTTTCCAGGTCTGGGAGGAGAAACCTGATGGGACCTGGTCTTATGCTATTTGATTTGAGATCTCCTTGAAAGTGACCCTGAAGTGACAGGTTAATCTCAAGTGCCTTTGCTTTCTGAAGAGCAACTCCTCTTCCTGCCATCTAATGAGGGATATATTGGGTCCTACTGACCTGCTTTTCCTTTTATCCAGCAGACAAGGAGCTACTAGCTCAGACAAAACCCTTCTCCCTTCTCACCTGTTTGCTGCACTAATTGAAGTTTTGGTTCTTCAGACCTGGAGACAAACTGGTTTTGTTCTGTGGACACAGCTGGACTATCAATCTCAGCAGGGCACTGCTAGCTCTTTCTCCCCAGCAGCACCTCAGACCCCTGCTAGGCTGGGAAGAGCTTGGCAGGGGACAAAGAGCAAAGCTGAAGCCTGCAGCAGCCAGCTCTGCATAGGTAAAGAGCAGCCTTGCAGGGCAGGAGCACAGCCTTGAACATGTCCACAGCTCTGCAGTATAGCCTCTAGAAATGATCTGTGCCTGGTGTCCTTCACCATGAAACTCCTGCAAAATGCACACAGCCTGAACGTGAGGACACGGAACAAACTGCATGGCTCTTCAGCATCTAAGTCTTTTGCTAACTGAACCACCTGGTGAAAGCAGATCACACTTAGAACACCTTCCTTGTGTTTCCTTAACCCCTTCAGCCTCCCAACAGCCCCCCATTATCACCAGCATCACTCTCATGGGAACACTCATTTGCCTTGCCTCTGACTCTGCAGTTATTGAGATGCCATCTGGTGTTGATGTCTTAAATACTGGAACACTGACCTCTCTTAGCTAACCTGCCTTGACCTTTATGGGAGATCAGTTCATCTGATGCTGTCTATCTCTGCACACATATGTGACTAATCACGAAGTCAAGTGCTTCTCATTACATTTTAACTATGCTATGACATACAGGCTGGTCCCTACAAGCCCAGGACACAGAACAGCCAAAGAAGCTGAAACAGATTTCTGAGGAAAATCGTTCAAGTTCTTTAATTTCAAACTGTGTAGGAATTAAAACCCTAACTGCAGGCTTTGACCACATCATAGGGAGGCTCTCCTAACACTTGTTTATATCTAAAGAATATGCAGTGGCACAGATTTGGTCAGAGATAGGTGGTCCTGGCAGAGCCTTGAGTATGTACCTATGTGCTAATCCATGCCACTGTGTCTTCACTGCTTTTGTAAGCACACCAAATCAAGCAAAATGCTGCTCATGAATGACACATTCTGTGTTTATTTTAAGGCTAGATGTACCCTGAAAGCCTGAAGTCTACCATCAGCAAGGACTGACCTGTGTGAACGAGGTCACAGCCCTGCTGAAACCTCCTCAGCTAAGCAGGGTTTCAAACACAGACTTTAAAGAAGGTCAGCTTCTTGGCTGACTGAGACAAAGAAGCAAGATGCAGACTGTGGAGTCCAGTTACAGCATTTTCTGAAGAGGCACACCAACACTCAAAGAAGGGGAACAATGTACATGCAACTGCATCAACAGAATGAAATGCCTTTGTGTCTCTCCCTCCTTGGAGATGGAGAACTCAAAAAATGTTTGCAGGGAATCTTGCAGGTTTCCCAGGATACACCATAGTTCAAACTAATAAAGTGTTGCTGGAGGCAACCAAGCCTGAACAAACAAATCGATTTGGGGGAGGAGGAATGATGGGTTCATAAAAGCAAAGCCTCCAGTAAAGCCCTCCTACTTCTTTTGTGGATGCTTTCCCACCCTGATCCCAATTCTGGCTGACTGGTGCAGGGCCTGGTGCAGTGGAGGCACAGTGTCCCACTTCCAGAACCAACTTGCTGTGCAGGAGATGGTGCTGTGCTGCCCTGAACCACGGCAAAGCAGTGAGGCTAACATGCTGGCCAGCGTGTCAAATGCACTAACTCTCTCCAGCTATCTGCTCTGCTGGATGTCTCTGCTGTCTGCTCATGTGCCGCTCTGCACCCTGCACACTGACATGTGCTCCCTTTCCATCCCTATCCCTCCCGAAGATTCAAGTGTACAACAAGGCATACAAATGCGTGGTTAGTGAAGGCAGAACGTAGCAGGCACAACCACATAGAAATCCTTGTGCTCTTTGCACTAAACAAACATTTCTGCTGAGCTCCTCAGGAGGAGGATCAGACTGTATGTTTTGGTGAAGAGAATCAAGAATATTCTTGGTTCCTACACAAGAACATGAACTTATTTCACTTCATTCAAAACTGACACTCTTCTTACGAAACATTTCTTTTAAGAATGTGCATCTCAGCACCATGCTTGCCATTATGCAACCACATAAAAATCACTCAGAAAAAGAGGATTCATTTTCAATTTGGGACATACTTAAAAAAACCCATGGAAAATGGCCTAAAGCTTGGCAGCTACCTGTAATAGGTGCCTGTTTGTGGAGAGATGGAGTTGTACAGATTATTTTAGATGCCTGCAGTTAATGACAGCATGGCATACGGTCCATCTTTTGAAAAAGACTCAGATCTACTAGATCAGTCTGAACACAGACTCAGAGCTACCCTGCTCCTTCTGGCCATATCAGTGTTCCTCTGGACAACCATCCCCTTTCACATATCCAGAAAAGCAAGACTTTTAAAGGTCTGTTTTAACATATCCTGAAACCTGGGAAAGTGGCAAGTCTAAGCTTACACATTATCTGCATTTCAGGTAATAATCAAAACAGCTACTTGCTGAAACACCTACTTCAACATATCCATTCTATATTATGAGATACCCTTTTGATAGTAACCACTGATCACATCTTCTACACTTCTCACTTTTGGTATGGAGCACTGAAGACAGCTAAGTGTTAATTTGTCTGTTTATGTTGCTCATATGTTAAACTATTCCATTGCTATGTAATCCGCCTTCAGATGTTTCAGGAAACAGTGCACTTTGTAATTACCACGTTTGTGAAAATGAGCAACAAATCCTAGGGCTGAGGCCAAAAGCTATTACAGGCACCTACCTTCTCAAATGCTATCCACATCAAGTTTTCAACCAATGAGGAAGTTGCACCCACAGAGGTCACAATCTCACAGTTTATGCTTAGTGAGTTTATTCCTCTTCAGAGTGCCAGTGTGTGTGTTTGTGTCTGCATATGTAAAGCCAGCTAAAACCAAAAAACAAGTGGCAGCCAATGGTACCAGACTGCCAGGAGTGGCAGATTGCTAGCTGACCTGTGCCAGAGATGGAGGTTGTTTTCTCTGCCTCCCACAGCTGCTTCCTACCTGCTGCAGTCCTTACCCCAGTCCTGCCAAGGATGTGAGAGGTTCTCCCACAAACAGCAGATCCCACACACTTAACAGCAGAACAACCACAAAGCCTCTGGCTCCTGCTCTTCTCCTGGTCTTTCATTGCCTTGCTTCTCCCCTCCCTGTAGTGGGAACAGAACTTGGCCTCAACTCCTCTTTTGCTCCCACCCTCCACTATGAGGAGCCAAGCATGGGATGCTGTAGAGACAGGTCTTGTATCCTCAGGCATGGTGAAGCAGAAAAGCAGTAAGGAGGGGGAAAAAGAAGCAGAGGAAGAGTGAAAAGGGACTCCCAAACACAGCTTCCTGGCACATCAGACCTCTCATCTGCATAGAGCCCCTATTCTCACTATCAGACACCCCTGCCCAGCTCCATCTTCTCTCCTTATGTTCCTCACTTGACTGAAGTGCACAACATGGAGTAATACTGTCGAACCACTGCACTGATACAAGTGCTGAAGATTAATTTCCTTTTTTCACTCTCAAACATTAGTTTAGTTATGCGTACACTAATCAGCATGTGAACCTGACAGAAAAGGATCCTGCCCTAATCTTTTGATTTTCAAAGCAGGTTCAGCTTCATCTCTGGTCTAATGTTTAAGCCAAGTCTAATGTTTATCCCAAACTGAGGGATATCTTTGTTTGCTACAGAGATTATTTTGTCAAGTCTTGCTGTTTAATTCTTCCCTACAACTAGAACTCTTATTGACGATAAAAGCCCACTAAAGCCAACATCGGACTAGTCAACCTGGAAAGCTTGGTCTCAACAGGCCCTGCCTTTCTCAGAAATAATCCTTGGTGGTAATGTTATATACTGGAGCTAAAGCAAACCACATGTATGCATATATAAAGAGCAAGGAAGTGGGGCTGTGGTGATAATTAAACATTAACGCATCTAGACATTGTGCCAAAGCTAATGAATACTTTGCTACTGCTCTTTAATGAGAATGATGATGCAGAGCATACTGATGAGGCCACAAGGCAGGCTAGAGATAACCAAAAGGAGGGAGTGGAAATGGAAATTAACATTAATAAGGTAAGAAAACATTTTGGAGAAATCTCTGTGCTCCGATCAGGAGGTCTGATATGATCCCTTCATAAACTCAAAGAACTGACACACGTAATTACAGCTTTCATCACAAGGATTTTAAAGGAACCAGTTCAGATGGAGATGTTACTATACAACTGGCAAAAAGCATTTAGTAACTGCATTTATAACAGGTAAAAATTACTTTGGAAAATACAAAGCTGAACTCTGACCACAAAAGTATGTAAGACTTTGGAAAGAAAAAGTGAAAAGTATAAGATAAAAAAAGGAGATGGAAACTAGCTTTAAAAGAGGTGTTTTCTTCCAGGCAAATGTAACAGATTTCATTAACAACAGATTTTCTAGACAAAAAATAGATCTGTCTGTACTTGAAAAAAGCTTTTAGAAGCTTAGGGAGCTGGGGTTGTTTAGCCTGGAGAAGAGGAGGCTGAGGGGAGACCTTATCGCTCTCTTCAGCTACTTGAAAGGTCATTATAAGGAGATGGGTGTTGGTCTCTTCTCCCTTGTGACTAGTGACAGGACTAGAGGGAATAGGCTTAAGCTGTGCCAGGGTAGGTTTAGATTAGATATTAGGAAGAATTTCTTTACTGAAAGAGTGGTTAGATATTGGAACAGGCTGCCCAGGGAGGTGGTGGAGTCCCCATCCCTGGAGGTTTTTAAGAAGAGGATAGATGTGTTTCTTCAGGGAATGATTTAGGGATAAGAGTAGTGTAGGGCTATCGGTTGGACTAGATGATCTTGAGGGTCCTTTCCAACCGTAATGATTCTGTGATGCCATCTGGGAAGGAGTTAATATTGGTATCACTCTCCATTTTAAGACAGAAGTAAAAACCAAGCTAAAAGGAAGATAACCATTGAGTTTTAAGAGAAATATTAGGTTATAGCAGGTACAGGTAGCATTTCTTGATTAAGACTATGTTTATCCATATTTTTAAATAATGATTCTGGCACAGAAATGAAGATTCTAATGGTATTTGCTGAATGCACACAATTAGGTGGAACTGGGTATATAAAGGAAGCTTTGAACACCATACTGAAAGGAGTGGTTCATCTGAGCATTGAAGCAACAGAAATGAAATTAAGTGTAATAAAAAATATAAAGTTCACAATCAGGCATTTAAGAACAGATACATTTGTTATAATGAAGGAACTCATCAATTATGAATGAGATAAAGTGATCCAGGATATAGACATACAATCTGAATATACTGAAAGGATACTTGCCCGATGCACTAGTACAAAATGAAACAAGATCCTGGGATGTACCAAAGAGAATTCCATAAGATGGGAAAACAGTAATATCTTGATATCAGGCTGTGGTAAGACCTCAGTTTGTGCACAGTTTTGGTCACCTTATCCAAGAAAGAATTCAAACAGGAACACAAGCTGAGAAGAGCTAACTAGGATAAGGAGGAGAATGGAGAACTAGAATACTGAAGAGCTTGTCTCATTCAATTTAGCAAATGAAAACAGACTGATATAATTACATTAAATAAATATACTAAAGGGCTTAAAGTTGATAGGGCAAAAAGCTATTTGAAAAACAATGTTGGCACAGAACACCTGGACAGAAAATGGCCATGAACACATTTACATCAGTGTCCTCAGAAACAGCATCCTTTCCTATGATCTTAAGTGAATCATGTTTAAAGGCATCCAAAACATCTATATGTGAAAATACACCAGAGCCAAGAAATTGTTGACTAAAGTCTCCACTTAAACAGCATAATTTCTACAAAGCCTGTAATGTTCATGAGAACATAGAGCTACAAGACACACATTGACAGGAATTCTAATCTCCTTTCAGGCACTAAACTAAATGGCTAGATTTAGAGAGGAGTGCACTGAGCTACAGCTATTTCAAATTTTTGCAGTACTGTAATAGGAATGGCTGGGATCTGAGTATTTTGGAAGCGGTTTTAGGTGCCAAACCCAGATCTGGACTCTTTCACAGCAGGTGCTTAGCACTTTAAAGAGCTTTTAAAAATTGAATCCCACGTGATTAATTCAAAGTCTCCACAAAGTTTAGTGCAATACCACTAGGAATTTTATGACAAGCTAAAAAGTCACAAAATCCAAGATAATATTTCTCATTATTGGTAACAAAGAACAGAATGAAGAAAGTAGCATGAAGTCTCCTCTTCCTTTCATGTAACGAGTATAGTCATAATGCAAATACAAGTTTATATCTATTCCAAGATTACGTGAGGATTTTGGTCTCATCTGTCAAACATTAAGGACAATTAAGACCACATTGCTTCTAATAACAGATAAACAAGCTCATTATGCATGCTACAGCATTATTTTGCTTGGTCAAGGGTAGATCAGCTTGAAAATTGAGATGTTGAAGCAGACACACAACAGCAATCTCCCTACAGTGTACCCGTCCAACTCTGTTCATTTCTGGCTTGAAAAAGCAGAAAGTATTACATTTTTTCCTTGACACTGGGGCCAAAAAAAAGAATAAAGGAGGTAGAAATTCTCATAAAAATGGACATTAAAAATAATCACAAAAGGTTTCTAAGTGGGCACAATAAATTGTCAACATAGAAGCTGGAAGTTTTGCTTAAGTGATTCTTACATTCTTCTTGACAAATCTGCTTCACATTTTATCTCACGCTGTTCTTTGAGAAGACGAATCTACAACTGATTCCCTAAAGGCATCCACTAGCACTTTTCCAGTTCCTGTGCTGCATAGTCCAATGATCCACTGAGCCTTTCTTAGGGTTCAGATGAGATCACAGGAAGGGAGAAAAAAGCAAATCCATGCATTTGGGTAGGCATCATGAAATTTCTCATTCTTACTTGCTGTCTGCTCCTGCCAGCCTTTTCACCTGGTGCTTTACACTGCCAATTCTATTAAGTTCTTTCATATTCAGACAGGAAATTCCAGACAGAACTGGGATCTCTAAGAGCACATGAAATGATCTACAGCTCCTGTTAATTACTACTACTGCTGAAACCTTGATTGCTTCTCTGCCATGTAGAATTGATAGTGGAAAATGCGAGTTCTCAGGTGGGCAATTTCTCCACACGGTGAACCCCACCACACCATCCAAGAGCTGCAAAATCAAGTTCCCTAGGGTGCAGCAAGCTCCATGGGGCACTACCTACCTCACCGTGCAGCAGGAAGCTGGGACAGCACTGCACCAATGCTACTGTACCACTATAGTGTCATTTTTACCTCCTGTCAGTGCTACAGCAGCATGCTGCTGGGAACTGAATGCAAAAGGCAAGGCAACACTGCTGAATATTGCCACTGATATCTTCCCCTTTGACAGGGTTGGATTTGGGGAGGTGCCTTGGTGCTCTTCCCTCCCAGCAACCCTTAAGTTCAGAAGCTATTTAACATCCTGCAGAATTGCTGCAGAGGAAGCTCTTTCAACACAGCAATCACAGATAGTGGTTGCACTTAAGTGTTCTATCTTCAATTAAGCTTCAAACTGAAAAGTCCTGCCCAGCTGCAAAAACTACTGAACTCCTTTGGCTTATCACATAGGCATGTGGCTTTCTGCACTGCATTAGACAGCAACTGGAGCCAATGTAAACACCATGGCTGAGGAATCACAGCCTTACAAACACAAACAAAAGGCTTCATACCACCTAGTCTGCCTCAGTGGCATGAGATAAACTACAAAGCATCTACCCACATCTGTTCTCTTGGGATATTGCCTACATAAAGGGAGATCAGCAGGTCAGTCCCATGACTGAGGCTGGAGTTCTGTCCACTTTCTTTTCAGCTGATCTGATTGTATAAAACCATGAGTGAATAGGCGTGAAAGAGTGAAATTCATCAAGAACATCATTTAGGCTAAGCATTTAGCTCTTTTATAACTGAAGTATAACCCTGCTACAAATCCACAGTTGCTGCAGCCTGCACTTCACAATAGCCATGAGAAACAGAATAGCACTTGAACTGAGAGATGCTCCTTTAGCTGTTTGCAGCACAGGGCCAATGACATGGATGAGATCAGAAACTGATTCTATGTTGGCATGCAGGTGAGAAAACATTCCACTAAAAAGCAAAATTACTATTTAAATTTTTTTTAAACAAAAATATTTTTAATTAAAACATTTCAAAGCAATACTGAAAAAATCAGACTCAGTTCTTTCACATTTCCACCTTCTCTTCTCACACATTGCCTCTTCCTTGTCTTAGACCTGGTATTCTCAGAACGTGGAGGGGCAAGGGAGGCCTGATTAATTCACAGGGCTAAGTAGGATAAGACTCAGCTTAGTAGGAATTAGTAGGAACAGACCCTTTTCAGCTTTCTTCTAACTCCTTTCTTGCTATGATAGCAGTGTTATACACCTTCCTCCTGCACCCTAAAATTCCTAATTGCTCCTGAAGAAAAAGCAAGAATGTGACAGTCCTGCAGCAGCTTCAACCACTCTTCTTTGGAAGGCAGGGCAATAGAGAAGATAACTAATCAGTGTTATTTTCTGGGGGATATGAGACAGATACTGAACCTTTTGAGGTTAGGAGACTACATTTAGCCACAACTGAGGACACAAGAGGTGGCAGAGCTGAGTTCAGTGACCTCTCAATTCTTCTTTAAGTATTATCACTAGCAGAGTCCTTAAAACTGAAGTTGGGAAGTGTTGGATATGGATGAACACGGGCAAACTCTGATGCAGTTGATGTTAATCAGAAAAATATTATGGAGATATTTACTTAGGATATGCCGTATCTCACAAATTGAAGTGATGGGTTTGGTGCAGAAATCACTGGGTGAGGTTCTTTGGCCTGAGAGATGCACGAGGCCAGATTAGATGGTAACAACAATATTCTGACCTTAAAGTTTATGAATCAGATGGCTGTAAACCAAGCTTATTTTGTAATTCTCTCTACAAAATAGAAATAAACTTTTGCTTAATGTTCTACTTGTTCTTTCGTCATTCTAACATTTCCCCCTTCCTCCTGACAGATTTTCTGTGCCTTTCCATCCTGCCACAAAGAGGGACCAAGACAGTGATTCTGGTCTACCGCTTATGCCTGTTATCTTCAGCTGCTTCAGAGAGCAAGACTTCCAAACTACAAGGCAAAGACCATTTCTACTTCACCTAGGTCCAACCTCCACAATGGAGCTGCAGGCTCCCCCACTGCAAAACAGGAATGGGGATTCAAAACTACTGCAGAGGTCACTGGGATACTGTGAATTCCTCAAAGCAGCCATGCAGTATTGAAGAGGAGCTGATTTCCAGTATACAGGTTTGATCTGAGATCAAAACTTTTCTACTGCTATGAATTATCTAGATCTGGCTTCCCAGTTCTGTCCTACCAATGCTTTACTCCTTTAAGAAGTTAGAAATGCCTTGAGAAAAATATGGGACAACAACCTAGGATATAAAACTCCTGAACTGCTAGTTGATAGCTGATATCAGACACTAGGAAATAAAAAAGCCCTGCCTTTAGTGCTGAATTTAGCCCTTACAGGTTGGAGTTGTGCAAGAATACATTTTAGGTGCTATTTAGTCATAGTATTCTGGAATCCGCTCCCCCCTGAAGCAAGGGTTCTATGTTCCTCTCTGCAGTCTCTCCAGCTGGTGGCTTTGGCAGGCTCTCACACAGATTTTTTTCATGTGTCTGGGACTGGGATACCAGAACAAGTTGGTTAATAGTTACGCAGCACAGCAAAAAGTGCAGTTCTGGGTGGAAGGCAGTAACTATCAGCATATGCCATTTTCCCCACCTTGCTCTGGTAATTAACAGAGAGTATCTTCAGAGCTTGAAGCTTGTTTCTGGCATTCATTGCACAGCTGTATAATCTGTTCAGAGTTGCTTGTTTGAAACCTACAGAACGCTATTTGTGCAATCATCATATCAGGACTCCGAATCTAGCTGGTTACGATTACAGAAAAAATATTTATACGTGAACTACTGCAGAAAAGCTTCAGGAAAATGTTTGAAAAGTTAGTGCTTGCCCTCCATTACCTTCAAGAAAAAGCTGAAGCTTAAGCTTAAGTCACCTCCAAGTTTTACAACAGAAGCACAGAACTCCCTTAAACCATGCCATTTACTTTGCAAATAACATTCTCAGAATTAATTTCTTGTGCTATTTATTAAATATCTGGATTTGAGCAGTTAGAGGTCATGCATGCAACCTTCTATTGCCAAACATGCAGATGTTCTCAGAAAATAACAACATAGCAATTCCGTCAGTATCCCAATAGTCCCAGAGCTTCGGGAGAATGCCAAACAGAATAACTGGTCAGCAAAGAGAGCCATCAGCACCAAACATGGCATACATAGTTGCAGCTCTCCTAAGACACCAACCACAACAGACAGTAACAACAACTAACAACAAGGCACCTAAAACAGCTATCAGGAAATCTATAATAAAACAGCTATCAGGAAATTTATAATAAAATAGTTTATGATCTCTGCAGATACATAACTTACCAAGTTTATTATACACATATTGATGATATATAATTATGTTTATTTCATATAAAAGTCAATACTTTAAATTTGCATGAATAAAACTTATTTCAAAGATTAATGGTGAAATGCAGAAAACCAGAACAAGCTGTGAGGTATTTGTGCACAACATCAGAACAGACTCCTGTGCTTCCAGGTCTATCATCCCTTGTTCCTGACATGTAGATCGTGGCCTTTTTGGGAGCTGAGACAGGCATCTTCTTTAGAATGAATACATACTTGTATTGTATCATTAAGAGATGCCCTGTGTTACTTATTTTGCAGAGTTCAGCACAAATGCCAACAGTTCCTGCTTTTTTCCATGCTCATTGATCCAAGCTGAGCAACTGAGCAATGCACGGTAAGAAGTGTTTTGAGGCAATGAGCCACTTCACCAGCACCAAATACAGCTTCACACACACTGTGCAACCCCAGCTGTTATAAAGTGCTTGTTGTTATAACCATACAAACATGCCCACATTAAAAGGGCAATCTGCTATCACTCGACCCAAATTTATTGGCTAGCTGCTGCAGGCTAAAATAGTAGCATGCTGACAAAGATAATATAACAGGCTTCTTGGTGTCAAGAGTTCAAACTAGCACAGGCAATAAAGTGCAGCATCTTCTAGCTGAATTTTGATTAAAAAATAAATCATCTTTTTTGGCTCTGCTCATGCAATATTTACCTTCACCACTGTGAACTCTGTTGTTTTCATTCAGGATATCACTGAGCCTATCCTGACCCCATCAGCCAGGAGGCTTTCTGCAGTCTGCCCTGTAGTGAGGGTAAACTTTCAGGCTGGGATCATTCAGGTCTCCACCATCTTTCTCAGGTATCTTCCTAGGTCATATCTTACAGAAGCACATGTGCTAAATAAAGCTCAAGTCCACAGAACTGTTTTCCACTCAAATCTTGTGTCAGCTGGTAGAAAGTTGATTCTCAGCCAATTTCACCTGTTTGGAGCCTACCAGCCCTGGACAAAAAGTTGTGCACTCTCACTGCTGGGACTCAGCTCTGTGTATGCCTGCAGTCAGACCTACTTAAGGCTTTCATCTGCTACTACATAAACCCCTGAAATTTGACAGGCAGTTGATGTTTAAGCATTATGCATGCAGGATAAATTCAATATAAGTGATGAAATTACGGAACAGAGTATCCTGGTTACTCTTCTATGCTGTTCAGGTAATAAAATTCACCACACATAAACAGTTATTTTACTCAGTGTCTGACCACTGAGTAGAATTTTCCACACTTTTCTCACGAATAGTTTTTTCTTGCCTGAAACAATATTAAACCTGAGCTACTCTTACAGACCCCATTCTCTACCACCACTAAGTAGATCAAAAAACAACTTCTTATTTTAACTGGATTTTTTAGCCGTGAAATGAATCTGAATTTTTTCTGCCTCTCTAACTTGACCTTGGAGTCAACATACTGGCTAACAGTCATCATGACTTCACCATCACATAGAGCATGAGGATTCCTCTCTTTTCCTTCATGGAAAAAATAAATGTTATTTTATTCCATTGATGGAGCCTTCAAACTCCACTTACAGACTAAGGCAGCCAGACTTTTGAGAAGAGAAATGCAATTCAAGTGCTTGAATGTCAGGTTTGAATAACTGAATTCCTAGAGAGGGGCAGAGAGGAAGGAGAGAAGACAGCCATCAGGCACTTTTGTCCGCTCATGCACTGTGAGGGTGGGATGAAGAGGGAGTCAACAACAGAAAAGCAGTGAGAACGGTCTTCTA
Organism: Galbula dea; assembly: GCA_013399015.1. Lineage (NCBI taxonomy): Eukaryota > Metazoa > Chordata > Aves > Piciformes > Galbulidae > Galbula > Galbula dea. The sequence goes on along the minus strand of VWZX01009113.1, from coordinate 1,254,248 downwards.
TGGCCACCAGGTCATCAGCTTCTTCACCTCCACAAACCTTCCCTGGTGCCAGCAGGCATCTCCAGGGGTGGACTGTGAGCCATCCCATGAACAGGAACAAACAGATGTGCATTATTCATGATGCCCTTTTGCAAACTCCATACCTTGTGCTAGGAAGACTCAATGAATTTCTTATTTCAGGTTCCAGTGCCACTAAGTTAGTGTAGTACGTTTAGCTAATGACACAGCCTTGCCTATATTACCTACTTTTTACTTTTATAAGTTTTTAAATGATTGGCATGATTTTTTGTACCTGTTTTGCCAATAAATGTGTCAGTTTGTGACCAACTGGGAAAGAAAGAAGAGTAAGAAGGTTGCACACAAAGCTTTTACTGAAGAATCAACTTCTCTTTTCACTATATATGGCAAATAATTCTATATGTATGCCAGTGATACAAACCAGCACACTTGCCTTTTATTTCTCTGTATAATGCAAAGTTATACATAAACTGTGAATCTCTCATTTCTCCTTGCTCACGTGGAGACAGTCCCAGTGACAATGGCCACCCTTTGGCAATCTATAATAAATCAACAAAACAGCAAATACCCCAGATGAAAACACTTACACTTCACCCTAACAGACACAAGCTCATCAGAACTGATGTTCACACTGGCATCCAAAAAGCTGGCACGTGATGGATGCTAGCTTGTCTATTCCACCTTTCTATAAGTGGTTTCCAAACTCGGAGGTACAGACAAGAAGAGTATTCTAAAATAGAAACAAACAATCAGACAGACTTGTGGTAACTGTACTATTTGAAGAAAGAAAGGTCTCTACTTATCCAAAGTAAATACTAGTTCTCCACAAATCCTTTGTATTAGAGCACAGCCAGTACCTAATATGCTGCTGTTTATGAACCTTCCTTGATGTTCAATCTAATTCAAACCCTCTAATAATACTCTTTTCAGGTGATGTATGTATATTTCTTACTCCAGGGACATACGACCTCAGTGGGGCTGAGGAAGTCCATTTCCCAAAACATCTAATTTCACACACATTGTTACATTCACCATCTGAGAGAAAACACATTAACATGTCATATGTCTGAGCTATCATGACACCACGAATCAAACTTCACCACCAAACTGGGTAGCTACTGACCTTCCTCAACCTGGGGTGAACAGCTTCCAACATACTGCAAGTGCTTCCTCCTGGAGCTGTTCATTTTTTTTCCTTCTTGTGTCCTGGCATGCCAGCTCTTTTTATGCTCTGTGAAAGTCTGCTTTGTAATGAAGTTATTGTCACCCCAACTCTGCATGGACACAGGTGGCACCATTCTGCTTTACTTCTCCTGTTTCAGAGATTGTCTATAATACAACCAAGGAGCAATGAGCTACAAGACCATGCAGCACATTTTTTGACATCCAGGACATCATCTGAATAGATCCCTACAAGGTCAGATAAAGGATCCTTAAATGATCAAAATCTGCTACTGCACCACCCTCTCCCATCTCGTACACTCTCTCTGCATTACTCTACAGTAACATCTCAAAGAATGCATCCAACAGCCTGGATCTGTCTTGGCACTCATTGAAACAGAGAGGGCCAAGCAGAGAAGGACCTGCCTCAGCTTAATACACTGGCAAATTAAGAAAACTTCTGCATGGAAGTTCAGGAAGGACATCCAGCTTCTCCTACAATATGCTAAGAACTAGCTCATAGATCAGCTTAAGCTAATGTGGTATGTGAAAACCAGAAATGCTCCAACATTTCACTCAGACTAATCAAGCAATAGGTACATAGTTGCATTTGGCTCTTACTTTGGGAGCCTGCACAGTATCAAAGGTGAGTCAAACTCAGGTGTGATTTTTCTGGGAATTGTACTAAAATAGTGTTAGTCTGCCTAATCCTTAAGTTTGTTCTGCTTTGGATCTGTTCCCTGTAGCTCACTTCTGAGCAGTGAGTTTTGAGTAGCATTAAAAACATTGAGATGGAAGCCTGGAGGCTTCCTTCTTACCAGCTGAATCTGCTGCTGATGTTCCACCACTGGTCAAGTCCTCAGTATTAATTGACTGCAGATCTGTGTAGGAGGGAGCAATGCTTGGGCTGCTAGTGGCCTCCGAGTTGGTTGTCCAGCTGCTTTCCGAGGCACGGGCTTGCCTCTCAGAAGAGTTGGAGGAGGGGGAAGCCCAGCTGGGTGCTTTTGATGGAGACACTGGATGCAAAAAACAAACAGGTATTGGTTAGAGACTTACATGACAATCTTCCAGAAGATCACAACTATTCTGAAGACACAATATATCAGCGTACTGAGACTCTGTAAATATAAATTCCAGCATTCACAGCAACGCAGTTATAACACACAAAACCTTCACCAATGCCTGCCGCTATTACCTTCCAGCACTGCTCAGCTGTCTGCCTTAGATGCCATGCTGCTGGCAGCTGTATGTTTTTCTGTTGTTCAAGTATTGCAGAAGCTGTGACTTTTCAGAACAGGAAGATTTTATGGTTTATATGACAAGATGCGAATATTTGTGTTGTGCAACACAGTGGAGTTTTCATAGTACCACAGATTTTTACAAAGTGGTTTTATTATATTTAATTAGGCACTCCCTATCTCTGACACCCACTGAAATGTAGTTGTCATCTCAGGAATGCTCCACATGGGAGGAGGAGTACAAAAATAAATTGAAGTTGACCTACTGATGTGCACTAGAAATGGCTTTTTTTTCCGAATATGCAGAATGGAGTGGCCCAATCTGAATAAACTGCGTAACGTTTCTGCTCAGTGTAGGCCAAAAATTCTGTCCTACTGACTTGTCAGACTTGCATGTCAAATAGGTAAGTCCTGCCTAACATCATCAGACAGTTCAGAACACAATCTTATTCATTGTTATGAATTTGTATTATATTCTCTTTGTACTGTATACTCTTTGCCCACAATATCACTGAAATATTAGGACCAATGGATGACTCTACTGAGGAAATTTTTTTTGAAAAGTAGTAAAAAAGTCTTCCTGAACTAAGGAAATATGTACTGGTAAAGAGTAATTCCTATTAAATGTCAGCATAATAACTGTTTTCTAAGTTACTACATCTCTGTTTATCTTCTAAACCAAAAAAGGTCTCAATGAACCCCAAATCTTGCAGTGACTGATCGAAGAGGTTCTCTTCTTAGCATGTAATACATAAGCAACCCTTATTAGGTTGACAGATACTTTGGAAGAAAAAGGCAAAATAATGTTAAAGATGATTTATCTCTACCTACTCCATCCAAGTAGTGCAATGGGACACCACCTCATTTTGGAAACCTTCCTATATGAATAGCGGAAATGTCCCAACAGTGCTCCCTGCCTTGCCAGCTGAGAAGTGCAGATTTATTTTATGCAGCTGTGCTGTTACCCTCAAGTAAGCAGGCACTAATCTATTTGTATTTATACAGCTGTGAGCCTATGCACTGAGCCGCTTCTGAGTAGAGTCACCCTTAAGGATGAGGAACTGAAAGTCAGAAGATCTCTCTCATTATCAAACATGTTGACAGTTGTTGTATTAAGAGTGAAATGACCAAACTCCACTATTACTCCATCCAGTAATTCTGCATTGTGTTGTGCTTGATGCCTGTAGTGCAAAGATGACAAGTGTATGATTATAATCTGTCAGACCCTCTCTCAGCCCTTTTGCTAAACGTGGCATGAGGCATCTGAAAAGTCACCCTGAAAACTTCACCTAAAATTACTTTGAGAGAGAGATTGCTTTATTTGCCCATAGAAGACATGCTGAAAAGCTGAGCTCCATAAGTGAACTGGAATATATCTGGAATTCTAGAAATTGTGGTACTGTTTTATAAAAGAGATCTTAGATTTACAGTGGCGGTTTTTGTTCAAAGTCAGTCACAGCAAGATGAAGGAAAATAAGCTAATTTAGAAACACCTAAGATTTAATAAGTCATATACTATCAACCTGGTTTGTGCTTTCCAAAACTGATTTTTGTGTAAGAGGAAGACTGTCTGGAATAGTATTGCAGAATACTTCTATATAAAGGGAAAATTAATTTTATTCCAGGTAAGTTGTGCCACTTTGGAAGAATATATTTAACTGTTTTTTCCTAAAGAAAGAGACTTGTACTTTGGAAAACTGTAACCACAGAAAATTTTTCTGCAATAGATTTTCTTTAAAATCTTACAACAGCCAACTTCCACCTATGACTGTTCAAGGTTCCCAACACTAACTCCTGGAACTAATGAAAGTACACTTTTTAGGTGTTCTATCCCAAACGAGGACAGAAACACAAAATCACAAAGGAAATATGATGTCAAGGTAACCAACAGCTCCATTTGAAAAAAATACGTGGCAGAAGGAGTAAGAGTAAGGATCACCTAAACATGAAACCAAATATTGGAGAGGTAGTGCACCTCAGTTTTACAGATTTACAGTTAGAGATGCTCTTCCTACTGTCCTCATCACCAGGATCAGTAAGTATTTACAACTAAGAATAACCAAGCAAAAAGTATAAGGATAAGGATGTCTTAAGCAGAGCTTAAGGGAAACATCTTGCCTGAAGATTCACCCACTTCTCCTCCACAGAGGTCTAATCACTGTCTCAAATGGACTAGGCAGTAGCACCCATAAAAAGATCAGATGGAAAACTGTTGGGTTTTACCCAAAACCAACCCCCTAGTTGCCGATCCAAGTTTTCTGACAGGAGTATTATTTATGTCACAGGGGATATTTGATGGACTCAGTGAGCAGTGTAAAGCTATAACTCTTTATAAAAACTGCTTAAATAACTACCAGTAATGAAGAGAGTTAACTGACGCTTGCTTGGGCAATTACTCCACAGCCTCTTGCGAGGAGGGACAGAAGTTTGTTTGCACAGAAAAGCCAGAAGCCCATACAGCCACATCAGTTAGCATAAGCCGAGAAGGCAAACCAGAGGCTTTGCACACACACATTTAAAGCACGTCAGAAAGAATTTTTACACCTGAAGAGAAGTGCATGAACTCCTGGAATTAGGATCAACTTCAGCTGTCTTTGTAATTCCCCAGCTGTCTAATTACAGCATCAAAAGACAGCAGTAAGTACTGAGGGCCCCTGGCACACTAGTTGTTGGTCTCACTAAGCTTCTGGCAAAATCCATATGGGGACTATGTACAGATAAAGACTACAACCATAGAGGAGAGTGATCACCATTCTTACAGTTCTAGATTACAGATGCAAACACAGCTGAGACTTTTTAGGCAGTTACTCACACCTGTACATAAGTGTCAGTACTGAAAACAGCACTGTGCTGTTTCCCCATGAATGCATTTTGGCAGCCTCCAGGGTCAAGACATAGATGGAATTAATCACAGAAGTCTTTCATTTTCTTTACAAAAGAAAATACTGTTGGTTCAACTCAAAACACAATTATAAACCCTTTTCTGAAACTCTGATAACATTGTGCAAAATACAGTACAAACTAGTCAAAGTTCAACCTTTGAGAAACAAGGAGCAAGGAAAAAGAATCCTGTAGGCTCTTACTGTATTCTGTTATGCTATTGGAATGGACCTTTTCATGCATTTGCCTCACCTGCTTGTGGGTGGGTCGATGGAGCACTGGTCCATGGTGCATCTTCAAACTGAACCCAAGCACTGATGGATGACGACAGATCAGCACTGGGACACACATGGTTCCCAAGCACAGAAGAATCCACCTTGGATTGGTCAGCTGCATCTTCCAGCTCAGTGTGGGAGAGGTCTTGAAATTCTCCATCTGCATTGTGGTTCTCTTCTGAGGAGCTGTCTGAGGAAGAAAAACATTTCTCCAGAGGCTCTGTAGTACTACCTAAAATAAGAGGCAGAATAAGAAGACTAGTAGGACTCACCATTACTTCATTTTGTAATTGAAGTATCTAAAATTTGCCAATAAATTTAGGTAGACAATTTTTCTTTGCATAATATAGTTTTTAGGCTAAAACAACACAGTTTTACACTCTATAATATGTAAGACTTCCTCCACTGTCAGTTGGATACTACCTTGAATCCCAAAGCATAGATCCAAATCCTACAATAGAACTATGCTAAGCAAATCTCCCATCAGGAGAGTACTTGACATTTTTGGCCCAAGTTTGGCCCTATTAGGTAGAGGTAGCAGGAAATAGTTCAAACTCTGCACATACTGCTTCCACTTAGTGATGCTAAATATATGACAGTTGGTCTAATTCAAACAAAGTTTCACAAAGTTTAAAGAAAATCAGATTGCATACCTTGTGGGTTAACAGGGAGGAGCAGCTCATCAGTGAAAGACACCCACTCAGACTGGTGAGAGGCAATGACACTAGTCAGAGACGTCATATTCGCAGCAGGCTACTCATCTTCACTTATGGATTACAAGGAGGGAGCAGAATGGGTGAGAGGTCCAGTGAAGGTGAGTCAATAGAGTGAAACACCTCCTTTGCACTTTCTTTACTTTTCAAGTGCTGTTAAGAAAAGAAAGGAATAAATTATGTCTTAGAAAATTAAATGGGAGAAATGAGTGCCACTATTTTAACAGTACAGAATGTTAAATCAGTTTACGTATCACAGGCACAGTAGTGTCAAAGTACTGCCACCTTTGAGACAGTAATGTCACCTGTGTCTGGAGGAGGGCTATACTTGAGCAACTCCTTGACCAAAGCATCTGAGGGTCTTCAAATATCCTCATGTTAAAACTATCACCAAAAACAATGTTTTATTCCTTAGTGAGGAAGCCATGCCTCTCATAACCCCAACAAGAGAGGTGATGAGGAGATTCTCCCAAATTTATCTAATTTTTTTTATGAAGTAATTTAATCCCAATGCTAAGATGTCAACTTGTCCTTGATCATCTTGCAACTTACAACATTTGATTGCTCTTAAGAGCAAGCAAAAAGCTGCATATCTCATTATCAAGAACATCTATGCAGCTGCTTCTGGGATTGGGATGGGTTGCCCCTTGTGGTCTGGGTATGAAGAGATGTCTTCTCAGCTAGCTGCACTTTCGACTCTGCTGCTCAACTGCAACTTCATGTTTTAATTTTAGAAATCAATGTCTCAGATCTTGCCTGGAGCTATGCAAGATTTTGCTGGAGCCCAGCAAATGTTTTCACAGATACAGCAATTTTAATTTGGATGCACTCTAACGGGACCTACTCCACACAGACACTGGAATCTGCTAAAAGGTATTGGGCACTGCAAAGTGCTTTGGCTGCTGGCTAGTAACTGGGGAGAGACATTCTCTTTGACAAGCACCCATGACTGCCTCAGATTTGCAGACCATTTCAAAACTCTCACGGTACTATTGCCTCCTCCCAGAGTATGTGAATCCTGTCCCCAGTTAACACAAGCATTGAAGCTCTTGTTGCCATGGTATTACAAAATACTAAAACTCAGACTTAGCTATTTTTAAAAGCTTTAAGCAGCATCTCTTGGCCTGCTGTCTTTCACCTAATTAAAGGGGGTTTTGGGATGAAACTTCATGTTGGTGTACAAGAACAGATACTTGACTGAGCCTTCACCCTGTATTAACACTATTTAGGTCCAAGCAGTCTGATGTTTAAACGTATTCACTTTAAGAATTTTCTGCAGGAAGTAAATCATTAAATAGTTTACAGTATGAGTATTCTCTTCACAAAGTTATTAGTCTGCTGAAGGCAGGTCAGCAAAATAAGAACTGCGTGAAAAGCTGAACACTTCAGAAGTCTGGAAGTCACAAGCCAGCCTGGCACCAGAGCGAACTCATGGGTCTATGCTAGTTGTCTGGAGATCAATCTTTTCAAGCAGAATTGAACACAAAACACCATCTCCTGCAGACACAAAAAAAGGCTTCCTGAAGGTTAGGATCCATGTACTTTCACAGGTTATAGCTATTTCTTCTTCTGATATACTTACCTATCTGCCCTTCTGTACAACTCAACTCTAGCAACAGATGAAAAATATCATAATCTTTCCCCCTCTATTTTGCAATGCCAAAATCATATATTTGAGCAAGTGACAACTATCTTATGCCAGAAGTCTCTCATCCAGTACACTCTACAATGAGTTCTCACTTTAGGTGGGACTTTTACATACTATCTGAGTACAACCATCTACAGTAGAAATAGTATATAGCACTACTGAGACATTTAAAAAGTATTTGTAATGGAACAGTGTTTTTGTAAACATACCATTCAAAGTATTCAATTACTCATATGTTTGGACAGCAAACTTGAACATTGTTTCTCAGTACATTTCAACACTGCTTAGAAGAAACAGCTTAGCACAGTTAATAATTTCAAGCACTAAGAGTGTCCTTTCTCCAATTGTTTTATGCTACATACATAGGATGAATGCTGCAGTAGGCTTTATCACCACTACCCAGAGTTACTAAATTACAATTACATGGAAAAACAGGAGAAAAAAATTAGAATAAAAATTGAGAGGATTAAATTCATGTTTTGGGTTTTTTTGCAAATGTAGCATCAATAGCAACTTTGTGCTAAATTTACAGGTTCTCTAAGTATACTGCTTTACATGGCAGCACCACTGAAAAAATACTGTGATCTATAAAGTGATACTGGTTTTCTTTGCTGCTTCTATGTTTCCTTACAATCCCAGGGACCTAAACATTAATTGGTTACTGTACTTTACATTTGGTTATTGTAGGAGACCATGAAAGGTAAAATAACTAGACAAGCTGTTAAGTTCCACGTAGCAGAAAAAGAAACTAAGCCAAAGGGACAGTCAAAAAAAAAAAAAAAAAAAGACTGACCATGGCTTTTGTTGTAACAATCAAGTAACACCAGGAAAGCCTCAAGGAAAAATATGTAATTTTATCTTAACCACGTGTTTGGAAAACATGTACAGACAAAACAATTCTAGTAGCTTGAACTGAGGAACGATTGCTGCCTTGGGCAAATTTCCAAGTGTGAGAGAGCTCATGGCTCTTCCTCTCAACATGGCCTGTAACAAGCACTGACCATCAGTACATTATGACCTGAATAATAAACAAACTCCAAATTGGAAATCTGTTGTCAAGCATCAAAAGAAAGTCGTAAGTACATCAGTGTGCCACAGCAAAACCAAAACCCAGTGATAAACAACAGGAAAAAACACCAAACGTCAGAAACCAAATGAAATAAAGGAACTGTATTTGGATTTATTATTATTACAGAAAAAAGTCACTGCAACAGCCTCTGCCTAAATGCTGAGATAAGATTACCTTATGAATGACCTTGATGATGACAGGAATAAAGTAATTCGATTTGGTTATTCTTAATATTGACAATCCTATTGTCTCCATGTATACAGTTTCTTGGCTTATAAATAGCCCCAAGAAAATCTCTGGTTACACCAGGTTTTAGAACTTACATCAACTTTACTTACACTGATTCATATGTGCTACTACACAAGCCCCAAGCTTAAGCAGCTTAGTCAGTACCTGGTGCATGTAATACTAACTTATATGGAAGCTCTCAACATGTAACGAAGAATTACGGCTCAAAGGGAGCCAAATACGTGTCCCTTGTGAAACTGTGGAAGCAGGGATGACTTTGTGAATTACAGATTACACCTAAGTGAATGGTAACAACAGCCTTGATAATGGTCTGTCCTCAAAGCCTGGTCAAATCATGGAATTGTTAGAGTTGGAAGGGACCTTAAAGATCATTTAGTTCCAACCCCAGTGCCTGGGCAGGGACACCTCCCACTAGATCAAGTTGCCCAGAGCCCCATCCAGCCTGGCCTTAAAAACTTCCAAGGGCTTCCACAACCTCTCTGGGCAACTTGTTCCAGTGTCTCCCCACCCTAACAGTGAAGAACGTCTTCCTAATGTCTAATCTAAATCCACTTTGTGGATTAAGGTAGATCCACTTGCAATTTTAGACAGAGATGGAGTGAGGCAGATTGTGGTACTGAAGATGACTGGAGCCATCTAGCATGCTGGATGACAGAAAAGCAGTGGGAATCTCCCTGAGCACAGGACCCAGTGCAATCACAATGGCCATGTCCAATTATTCTAATAGACATAAAGTGATTTGTCCAAATCCACACTGCAAGTCAGTGGCAGGAGCAGTGTTAAAGCAGAGGTGACCTGGAATGCCCTTATTTTCTCGAGGCCACAAGAACCCAACCACCATACATAAAACCACATCCCACAAGTACACATCTCAGCTTTGCTGGATGCTGATATTTCCTGACAGTAAAAGAAGAGAGCCTGTAGGGGTGGCATCTGTAAAAAAGTCATAAGAATCTCCCCTCCCTCAGGAATACTTGCATCAAGGCTAATATCTGAAAGGTCAACAGCTGCTGTTTTCTCTATACCACAAGTCATCTGCCACAGAAGCTCCTCTGTTTTCCAGAGAGAGAGAGAGAAAGAGAGAAAACACCGAAGATGCTCTCCTGCAGGCAATACCAGGATATTCAGGCAGTTCAAAAGTCTATGGTCTCTCTCTTGCCAAGGCCATGCCTTAGAAATACTTTTTGGGTTCTGGATGCCTCATAACAAGAGCCAGTCAGACAAGATTCCAAACCTGATACTGGAAAAAAATCATATAATTTCTTCCTCTACTCCTCATATTCCCAAGAACTTCAGAAACGTAGAAAAGCACTGTAGAAAAGCAGCAATACAGAAAGAGAATGGGAATCTATTTTTTGTTTTATTTTACAATTAGAAGTAATGTATAACAGGTAGAAAACAAGTGAGCATGCCAGATAAAATGTCTGGCAATGATAGTTCCCGTCCCCAGTCACACTGGGAAAGCTAAAGCTCTGCATTTCAGGACTTCAAATACAGCTCACTGTGGTGAATCACTTTGATGCATTCAAAGTGTAACTGAAGCCTACAGTCATGTAATTGCATTAAAACTTGAAGGATAATTTCCCAAACTGCCACCCTTCCTACTCAGTCTAGAATCTGAGGCAAAGATCAGTCAAACACTTTT